>CM040241.1:96871295-96923786 GCA_022545495.1 Chrysanthemum lavandulifolium
AGAAGGCATGGAGGTGACATGTGTCACCTTGCCACATCATCATGCCACATCACCATACCCCCCACCCACCCACCTCCCTCGAAAAAAAAATTTTTCCCAAAAAAAATTTTTTTGAAGGCAAAAAAAAATTTCCGCCAAAATTTTCCGCCAAAATTTTATTGCATCACGAGTTATAAAGTTATGCATCACAAATCATAATTTTAGTGCATTAAGGTTATAAATTCGCATCACAGTTATAAAGTTCTTGCATCACAGTTATAAAGTTCTTGCATCACAATCATGATTTTAGTACATTAATGTTATAACATTGATTTTAGTGCATCATAGTTGATGCACTTAACTATTAACTATGATGCGGTAACTTATAATAAAGATGCACCAAGACTTATTAGTGCATTAAGGTTATAAGTTCTTCGCGTCGCAATTATGATTTTAGTGCATTAAGGTTATAACTTCATTGCATTACGGTTATAAAGTTACCGCATCACAATCATGATTTTAGTGCATTTAAGGTTATAACCTTGATTTTAGTGCATCATAGTTGATGCCTTTGAACTATTAACTATGATGCGATAACTTACCAATGGAGCATTAGTCCAATGGTTGGAGCACTTGTGCTTGAGTCAATTGACCAAGATCAAGTCCCATCCTTGGCATTTATTTCATAGGTACCCACCTCCGCAAAACCCGTGGACACGCTAGAGACTTTGTGGAATAAGAGCTTAGGGTCCGAGTCTTGGCTCGTGCTCACTCCAGTTGGTGCCCCACTAGGCGTGAGAGTTCGGAGCTATTCATTGTGGGGTGGACAATGGTACAGTGCCAAAAGGCACCCGGTCAAAGTGTTCCCCAATCTACACCTTTTGTGGAATGATGCGGTAACTTATAATAAAGATGCACCAAAACTTATTAGTACATTAAGGTTATAAGTTCTTGCATCACGGTTATAAATTTCTTTGCATCATAATTATGATTTTAGTGCATTAAGGTTATTGCATCACAATTATGATTGTGATGCGATATTTTTATAACCGTGATGCGATAATAAATTTTAGCGGGAAAAAAAATTTTTTGCCCAAAAAAATTTTTTTTGGCGGAAAAAAATTTTTTGGCGAATTTTTTTTTGGCGGGGGGGGTGGGGTGACACATGGCATGGTGATGTGGCAAGGTGACACATGTCACCTCCACATGCTTCTCATTCTTTTCATTATAAGAAACTTTTCATTTTAACCTACTACTATATATATATATATATATATATATATATATATATATATATATATATATTGATGAAGGTGTTGTATAACAAAGTAGATGGTTCGGTTGCTTCTTTGTTGTCATTTGTTTTTCGATGTGGTATTTTGTGTCGTCACATCTTTTGTGTGTTCAAGAATTCCAAGGTTGTTTCTATCCCGGATCGGATTTACGTGGCGTTGGTCAAGGATTTGATTCCTGGCGATTTGAGGAGGCAAAAGGCTCGTTATGGTCGAACAATGAAGAAATAGAGGCTTGAAATTGAGGCAATGGTTTAGTTGAGTCGTGTGTTCATATGATGAGTAACAATAAAGGAAAGTTGACTTCTTTTGTAGACAAGCTAAAGAAGTTGAAAACTGAAGTTGAGGTTGATTTGCCAACTGTTCCTTCCCGTAATGTTTCTGAAATTGTTGAAGAGTTTATGGGTATAAAGAAGCCTACTAAAATTTATGTTAAAAATCCATCGAAAGCGAGCAATAAGGGGTTTATGAGGGAGCGTATCAAGGGTGGACGTGAGAAAGCATTTGATAAAAGCAAGAAGCAAAAGAAGTCGTGCAGTATTTGTGGGTCGACGGAGCATAATGAGGCTACTTGTCCGAGATAAAGGTAAATATTTGACCAATAATGTGAAGTAGGCGGCTCTTGAAGGAGTACTTGTCTGAGTTGAGGTGGAGTCATCGTTGTGCCCGGCGCAATAGAGGACATGGAGGTTGAGGTGCGATCTATCTGTTATGTCTTATCCAATTTTATCACTTGTGATGATTTTCTATTTGTTATTACTTTTCTTCCATTTTTTCATTTTATCACTTGTGATAAAGCATACAAAATTGATGAAATGCTTATACCTTTTATGAGTTTACTTTTGTGACTTTATTGAATAATTGAAATAAGTTTTTGCTAATCTAGTTCTATTATATTGTTACGGCATGTTATTCTTGACATTTGGATACTTTAATAAAGTTAACAAAGCGAGGTTGAATTTCGATTTTCCAAAATCTTTCAATGAATAGAAATCATCATTGTTTACAACTTTGACAACGATAAAGATAATGGTTTTACAAAGCGATAGTCTTCCATCGAGATTAATAAGTAGTCGAAGAGGATTACTAATTGTTGTTACATGAAACCAAACATAAAACATTATGCGATCGGTCAATTGTTGTTTAGTTCGCATACTTTCTCTTTATTGCCTCCTTGACAAGCTTTTTACTTCTTTTTCGTCCTTGTTCTCTGCAAGAAACTTTAATGCATAGTCGACATCATCTTCCATTTTTGTTCATTTCATGAAGCAACATCTTTGTTACGTATCTTGATCTCATATTTTCTATCCGAATTCGATGTTGTTTGTGTGTTTCCTTTAGAATGCTGTTTGCCATCTTGATCCAATTTTTCCTTCGTAGAGTTCCATGTATCATCATGTACAAACCGCAATCTATCTTTTCTGCTTTTGTTTGCCAATCCATCTTTAATATTGTTGGTTCTTGTGTTTGATGCATCATTTCATATCCTGCTGGATGTTCATATGTTGACAAGTGTCTTACAAAAACCGCCATCTGAAATTTATAATATAAAATGTCAATTATAGACTAGTATCCATTGTGATATTATACTGGTAAAACATAAATAATCAAATAATTTTTCTTACCACTAACTCATAATTTTCTTTGTACTTTTCTTCGTATGTTGCATCGAATCATTTGTTGTCAATTATGAGATGTTCCTTTAACGATGTCGAAAACTATTAGATAGTAATGTCCATGTGCTATTATTGGGAAGAATACATTATCATGAAAAGTATCAAATTTAAAATAATATACTAATTTTCTTGATTAATTTATATAAGTAATGTAATATACCAAGTTAATATCATCAAATTTGAGTGCTTGTGTCTTCTTCCATCCGAATAGCAATCAAGTGTTCAAACATATCATCTTGTTTATCTACTTTGTCGTTGAACAATTTCGCTTATCTTGTAATACTCTCGAAAGTTGATTGACAATTAAAAAATGTTATTATTATTATTAATAAATAAAGTTAATCGAAATACATTCATTTTATATAAAATTTATCTTACCATCATTGATGTATAAAAGTAATGCCGTTTGATCTTTCTATCTGAGAACAATTCCTCGTAGTTTAGGATATCAGCAAAGGTATCTATCACAGGAATTTCAATTTTCAAGGTTGGCGCTAGTGATTGAACATTCATTCTCATTAATCCTAAACCTTTATCGTCTACGAAAACTTGTTCTCTGTTCACAATATCACAAGTGATAAGTATAAGGAACGTGTATATAGGTAAATGTTTTTTGTATCACAGGTGATAAATATAAGAAGCTAATATATGTTTTGTTATCACAAGTGATAACCATAATAAATTAGATATTGAAATTTTAAATATAAACTTACGCCGTTTCCTTGCATACGTGAAGATGCTTCTTGCCAAGAGTTTTTCCACCTCATTAGATTTTTGTCGTCTTGACCTTCTTGTTCATGTATGGAGATTTGAACGCGATATTGTTTTTCTTCATCACTTGATTTTGAGTGTACTCTGGGCTATCAAATCCTAGATCAAAGCTTATTTGAGACCACGTATAAAGGCGGAACTAGGGCTCTGTGAAGATGGGCTGTTTGTTCCTTTTCTTCAACACTTTTACATTTCTTAAGGTTCTCGGTTCTCACTTTCTCGCATATCATTCACTTCTTCATTTCGTTTTGCATCCATGTTGGCTTGTTGCCTTTGTATTTCTCTCAATTCATATCTAAATTCTTCATCGAGTTTTGTTTAGTAAATCTCCAAAATATCATCATCGATATCAAAAGGTTCTCTTTGATCTTTAGCTTCTTCATTACTTTTTGACTTGTAACCTTGTTTGTTTCATCTTTTTCCCTTCATTTTTTCTTGACTTCACCCTTTTATTCTGTTCCCATCGATGTTTCCCACTTCATCCTTTTCTCGTCTATTCTTGTTGTTGTTTTCATCGGTTTCATCATTTTGGTATTGCTTGCGTCTTTGTTTCCACTACCTTGCGCAACTTCATTCTCATTATAGTGATTCTCCATTTTGGTCGTTTGCTTCATCGTTTTTGACATCATCATCAATTATCATTGATTCGTCATTTTCATCTCCGTGTTACGTATATTGTCCGGCAAATGGATTTTGTACTTCATTATTTCCATCTTCATCATCACTTGTGCCAAATTTGATGGAGCTTGACTCATTGATGTTGATTTAGATCTTGATGATAAGAATGGACTTTTCCTTTGAAACAATCATCGGTTGTTGAAAATCTTTTTATTCTTTCTCTAAATTGCCGAAGCCTTTCATCCCCTTTGAATTTACATATGTATTCTTTAATTGTTTCTTCTAGCATTTCTTTCTTACTCAAAATGCTTTCTATCTTATCTTCTAGCATCTGATACACTTCCTGTGATTGAATTTCAAATTTAAGATCATATTAGTTATGCATCATCAACAGTGATTTTTTTTTTTTTTTTTTTTTTTAATATTTTATTGTATTATCACAAGTGATATCTTGCATAATTTATTTTATCACTTGTGATAGGACATAACAAAGAACTTAATTTTTTTTATACTGACTCTGCTTTTGAATATCTTCTTCGTCTTTATTCATGTCTCCTATAATTTCCACCATTCCAAAGTACTTGTTGAAATCAATTTCGAATCTCCTACTTTTAACGAGACTTGTGTTCCAACTTTTTAAATTTGGTATTCTTTTCGGCACATTCATTTGATCAAACTTTGTGTAATGTAAATATGCAAGTGTTTCATCAACAATTTTATCGGTTCAATGAATGTATATTTTCATAACATTTTATGTTAGCAAGAAAAAATAATTTAACATTTATTACTTACCATCAAGAATGTAACTGGGCCGTAATACTCAACCTCTGTCCTATTATTCTTTCTTGCAGACCAATCATGTTTTGTTGAGCTTGCACAATCAAAAATATATCTGCACCAGTCTATATCTTTCACGTTATCTCCTTCAAACACGTTTTCCAACACCGTTTTTGTGACAACAGAGCTTTTATCGCATCCTCCCAATGTATTTGCAATAAGCATTAAAATGTTCATTCTGAACATGAAATCTGTGTTTGTTGTTTTTGTTATCTCCTTTGATATGGCATTTGTTGTCAAACTGTTTTCGTGTTTGAATTGATTTTTCCATTCTTCGACAAATTTATCGTTGTATTGTCTTTGGCCTTCATCTATTTCTAGCGTCCTTGATCCATTTGGTAGTCTGAGAACTTCATGCACAGTTTGTGGAGATATTTTTAAATTCCCTGTTGGAAGTCTAAGGTTCATTGATTCTGTGTCGAGGCTGTCTACCACAAAGAAGGCAAGCTTTGTTGGTATTTCATTTATGGGGAATTCTATCAAGTCTCCAAAACCCATTTGTGTTATAACCTTCTTTCTTTCTACACTTAACCCACGCATTGCCTCAAAAAGTCGCTTAACTGATGCCGTTCCCTTGACTATTGTGTAAACCTTTCGTTTCTTTTTTGAATCTTTTTCAATCTCTTCGTTTACATCATCTTCCATTTCACCAAATTTTCTTTTTCCTTTTCCTTTTTCTCTTTCATGATTATCTTCTTTATTATCATTTTTGCGGTTCTTTTTTGATTTTTACTTTTTTTGAGATTTTCTTTTTCATCCTATTTCATTTTGTGTAATCTTCTTTTCGACTTCTTTTGCATCCTGTAGTAAAAATAAAATAATAAAATAATTTTTTTGTTATTTATCACTTGTGATATTTTAGCATTTATCACTTGTGATATAGCATTCACATAACTATCGCAAAACACTTTTTCATATACATTACGTAGCTTTTCCGATGCTTCTTTTTCTTGCTCGTGCTTTAATTTTGTTGCTTCTTCCTTCATCATCTTCTTTTTTCCTCCAACCCTTTTCTTTTCTTCCATTTTTGATGCAAACCTCAAAAGCGTTTTTCTTACTTGCTAATTGTTTTCTTCTTTTTGGTTTCGTCCATCGTATAATAGCAAATCCGGTTATACATTGTTTGGCAATTTCACGATAATTGAATCTACAAATTAACTAAATTTGGGTGAGCGTTTTAACAACCAAACTACCTTGATGATTGCGTACACCTTTTCGTTTCTTTTTCTACATGTTAACAACCAAATCACCTTGTTTTATAATGAGCCCAAAAAGTTTCAACGATCCCAAAGCAGTCGCATTTATGTCCCTTAGTTTACAAGTTCACTCAAAGTAGTTACAACTTCAAAATGTATAAACTAAGTTCTTTTCACTATGCATTTTGAATGAAGTTGTAAGCCCAAACATTAATGAGCTTCAATCAAACTACAATGTGCCTCAATTTATAAATATCCCAAAACTACAACGATCTTAGTTTCTACATTGTAAACATCTAACAATCAATGACATGAGTTGTCGCTATTGTAACTTCTAATTCAATAGCATAAAACTTTGTCTTCAACATATTTTTAAATCACGAAGATAAACCGTATATTACACATATCTTGAACAATCATTTCATTTTTTTTAATATAATCGTAATTTATCATTGTTTCAAGACATCTTAAAATAAGCAAAACATATATAAAATATGCATATAAAACTCAAATAAAATACATAGCGATAAATAAAATTCAATTAATTTTAAATAATATCGAAATGAGTGTCGTACCGTTATCCATATTTTCAACAGTTGTTTTCCTTTTCTTGTTGAGGTTGCGATTCCTTCATGTTTATGTATTTTTGAATTTGATTCAACGGTTCGTCGTTTATTTTTGAAGGATAGATTGTTGGTGTGTGTTTTTTTTATTTGTGTGCGTGTTTTTCCAGATCTGGGTTTTATTTTATTGAACTTTACATTTTCAGTCCTTATATTTTTACTTTATGTAAACTTTTTTGCTTTTTTTTTAATTTATATCACCTGTGATAAACAATTAAATATATTTTTTGAAAAGCTTTTGTCTATACTAGTCAACTGAAAATTTTCACAGCAAGGACATACAAGCTCACACCTCAAAATACATTTTTGGAAGTAATTAATCCTTACTTATTTTTTGCTTTTTCTTTTTTTGTTAGATGACAGGTGTCATAACAGGTGATATAATAAACTTTTAGTTATATCACTGGTGATATATTCTAATATCACAAATGATACATTTAAAAAAAAGAGAGAAAAAGAAAATTTTGTTGGTAGGCAAGTTTTGTGGTGACTCAAGATCTAAATTTTGTTGGTATGCTAGTTTTTGTTTACCAGTTTTAACATGTTTTCACAGAGTATGTCATTGCAAAAATAATCAATCTCTTAATTTGATATACACTTTAAGGACAGTGCGTCTTGGCAGTCATCTTATCATTTACCAAAGTATCGCAAATAAATCATTTACACTTTGAAAAAAAAATCATCATAATCCCAAATTTACCGATCTTTGGTTCACCAATTCATTTATTTAAACTAAAGGTACCTGAGTAGCGAAATCTTCTATGAATTATCCAACAGCATAAATATATATAGTGATAGATACATGCATATGTCAGCAGAAGAACATAAGCAAGGTTATATTCATATTACCCAAAAGTGTTTACTTCCATCTAAAATCAAGAACAAAGCGTAAAATACATCTAAAAGCATACGTCTGCATTTCCAACAAAAAGATGCAAATTTCAGAGAAAAATGTAGTACAATCTCCGGCACCATGGAATGTGATTCAGGTACCTAATAGATCCACCCATCTACTTAGGTATTTCCCAAAATTGGACACCGTCCTTCACATTTTGTGGCCCGGCAGTCCTACTTGCATCTAAAATGCAGAACAAAATGTAAAATCCAACTAAAATATGCAAAATCCAAAACAAAATGTAGTTCAATCTCCCGGCACGTGGAATGTGATTCGGTACCTAATAGATCCACCCATCTACTTAGGCATTTCCCAAACTTGGACATTGTCCGTCACATTCGTGGCTCTGCAACCTACTATTGTTTTTGCATATCGATTCTTAAACCTACTTTAAACCATCTACGTTGTTTAGAAATCTAAATACTTAAAATGTAAATGTAAATTGTTTTGTAATAGCATTAAATAGATTTAATGCTTGTTTTCTTCTGCTATCTTCTTCCTGGTAGCTTCTTCAACCACCTTTTGAATCTCCTTCTCATCATGGTTGTGTTTTTCAGCAAACTTGATTGCATATTCTGACATGAGTTCACTTTTTTGATTCACTTCATGTAACAATATCTTAGCTGCATACCTCATCCTCATTCTTGTCATTTGTTCAGCATATCCGTGATTCCTTTCATCAACGATGTTTGGCTTCCAACTTGGTCCTGCTTCACCTTCAAATGTTTCCATATGCATCATCATGTATAAGCCGCAATCAATCTTGTTATCCTTTGTTCTCCATTTCATCTTTAACACAGTTGTTGGTTTCTCTTTCAACATCGTATTGAGGATTGGGTGTGAAGCCCTCATCAGGTAATTTACAAGAATTGATTTCCGCAAATTAACAAAATATTACTTGCTACAATTTATCTCTAGTGATATAAGTATTTAAACAGAGTTCGGTTCAGACATTGCTTACCACAAAATCGAAGTTGGGTTTGTATTTATCCTTGTAGGGCGCATCTGAAATGTTGTTGTCCAGTATTACAGCGTTGCCCTTCTCCAGATTGAAAACTATGACATAGTAATGGTCGTGAGCAATTATCGGAAAGAAGACAAGTTTCACATCTTTCAATTTCCGTTTTGCTTCTTCCTCAGTCATGAGTTTTTTCATCAGTATTTCAAAATTGTCACACTGCTTTTTTTCATCTTTTACTTTCTTCAGAATCTCTCGCAGTTGTATCATAACAATAGATTCAAGATAATTTAAAATACATATTACATAATTTTGAAACACATGGATATATTATTGCATTTTTTGGAAGTTTTAATATCTTACCACCGCATCCATTGGGAAGTAGTATCTTGTCTTCATTTTCCAACTTTGTTCTTTTCTCTTCATGATTCAATACCGGCGAATGCATCGATCACCGACTTTCTATTAGCAATGGCCGCAATTGATTGCATTACTACTCTTGGTCTTGGTGTGCCCTTGCCATCATTGAACACCTCTTCTGCGTTTTTTAATATCACAGTTGATAAATTTTAAGTTCTTAAATATAGCATATCACTTGTGATAAATAACATAACCTTAATACTAACAGCAAATTTAAATCTTACATGATATCTTCTTCCATCGAAAATAAGCTGTTAGCTAGCATTGTTTCAGACTCTGTTAGCGGTTCCATCGTGTCTGCCTTCTTGTTCATATAAGGTGATTTCAAGTACACTGATGGTTTAACAATCCTTTTTCCTTCCCTCTTTTCATTTTCTTTGTTGCTTTCTTCAACAACATCTCTCTGAGTCCTGAATGCCTTGTGTTGAATTTCTGGGCTTTGAAATTCTGCAACTTTAGCCCTTTCTTCTTCTTCTTGTGCAACTTTGGTCGCAGTCGTTTTTTCAAATTGCTTTTTAAGCATCTAATAAGGTTTAGATATGAAAAGTTCGCAAGGTGTTTTGTTTAAGTTTATATGTCTAACGAGCTTATTTTTGTTTCGGCTTATGTTGCAGAAGCTGCTTATTTTTGACTCATATAAGCCTATAATTCTCAAAATAAGACAAAAAATGAGTGATTCATTTCCCATTCATGTGAAGAAAAACTATGCAATGCATAAGAATGAATTGGGATTTATGCAAATCAGAAGAAAACATACATTCACCATTCATTCTTAAAGTTTGGAGTTCCCTATTTCTAAAATACTAGTTATTACAAACCATAGATCATAAGTTTTTTCGCAAAAGCATGCACGTGAACAAAAAGCATGCAAATGCGTAGGAATGAATGGGTACTAATAGTAGTTCAACTAGAAGGGACTGAAAATGTCAAAGGCACCAAGATACATCGCCTTTTCTTGCCTATTTTAAGCAGAGCAACTATCTAACCTTTTCTCTTCTTTTCTTAGCAAGTTCTTTTGCAGCTTCTTTTCTTTTCTTTTCTGCTTCTTTCAGTTTTGTAGCCTCTTCTTTTGCAGCTTATTTTGCTGCAGCTTCTTTTGCAGCCTGCATTAATGAAAAATTAACGAATAAATAAATTAAAAAAAAAACTATCGTATTGTATGACTTTGTTATTTTTAGAATTTATCACTTTTGATATTACCTTTTCGGCTTCTTCTTTCTTCTGAGCTGCTTCCTTTTCAGCTTCTTTTTCAGCTGCTTCCTTTTCAGCCTGTTTTTTAGCCTCTTCTTGTTTTTGGATTTGACTTTCTTTTCAATGCTTGTTTTCTTCATGACTTCTTTTGCGACTGCATTAATAAAAATTAAAGAATAAATAAATAAATAAAAACTAAATAAAAAGTGTTGTATTGTATGACTTTGTTATATTTTAGAGTTTATCACTTGTGATATTACCTTTTACGCTTCTTTCTTCTTCTTTCAATTCTCTTTTTCTCATTGCTTTTTTCGAGCTTCTTTTTCGTACGCTTCTTTTCACCGCTTTTTTGCAATTGCTTCTTCTTCAGCCTGTATTTTTTACCATTTTCTTATGTTAAAATTTATCACTTGTGATATTGTATACAGATAAGTACTTTAGATTATAATTATCTAACCTGTTGTTTATCTGTTTCTGCAGGAGTCTCTTTTGTTGTTTTTTCTTTATCGTTGTTTCCTCCTTCTCCATTTCCTCCTTCGCTATCATCATCATCCTCATTATCTGTATCTTCATCATCACTTTCATCATCAGTTTCATCATCTCCTCCTCCTTCAGTATTCCTGCCTTCATCATCACTTTCATCATCTCCTCCATTTCTTCTGCTCGTTCCTTTTGATTATCAATCACTCTACCATTTTCATCTATTTGAAGATTCCCCTGGAATTGTGTGTTGTATTTTTCTACATATAACCTTATTGTTTCATCTCCCGGGTATATCTCCATGCTTACCCTTATAAAATTTTCTAACTCTCTCTTCTCATTCAAACTCTATCAAACTTTTCTTCGACGACTTCATATAGTTCTTTGTGTTTTTAATTAAATAAAGCAATTATAAGTATTTTATCACTAGTGATATATTCAAACTTTCATATTAATTATAAGTATTACCTCTTTCGCTTCACGATATCTCCTTCTTCACTCTCATCCTCTTCTTCAATTACCATGACATGACGTAACCCTCCCATCTCCATCTCCATGTCTTGCCTTTTCTCAATCAGCTTTGTGTTCCAATTTCTGATGGCTGGCCATTTTCTTGGCACATCCATTTCATCGAACTTTGTGAAATGCAAGTAGATAAGCTATTTTCAAGAAAACAAAACATTCATTAAAACCTTTACTTATTAAAAGAAGTGGTAGATTAATCTTTTTTTAGTATCCCAAGTGATATTGTACATGGCATCTATTTTTTAAAAAACAACTTGTAATATCACTGGTGATAGAATACATTTTATATGTCATTAACTTAAAGTATCACTTGTGATACCCTACATCATATTTGTTTTAAAGATAACCTTGACTTACCGTGAATGCTGCATGTGGTCCATAGTACCAATTTTCCGTTGTTGAGTCATCCCAGCCTTCCTTGCTTAATTTCACGTAGTTCCAAATGTATGAGCACCACCAATTGTCGTTATTTCCTCCGTGTCATCGAAATTTGATGACGTGATACTTCAAAGATCGAATCGTATAGCGGTTCCCAGACGGCTTGCAAACAAGATTAGAAATTCATCCGAAGGTGAAGTCCATTTCTTCATACTCGAATCACCTTTGATAATGTTGTTGTTGTTATCCTTTTTTCCCGGAATTGTGCCATAAACTGTTTCATAAACACGTCATCCCAATCTTTCTCGGTCCCGAGCAAAGTGTTCTCGGACCCATTGGTATCCCTAGAACTCCCTAATTGTTTTCGGTTTGATTTTTATGACACCCCATTTGGCAAGTTTATTTGCATCTTTCCATATCCATATGTGTCAATATGAAGTAGGCGCTTTCCAGGATTTTTGCAACGGGAAATCAATCAGTGTTCCAAATCCCATTGCCATGACCATTTTCCTTCTTTCTGGGCTCAGCGAATGTGTTGCATCGTAAAACGGTTGGACAGTCGTTTTAGCCCTCAACGACTTGAATGGAATGACATATTCTTCTTCTTCTTCCTCATCTTCCACCTCCATTTTTTCCTTGCCTTTCTTCGTCTGTTCTTTCTTCTTCTTTGCTTCTTCCTTCTTCCTTTGTTCTTCTTTCTTTTTCGTTTCTTCTTCTTCTTCGTTTCCTTCAATTTTTTTATTTGTTGCCTTTCCTTCCTTTTTCTTTTCTTCTTCTTCCTTCTTTTTATTTGTTTCTTCCTTCTTTTTCTTTCTTGCATCCTCAACTTTTTCTTCCCCTCTCTTTCTCTTTCCTTTTTCTTCCCGCTTTGTTTTTCGATTTGTTGTTTTTTTTATGTTGATCTTGTTACGAGAATCGGTGAATCTGTTGCTTGTTCTTTTCTTTTCTTTGTTTGCTTGGGTTTCAACTTTGGTTTTGCTTCTGGGTATGACTGTTTCTTGGGGTGTCGCTTGGTGTTGTTTTGGTTGTTGTTTCGTGTTGGTTCGGATGGTGTCGCTTGGTGTTTTTGGTCATTGTTGTTGGTGTTGGTGTGGTTTCTATGGTTGCTAGAGTTGTTATTGGTGTGTTTTCTGGTGATGTCATTTCCGGTGATGCTTGATTTAATGGTATGACAAGCTTTGATCGTGCAATGGTTGTTATCTGTTTTGTGGGTGTCTTTTCTAGATAGGTAGTTTTTATCGATGACTTCGTGTATTTTGTGGTTGTTTTCTGTGGTGAGGGTGTAGATGTTTCCTGTTGTGTTTCTTGTTGTGCTAGTGTTGTTTGTGGTGTTGGTGTTTGTGTTGGTGGTGGTTGTTTTTTTCTTGATATGTTGCTTTTTTGAATTGGAGTTTGTTTCTTGCTTCTTTTCTTTTTCAGTTCTTTTAGACTTGTATTCAAATCTGCAGAAAAGAAATCCCAAGTAAGTTTTCATGAATACTTATTGCTGATAAATATAAACTCTGAATGTTTATGCGTGATTGGTGCTAAACCGTCAAGTAATCTCACACAAGCTAGCCACTTGTGAATGGCTAACCGTAAGAAACTTAAAACAGTTCAAACACTAATGCAATTTAGATCAGAGGAATATAGTGGATTCCTGGGTCGTTAAGTCCCACGGAGGATGAATTGGTGTTTAACACAGACAGATGTCGAATAATCACTAAGGATAGTGATCAGTAAGGTTTTTGAGATATTTATACCTAAAGAAATGATTAATAAATTACAATGACTTAAATGCAAATTAAAGAAAATTAAAAGCTAAAATATATTAAATAAACGCTATCACTATTTTTAAAATGATGAACGTTTAAAACCTAAAACGACGTTTAAATAAAATTACGAACGTACAAAATAAAACGTGAGTTTTAAGAAATAAAAGGCCTATAAATATGAAAATGATATTTTACAATCCTAATAATAAAAGAAAATTATTAGAAAAGAAAATTATTTTAAAACTATTTATTTAATTATTATTAATTAAAAACTATTTATTAATTATTTAAAATGCACTAAAATATAAGAAAATACAAAATTAACCTAGAAAATGAAATTATAACTTAGAAAAATCTAAAATATGATAAAACTTATTTTAAAACTGAAAATATATTTTTAGACTTTTTATGTATTTATTATTAATTTAATACTATTTAAAACTAATTAAAATGCTAGAAAATACTATTTAAACCAAGAAAATTATGGAAAAATATTTTTTTGGCTTTTTATATTTATCTTAATCTAGGAAAATTGAAAACATATTTTTTAAAACTTTTTCTGATTTATTTGTATTAAAAGCTATTTAAAAAGGATTAAAAACTGTTTTAAATAAGGAAAAGTACTAAACAGTGATGGAAAAATCTGAAAAATTCAAGAAAATACTAAAATATTATTCTAAGTCTAAGAAAAATATAAAAACATATGCTTATGTGTGAGAATATGAGGCTGCAATGAAACTGCTTATGAATAAGCACTTCAAATTAAGCCAAAGTCCACAAATGGACACCAAATGAACACATAAGCTAACTAATGCTAAATTAAGTCTATCTTAACTATTTAACAGTACTCTAGATCACTAAAGAAGCTTAAACTAGTTTTGAGCTTATGAGATTATTTAAGCAAAACAGTGATTAGGTGGCTACTTTAAGCTAGTGCATAATTAATCCAAATAAGCTAAAAGGAAAATGCAATTAGGGACCTAAAGATCACCTAGCTAACTACAAAAGAACCAAAATCAGCTCCTCACAAGCTTGAATGAAGCTTGTGCAAGGTTCTAATATGCTGTGCACACTCAGTGAATGCTGAGTGTGTGCACAGGACAAATCAGCCTTATTGGAAGCTTATTTAAGAGCTTATAGAAACTGATAAAAGGAAAAGAAAACTGAGATTTCTAAACTAGACCAACTGATCTTGCAAATAACCAAGTTTCAAAGATTTTGATGAAGAAATGAACCCATGAAACTTCAACAAAGTTTTGTAAAAACTGGATTTTTCAACTTTTGACTTTTAAAGTCAGAAATGAAACTTTGACTTTATTGAACTTTGATTTGATTCTAAGCACTGATTATGTTGTTTTAAGGTGTATTAAGTCTATAATAAGCTATGCTAACAACTTTTAAGCTATTTTGATGAGTTTTGCACTTTGACTCTTAACAGTTAGCAGATTAAGATGAGATCAAAGATGATTTGACTTTTTATTTAAACAAGGCATCGGTTTTATGGTATGCTTGAGTTATTAGATGTGCAAGTGACACGAGCGACAATAAACAACCACACAAACAACCTATATTACAAGAATCAAGGCAAATCCAAACACCTTTTCAAAATATTGTTTGATGATTTTCAAAGTAAAATACCGATTAAGACCATGTCATGGATTCGAACCTTGTATTATCATTAAATAGGACTAAAGAAGCATGAAATAACAAAGAATAGCAACATAAAACTTAAGATTATCAATTATGCTAATATATTTGTTAAAATAAAAATTTTAGTAACTATAAATTAAAAGAGCTAGCTATCATTTTATTGGTTAATTTGACTTAACTATCACTAATGAACAATAAGTCACAGAGATTAAAGCTACTAATTAACTAAAATAGTTAAATGCCAAAATGAACAAAAAGGCTTACTAGATGGATTTGAGCACAAACCGAGAACCGAGGCTCAAAGATCATACCCTAATGCTTCCCGAAGCTCTAAACCAAAATGCAATCCAAGATTAGCTCGCTCCAACTTTGAACATCACTTCCATGTATTTTTTATTTTTATCTAATTAATGTGTATTTTTGGTGATTTTTCTGTTTTTGCTTCTATACTGATTTTTAAGGTTTCTAAAAGCTTGAATAAGCTTTCTAGGAGCTTATATGGCTTATTCAATCCTTACTAACAACTAAAAACAACATTTGAACACTCATGAGATTTTTGAAATTTGAAAATGCACAAACTGAAATTTGAACTTGAACACTGAGTTTTATTATTGAAAAGGATTCAAAACACATTAAGATTACTTACAAAGGTACTTGAAAGCTTTAAAATACACTGGAATTTAAATTCTAATTAAAACGATAAAGTTAAACTAAAATTACACTAGATAGATATCACATTGCTTCCCACTTGTATTTATTGATCTCATTTGACCTTGTCGACATCTCGAACAAATCCCACCTCAATCCAACCATTGATTTAATCCAGATCATCATAATTGCCAAATGGCAATTTTGGCGCCAAATTGTCTTCGAAAGGTGTTTTTCCAATTAATGGGTCTTGGATGGATGTGGAGTGTTAAGGGTTGGTATCTGTTGGGAAGATGTGGAGTGTTGAAAAGAGGTAAAACCAGCTCGGTTTTGGTATTACAGTTGTGTGAAGACGATGAACAGTGGAAGTGGTATTTTTGGCGGGTTGACTATATTTGACCAGATATTAAAGACGGGGGTCCAAAATTGGGGGGGTCAAGGTGTATTGGCAGGGTTCTTTTTGGTTATGGCTGGGTTCTAAATACAAAAGGGTTCTAATGGTTTTAATATTACAAGGACTAGTTTTGTAATTCTGCCAATCTTGAGGGACCAAACCTGCAATTCTCCAAAAGTTATCACAAGGACCAAAGCGCCAATCTTGAATAGTTCAAGGACCATAGTTGATTATTTTCTATTTTTAAATATCAAGGGACCATTTTGACATTTTCAAAACTCGAGGACCTAAGTTGTAATTTTGTCAAAGATTTATTCAAGGACCATTTTGATAACTTAGAATATTTCGGGGACCTTGAATAACATTTTCTTTATTTTGATCTACCGTGGACCTGTTTTTGACAACTTTTTAAACTTGGGGACTAAACCGCCAATTATGCAAACTTGATATGTTTTTCACCGTATTTTGATATTTTTGCATTTAAACACATAAAACACTTGTTTGTGATATTTTATCATTTTGATGTGTTTCGAGTGTTTTCGGATGTTTTTGCAGTCTAGATAGTATAAAATGATGAGTATTTAGACACTCATCAATCCCCATACTAAGATATTGCTAGTCCCTAGCAATGATTTGAGAAAATTTAATGGATTTCATCTCTTTACCAAAATCCATTACTTCGGAGTAGCCAATTGTTTTAGTTCAAGTAAGAACTCAGGTACAATGATAACCAAATGATTTTGAGCAAATCATAAGTCAGAACGGATTTGATTTGTCTTTACGAGCCGCTTGCTCGGACTAGCCAACTCTTAGATAAACTATCTTTGGTGAGCCGATTACCAATTATGGATTTTCAATCGCCTTTACCACAAGCCATAACCTTCGCGGGCTAGCCAACTTTTCACTAGTTTAAAGATATGGTGAGTTGAACACCATACAATTTTGGGCAAATTGTAAGCCATGAACGGATTTGAGATATCTTTACCAAGAGCCGTTTGCTCTGGATTAGCCAATCCTTATGTGGGTTAGACATGGTGGATCGATTACATTTCTTTGAGTAAGTGAAAAACACTTACTCCAAAAAAAAATTGGCCAAAAGCGGGAATGGGTGGATAATAAAATTCGTGAGAATTCCCCACACTTAGAAATGAATATTGCCCTCAATATTCAAAGTACCGGTTATGCCGAAACATAGAACATAAAAGGGAAATACTACGGCCATTATTTTGTTTTTGATATCTACACATTTTTTTTTTTTTTTTATGAAAATGATATATACAAATGATGGAAAACTCCCCACACTAGGGTGGTAGAAAGGGTAAGAAGGCGAAACATGGGTGAAAACCCATATGGTGTGTCATCTTGTTTTTGATTCCCGAGTCACTAGCTTGACTCGATCCCGCATTCATTAGTTCATGGGAAAGTTTGTAGATCCGGACAATCACGGGTGGAATGTCCTCTCCAAAGTAATGCTTTAATCGATGACCATTTACTTTAAAATTTGGACCATCGGGTGAGATAACTCAATGGTACCATAAGGATAAACCTTAGTGATAGTAAATGGACCGCACCAACGGGACTTAAGCTTTCAGAAAATCTTCAATCTTGAATTGAAAAGAAGGACTCGATCACCAACGTTGAAAACGCGGTTCTTGATTTTGAGTCATGAATCTTCTTTGTCTTTTGTTTGTAGATCAAAGAGTTCTCGTATGCTTGATCACGGAGTTCATTTAGTTCATTCATTTGAACTTTTCGTGATCACCGTCCGTGTCGAATATCAAGTTTGCATGCTTCATGTCACACCCCAATTTACTGCTTTTGCAAATGGAATGGAATTTCGGGATAGATCGTCATAGCACCACAATCACAGTTATATTGAACGACCTAAAGTGTCGTTTAAAACACATCGTTTGATATTTAATAAAAGCGTTCGGAGTTATAACATAGGTCCCAAAAGTTTATCAAGTTTATGGAAATATAAATATATTACAAGTCCAAACGATGGTTTTGGAAGAAAGTGCCATAATGTACAATGATATAAGTCGGCCTTGCGACTCAAAAGGGTTCCTTAACCATGCCATGATGAGTATGTCTTAGTTACCAAAATACATTGCTAAAACGGTCAACAATAATGTTGGTGAGAAATCATAGGTTTATGTAAATGTTTTATACGACTACGCAAGTATAGATCGTGTATGACAATCATGTCACATAAAATGTTACTGTGTATGACAATCATGTCACATAAAATGTTAGTGTATGACAATCATGTCACATAAAAATGTTACAATTGCTATAAGTCCATGACACCGAAACTAGACTGCTCATAATGTATGCCCCAACAGAGTGTTTGCATGACAACTCAATAATGTTATTAAATGAAATGCATCCGTATGACTAGTTGGGATTCACCAACCCGGATGGGGCGTCACCCTCGATAGATCTATCCATTCACCCTCGCTCTATGATTAACGGTTCATGTTCGTGAAATGGGGACTTTCAATTGGCATGTGGTAACTTAAGCAATGTAAATGAATTTAACATACTTGGTATCGTAATAAAAATGTTGTGCAATGTATTCTCCCCGTAGGTTTGAAAATAATTAAACATGTACGACGGGCTATGAAAACTCACCTTGGTATGCGAAATGTAAGACATCACAACTAACATCAAGTAATAAATGTGCACGGCTCCGACACGCAACCTAGATAAGTATGGTATGGGTTTAGTCTAAGTCTCGTATCCAAATGCATCTTTGTGTAGATTAAACAACGTTTGTAAGTTTACCAAAGTGTTTGTGTTTTTGAAAGTGTTTGAAGTTCAAAAGCAAAAGTTTTCAAGTATTAGGATCTTTAAAATGCTTGAAGTTAAGAACAAATCTTTTAAATATTTGTTTAATAACATATCATGTAAAGTTTCATGAATTATTTTGATTGTCGATAATGATCGAAAAGTGTAGTTGCGAAAATAGTTCGCATCGTCTTGGCTCTTGGAAAAGTTAGAGGGATAATGTATACTAAACTTTCGTATAAGAGTTGACTCAGTATAGTGACTCAATTATACTCACGCCAATAAAGAATATATGATCAACACAATGAGAAAAGTATTGACGAGTACTTGAGTCGGAAGGAATGACAAAACAAAGAGTTAAGGATAAAGCGATAAGGAAAATGTCGGTAGAGAAAGTCAATTAGTACGTTTCTTTACCCTTGCTCCCAAATAGTTTGTATAAATGAACAAGGTTATGTTTCAATTGCAATTGAACAATAAAGTTTTACTACATAAAAGTAATACGTGTTTGGATTTGTTTGTCGAGTTTCATAACAATAAAAAGGGATTTGGTTTAAAATATAAGTTTATAACGTTTTTATAAATTTCGGCATGACACGTCCATTTATATAACGTGCCCAAGTCATCGCGACTTTATAAAACTCATGTTGCAAAACAATATTTCTCGACAACTTTATAATTAACAATTCGTTATTAGTTGAATAAGTGTTTATTGCATATTTTAGGTTTGTTACGAGTCTAATATATTAAATTCTTTATGAGTCTAATATATTGTATCGTCTCAAGTCCAAAATGTCCAATAAATGCTCATACAACTACAAACTATTGTCCAAAATAATCCAAGTCAAATTTTAATAGTTTTCGTCCAATAATGTCCTAATCCAATAATCAAATCCAAGCATAGGCTTTAATAAGTATTTCCAAGTCTAAAATATTTAATCCGTTAAATATTCGTTTTGTCAAGTTATCCAAATCAAAAACAAATCCCATATCAATCCCGAGTAGTGATCCAATAAGTATCCGAAACGTCATTGACTAAAACAAGGAAAATAAGTCACGTTAATAAACGTTAAATGGAATGATCAACGTCAAAATGAATATAAATAATTCAATTCCAAAACAATATATATCGATATTAATGATCGCGACCAATTCGAGGTTTCCTAAACCTTGCCCATGACTCGAAAGACAAAGACATTACGATTAGGACGACAACTAATTCCAATACCCCACGTCACTTCGTGTATCGTGGTATACATAACGACACTTACCGAAATTGCCATTTACCAAATATTTTTTCAATTAAAAACCATGGTCAAATATAATATTCCTACATCAATAGCATTTATTCAAAATTATTTTACGAGGCCTCAACCTCGGCTAATCACCTTGATTACTAAAACTCGTGCGCGACTCCGTGAGTCACGGTTCATAATAACGACACCAACAATAAAATAAAAATCAACAAGCTTTGGCGTGACTCCTCGAGTCACCGCCATCAATAAACGACCACCAATAACCATTTAATCCCACGGTTCAAACTCAAAAACAATAATCACAAGAACGAATATATGCTCAAAAGAATAAATGAAAAACATCAGACAAGTTATCCCTCGACATGAATATCAACCGGATAAACATCTTGGTCGACAAAAATGATATGAAAACCCGCAATTAACAATCACAAGAACATGTATGCTCAAATTAAAATAATAACACGGATTAGACAAGAATTGGACCCGAGTCAACTCAACTCGTGAGTTGACTCAGACGAGTCAACTGACTCGGAGTGAGTCACACGACTCGGAGCGAGTCAAAACGATTCAAGAGCCAAAAATACAAATCCAAACGTTTTAGTTATTAAAACAAAAGTTTTATTGAATTTTTCATAACATAATTCGTTTTTATGAATTAAAACCGATTAGGGTTTTAAAGAAAATGAATAAATAGCAAGGAGGGTGGCGCGTGGCCTTACCAAACGGATAAGAGATGATGGGGAGGGTGGTGGCTCACGGTGGTACATGGTGGTGAGCGGCGGTGTACACAAAACGCGACCCATACGAGCTCCTTTTGCGCCCAAATGCTCCAGAAATGACCCTTGGGTCTTGATCTACACGTTGGTAACAAGAACAGGAGTGGCCGGAATTTTGGCCGGAACCGGCGACGGCGCCGGAAAAGTTTTCCGGTGGTGGTGGTGGTATCTATTAGGAGAAAACCTAATTTTTGGGCTTTTTATACCCCCTGGAGGGACCTAACGTGGACAAAAGAAAGTCCAGGGGCGGATGTGTAAATTAACCAAGGGGCTGTTTTGAAACTTTAATAATCTTTTAAAAATAACCCTTGTGGGCCCCATTTGACGTAGTAAACGACCGTTTAAAAATACGAGACTTGCGCCATTGCGTCCAAATAATTTTTCCGATAAAATGAGTATTCACCTGTATAGTTTTCGAATTTAAATTAATTAATAAATCAAATTAACTCAAGAGTTTAAAGTCGCGCAAGTTTATTTATTTCGTAGTTTTCACGCTTTATGAGACATCCTCTCGCTTTTAAGCTCGATTAGGTTTGGGTAAGTTCGAAGAGATACTTTGGGAATAATAAATATAATTTATTATTTAAAATCGATCTGAAAATATTTCCGGTTGCTAATTGAATGGAGATAAGTCCATATCGAGAAAAGTATATATGAAATACGTATAAAACGAGTTGGATTGTGTATCGTTGCATAAAATGCGACACAATGAGAATAGAAAAGAGTTGAAATTAAAACATGAACTTCCTCAAGTTTTGGTATTTCATTTACGTTTTAAGCGTGAGTTAAAATATTTCCGCCACACGTTGAAACCGGTTAACGTGTAAAATATCTTTTCGAGTGTGTTTTATAAAAGAAATATAAAAACATCAATATTGGTTCAAAATGTTCCATGTGTGGGATAACCTCCTTATTTATATCTAGTGAGCTAATGCTTGCTCGAAAACGTTCGGTAATAGCAAATAATAATTTATTATTAAATTTAAAATATGGAAATTTACCGATTTATATACAAAATAAATTTAAAACACTAGGTAAACTCAAAATATTATTTTTATAAACTAAATGTAAGTATATAAATATGTCGGGATAATTTTTGGAAGTATCGGATTAAATGTTCAAAATAATAACTTACGCGTTTAATGTGAATTGCAAATTCATGAATGAACTAACATGATGGAAATGACGTTAATGAAATGTAGACTAAACCTAGTCTATATGAAATGTCCGTGATGATATGATCATGAATTCGCAGCTAAACCATTAAGGTTACGCGAATTTGGAACACGTAAACCTAGTTTACGATAAATGATGAAATGGTGAAGCATGAATTGTTTTGAGAAATGACCTGAAAGTACGAGTTGTCACACTTCAAGGCCCAGTAGGCTTTGTGCTCTAGCTCAATCGGCTGATGACATGCCTTCCGTACACTAGCTTGTATGGAGTACACCGATGGGTGTTTTGTAAAGTCAGACGAAAGGCCAGAGCGTCATCTAGTTTATCCGACCAGGATGCACGATTTTCGCCATCGTCTCTTTCAAGAATTCTTTTAATACCACGGTTGGAAACTTCCACCGCCCACTTGTTTGGGGTGGTATGCGATGAGATAGGCGTGGGTAACACCATACTTTTGCATGACACGATCAAATTGGTCATTGCGAAATGTGTACCACGATCACTAATTATAGCTCTCGGAGTTCCAAACACCGCAAAAGAGATTTCAAAATTTCACAACTACTCGGGCATCATTGGTAGGTAAAGCTTTCGCTCAACCCATTTTGACAAATAGTCAATGCACCACAAGTATGTATTTGTTACCTCGAGAAGATGGAAATGGCCCCATAAAGTCAATACCCCGGATGTCAAAGATCTCACAAACTTGAATGGCATTTTGTGGCATTTCATTTCTTTGAGAGATATTTCCGTGACGTTGACAAGCGTCACGTGTTTTGACAAAATCGTGGGCATCCTTATAGATAGTGGGCCAATAAAACCGGAATCAAACACCTTTTGGCGGTGTAGTTTGGACTATGATGGTCCCAGGTGGGTCCAAAGATGGCAAGCTTTGAGAATGTCAAGAGCTTGTCCATAAACACACCGTCGGATGACTTGATCCGCATGATTTTGAATAAGTAGGGTCGTCCCAAAAGTAATGTTTAACATCTTTGAAGAATTTGTTCTTCGTTGGGTCGACATCCTTTCACTATGAAGTTACCCGCATGGTAATTTGCGAAGTCGGCAAACCATGGGGTAGAAGAGTTTCACTAAAAGAAACCGTGATTGAGTGTCTCGAGAGGAAATGTTTCATTTATTTCCTTTTCTCGAAACATCTTGGTGAGGGTTCTCTAATCGGACGAGATGATCGTGACTGTGTTCTCGCTCCTTTTTATCACGTATAATGATATCAAATTCCTAGAGAAGGAGAACCCAACGGAGCAATCTCGGCTTTGCATCTTGTTTTGCAAAGAGATATTTTAGAGCCGAGTGATCCGTATACACCACGATTTGGTCAAGATTAAGTACGGCCGAAACTTCTCAAAAGCATACACCACGGCTAATAGCTCTTTTACGTGGTGGTGTAATGAGTTTGAGCTTGGTCATAGTCTTACTTGCGTAGTGTATAGGTCGAAATGCTTAGCTCTACGTTGCCCTAAGGTCGCACCGATAGCAAAATCACTTGCATCGCACATGAGCTCAAAAGGCAAGTCGGTCGGAGCAACGAGAATGGGTGCTTGATGAAGCTTTTTCTTTAATGTTTCAAAAGCTTTGATGCACTCGGGTGAGAAGATAAAGGAGCATCCTTTTCAAGAAGATGAGTCATAGGTCAAGCGATTTTAGAAAAATCTTGTATGAATCAGCGATAGAAACCGCATGACCTAGAAAACTCCTAATACCTTTGACGGTAGTAGGATGAGGTAATTTAGCAATAACATCGACTTTTGCTCTATCGACCTCAATCCCATTTTTGAAATCTTATGGCCAAGGACTATGCCTTCTTTGACCATAAAGTGGCTTTTCTCCCAATTTAGACAAAGATTTGTGTCTTCACACCGCTTAAGCATTTTATCTAAATGGAGAGACATGTTTGAAATGAATCCCAATGACCGAGAAGTCATCCATAAACACCTCCATTGTTTCCGATCATGTCGTGGAAAATGGCCATCATACATCGTTGGAACGTACTGGGAGCGTTACATAAGCCAAAAGGCATACGTCAGTAGGCAAAAGTTCCGATGGGCGGTGAATGTAGTCTTTCTTGATCCTTTGGATCAATGGGGATCTGAAAGTACCCCGAGAAACCATCAAGGAAACAATAGTATTCATTCCCTGCTAATCTCTCAAGCATTTGGTCCATAAAGGGTAGAGGAAAATGGTCTTTACGGTAGCGTTATTCAACTTACGATAGTCAATGCAAACACGCCATCCGTAACTAATCGAGTTGGAATTAACTCGTTATCTTCATTTGTGATAACGCTTATGCCACCCTTTTAGGAACACAATGAATTGGCTAACCCAAGGACTATCTCGAGATTGGGTAAATCAATCCTCGCATCAAGAAGTTTGATAACCTCTGCTTGATAACATCATGGATTTTTGGATTTACTCTTCTCGATGTTGAGCTTCTTGGTTTGAAGTCATCCTCCATCAAGATTTTGTGAGTACAAAATTCGTGGTTGATACCTTAATGTCGAGAGTTTCCAAGCAATTGCTTGCTTGTGTGACTTCAAAATCTTTACGAGAGCGACTTTTTCATCTTTACTCAAATATCGGGCAATAATGACGGGTAATTTATCATCACCTTCAAGAAATGCATACTCGAGATGAGGTGGTAAGTCCTTAAGTTCGACTTCAGAAATTCTTCGCTTTATCAACCGACTTGACTTCCTTGTTATGAAGTTCGACGGAGGAGTGATGATGGATCATTATTAAGCAACTTCTCAATGAGAAATATGTCCCCTCGATGTCGATGGGAGCGTGATCAATTTCCCATGGAATGTAATCACTAGACAAGTAGGCTTCAATCTCTTCCAAGATGAAGTCACTTTCCTCAAATGAAGTGAGAGAAGGAGTAGAATGGCGATGATAGGTTGAGATGAATGAGTGAGATTATCACTCAAAGAATTATGATCATAACCAAGAACTTCGAGAGTACTCTTCGAAGCAACATCAATGATATCTATTCGTTAACCGACTCGGAATCATAGTTTGCGGAGTACCTCAAGTTTGATCAAGGTTAAAGGTGTGACTTCATTACCAACACGTAATGTGATTTCTTGCTCAAATACATCAATGAGAGCACGCCCGTTCTCGTGAATCCTCGACCAACAATGAGAGGAACCCGATGATCGGCATCAAAATCAACAACCACAAAGTCGGTGGAAAATGGAACTTTCCTACTTTACAAATCGTCCTCGGCAATGCCAAGAGGACGGGATATTGTACGATCTGCAAGCTCGAGAGTCATGCATGTAGGAGTAAGTTCCTAAGAGAAAGTTTCTTCCATCTTGAATAAGGCATTAGATTGATGCTTGCACCAAGATCGGCTAAGGCAAAGCATTCAACCATTCACGGAAATACACAAGGTAAGAGAAATTTTCCGGGATCTCCAAGCTTTTCCGAAGCTTCTTCAGGATAGCTGCAGAGCGCTCGTTAAGAGGAGTTTTAGCCATTTCAAACGACTTTTCCTTGTTGCTTAACATGTGTTTGAGAGTTGATGCAAACTTGGGCATCAAGATGATAGCATCCGCAAAGCTTATGTCAAAATGTAGTTCTTGGAAAATTTGAAAAAATTTGTCCATTTGATGACTGGCTTTTTCACGGAGCTTTTGCTCATTCAAACGTGATGGGTAAGGAATAGAAGTTTTGGATTTGGTATTTTCAACGGGAGCTACAGGTGGTTCAAAAACAACTCCTGGATTAGACTTGGGTTTCTGGACAACTTGAGGATGGACATCATTGGTTCCTCCGTTATTAACAGGAAGTTCCTTGTCCTTTGTAGCCTCAGGTTCACTTTCCACTACCTTCGGGAGAGAAGAAGAAGAGGTAGTAGGAATAGCGGGTCCATTGTATGAAACACCACTTCTGGTTGTGATCGCCTTTGCATCGCCCCTCGGGTTAGCGATCGTGTTGCTCGGAAGTTTTCCGAGCCCGAGGTTGATCATTTAAAGACTTCTTGAGATCGCCGATCCGACCGACCAACAACCTGTTCATTTCATCTTGGGATTTCATGAACTGCTTCAATAACTCATCGATGATGGTACTGGAGGATGTGGAGGAAATTCGAGGTCGGATGTTTTGATTATGACCTTGTTGTTGAAAATTCCTTGATTAGGATTAACATTTCCGAAATTGATTCCTCGATTGAAATTGTTTTGATTAAGGTTTCCTTGATGTTGGAAACCTTGATTGGGTCCGGATAGAAATTACCTTGGTTTTGATAACCTTGGTTCATTCTAGGTTGATTTCGATTCCGGTTAGGATTCTCGTTAAACCGGGTGGCGCTCGATAAGTGTTAGCACGGTAGCTTGATTCATTTTGAGGACGGTATTGATTACCTCCACGATGTGAAGTCAAGCTATAGCATTTGCTTCAAACGGACTACCATCGGTGGCGGACAGATTGTAGTATGCATGAGGACCACCACAAGTAACACAAACTTCAACTTTCTTCACTTCACCATGTGATGGTGTTTGAGTGAAAGTGACTTTCTTTTGGTTAGCAAGAACCAAAGCTCGAATAATATCCGTGAGTTTGTCAATCTTAGCATCGGTGCTAGATGTACTCACGGGAGACAAGTAGAAGGTCCAAGATTAGATCGAGTCCGATATGTCTTTGTGCGGAAAGGACGGACACAGGACTTATTTTCAATGATTTGTAAGGCTTCTTTTGTGGTTTTGCTCAGAAATTACCTCCAGCGGAGGCATTCAAAGAGTCTTGGTCGACTTGTCTCGAGACCATTGTAGAAAGTATCCATTTGCATTAACTCGGTAAAACCATGATGTGGACACATGGAGCAATTCTTTAACGATCCCACGCCCCCGAATGATTCATCAAATCTCGAGAAAATTTCATTATCTCATTCTTAAGACTTGTAGTTCGGGATGGAGGATAGAATTCGTTAACGAACTTGGTAACTAGATCCTCCCATGTCTCAATGGAACGAGGGGTTGTTTCTCAAGCCAATTCCGGCTTGTCCTAGAGAAAATGGGAAACGAGAAAGCTTAATGGCTTCATGTGGGACATTCTTGTATTTGATGGTAGATGCAATCTTGTTAAACCATCGAATGTGTGCATGAGGATCATCCCGCTCAAAACCATAGAATTGGCTTTGGGTTACCGTGTTAAGCAACCCGGTTTTGAGCTCAAAGGTATCGACCACAATGGTCGGGACAATAATGGCATCTCCGTAACCCTCGATGGGTGCTTGGAGAAGCTCATTCATCGGTTTGTCTTCCGCCATTTCGGCGGGGTGGTGGTGGTAGACGTTCCTCGATCACGGTGAAGGAGCGAACGCCTCCACGCCTTCGAGGAATATTTGCAAGCTCGAAAGTGGACTTGTAGAACTGGAAGAACGAGTGCGATGCACTAAGTATAAAATCAATTTTCAAAACAAATGCGAGGCAAAACGACAAGTGAACTTAACCAATAATCACAAATGAAATGGCTTTTGAAAAAGGTACACCGATCACAAGGACACAAAGGCAAGTTTTAAATCTGTTGTTCGGGAACTTATTATGGTCACACCCCAGTTAGTAGGTGTCTTGCCTTGATTTGCGGTGGTTGATTTTATGTATAAATTAAGTACCACCGAAAAGACGAGGTAATGATTTGTGCAAAGGGTTTAAAACTTTTGGAAAATATTTTGGTATCGTCTCGTTTAACCAAATCGTATTTCTTTAAGAATCACCTTAAAAGAAACACAAGCTAGAAAACGTTACGATTGTTTTGTTGTTTTATATTGTTTTGGTGTTTTAACACTTTAGGAAAAGTGTTAATGAACTTTTTGATTTATATTTAACTTTACAAAAACTGCTTTGCAAACGATGGTATATGTGCAAGTACGGGTTCGAAAATGATTAGAACACGCTTACAAACCTCCCGGCAATGGCGCATAAAATTTGATTGGGTCCAAACCGTCAAGTTTAATCACACAAGCCGACCACATGAATGGCCAACCGTAACAAACTTAAAACACACGGAACCAAATGCAATGAAGATCCGGAGAATATAGTGGATTCTGGGTCGTTAAGTCCCACGGAGGATGAATTGGTGTTTAACACAGACAGATGTCGAATAATCACTAAGGATAGCGATCATTAAGGTTTTGAGATATTTATACCTAAAGAAAGGATTAATAAATTACAACGACTTAAATGCAAATTAAAGAAAATTAAAAGCTAAAATATATTAAATAAACGCTATCACTATTTTTAAAATGATGAACGTTTAAAACCTAAAACGACGTTTAAATAAAATTACGAACGTACAAAATAAAACGTGAGTTTTAAGAAATAAAAGGCCTATAAATATGAAAATGATATTTTACAATCCTAATAATAAAAAGAAAATTATTAGAAAAAGAAAATTATTTTAAAACTATTTATTTAATTATTATTAATTAAAACTATTTATTAATTATTTAAAATGCACTAAAATATAAAAAATACAAAATTAACCTAGAAAATGAAATTATAACTTAGAAAAATCTAAAATATGATAAAACTTATTTTAAAACTGAAAATATATTTTTAGACTTTTATGTATTTATTATTAATTTAATACTATTTAAAACTAATTAAAATGCTAGAAAATACTATTTAAACCAAGAAAATTATGGAAAAATATTTTTTGGCTTTTATATTTATCTTAATCTAGGAAAATTGAAAACATATTTTTAAAACTTTTTTCGATTTATTTGTATTAAAAGCTATTTAAAAGGATTAAAACTGCTTTTAAATAAGGAAAATACTAAACAATTGATGGAAAATCTGAAAAATTCAAGAAAATACTAAAATATTATTCTAAGTCTAAGAAAAATATAAAAACATATGCTTATGTGTGAGAATATGAGGCTGCGTTCTAAATACAAAAGGGTTCTAATGGTTTTAATATTACAAGGACTAGTTTTGTAATTCTGCCAATCTTGAGGGACCAAACCTGCAATTCTCCAAAAGTTATCACAAGGACCAAAACTGCCAATCTTGAATAGTTCAAGGACCATAGTTGATTATTTTCTATTTTTAAATATCAAGGGACCATTTTTGACATTTTCAAAACTTGAGGGACCTAAGTTGTAATTTTGTCAAAGATTTATTCAAGGACCATTTTTGATAACTTAGAATATTTCAGGGACCTTGAATAACATTTTTCTTTATTTTGATCTACCAGGGACTGTTTTTGACAACTTTTTAAACTTGGGGGACTAAAACTGCCAATTATGCAAACTTGATATGTTTTCACCGATTTTGATATTTTTGCATTTAAAACACATAAAACACTTGTTTGTGATATTTTATCATTTTGATGTGTTTCGAGTGTTTTCGGATGTTTTTGCCTAGATAAGATAAAACGATGAGTATTTAGACACTCATCAATCGTCATACAATTTTATAACATTCTACCGCAAGTATGTCATATCAATTTGTATCACAGTGATATAACACAGAAGTTAAATGTCAAAACAAGTATGCGCATACATATGTGGTTTATCATAGTTGATATTTTTAAAGGAGACATGCTTATATGTTGAATTTACCTTTTTCCTTTTGAATCTCCGGAGATACGCTCAAAATTTGCTTGTCGACAAAACTGCATTTACAAATTTTTTTAAGAAACAAACAGAGTGTCTGCAATTTTTATGTTTAAAAGATTTATTTTAGCAGACAAAAACTGACCGTTTAAAGCTTGTATTGTCTCCAGATGCTCGTAAATATCATCTTCTACATTTTTTTCAAAATCAAAATTTTAATGTCTTATGTCATGTAAAACAAAAAGACACTATAAATTCTAATCAAAAATGTATTTGAAATATAGTTATTTCACGTATAACGGCTTATCATCACAGTTGTTATACTATCAAAAAAAATAAAAAATAAAAAAAATCACTATATCTGTTTTTATCACTGGTGATATACCATTAAATATTTAAGTTATCCGTGCTCGCTCTTCATCGTCATCACTACCATCAGTACCACTACCACTACTAGTAACACTACGACTATGAAAAGTCATAACTAAACCACCACCTCTACCACAAAACACTAAAATGTATCGGTTATCGCGCTACATGATCTCTAATCGTGGACAAGTAATCAATTATCGCTACATCTATTTTTATCACTAGTGATATACCATAAAATATTTCTCCACACACTCAAAACGCATCATAAGTTACATCAAAATTATACTCGTAACAAGCTAAAACATATCCATTATCACGAAGAACGCTAAAAGTCAAATCGACGTTCGCTACCACTACTACTATCACTACCACTATAATCAAGCACCACCAAAGACCACTACCACTACCACTTCCACTACCACCACCACTACCAGTATCGAAACTAAACCACTAAAACTACCAAATCACTACCACATCTACCACAACCTGCTTTACAAGATGACACCTAAAAACACCTAAAACATCTAATATCAAAGAAAATCTGATAAATTTCTTCTTCTTTACAAGATGATGAAAGAAATCTCAAATAAATACATAATCATCAATTGCATGTCATTAATACAAAGAAAAAATACGAAAAATGTTCATAAATAGCAATAACATTCATAAATAAGTATAGAATCAATAGAGATACATAAATAACATCTAAATAATTAGTTTTAAGCTTCGTACCTTCATTTTCGGATTTGGTAGGTTTGTTTTGATCAATTTTTTTTTGTGCTTTTTCTTTTCGTTGAAGATTGATGTTTTTTTTTTTTTTTTTTTTTTTTTTTGATTTTGACGGTTAATTGTTGGTTGATTTTGATAGTTAGGGTTTGTTTTTAGTGATAGATTTTAGAGAGAGAAAGCGACGTTTGTTTTGCTGATGAAAATGAAATGCGTGTGTTGTGTTTATGTGGTTGGGGGAAGTTTCACGTTTTGGCATGAATAGTCCCTCCGTGTTTTTTATCCTTAAAAAATTTTTTTGATCCAACGGCTGATACTTGTCCCTTGGTAAGTAGGGAAATAAAGGTTTGTGAAATAAAGTGCCTCATTTAAAGTATTAATTTTGATAAATATTATTACCATTTTTAACTAATAGTACATTGTATATAACACATTAAGTTTTAAGTTTCAAGAAAAATTATTTGTACTTTATATAATAAAAGATTACAATGTATTAGCCTCAACATCAAAATCAACAATTTTTTTTTTTTTATTATTCATTTCCATCGACTTAAATATAACTTACCATAAGAGTAAGAAGATGTTTATGGTATTTATATAGTTAAGATTAAAATACGTTTAAACTATTAAATATAAAAAAAGAATCGTATGTTTTTTCAAAAATTATAAAGCGTGTGAAACAAAAAAGCTTCCATTCTATGTAGTTGTGGTTAAAAATTATAAATCGTGTAATTTTAAGTTGATATTGATTGTCAAAGTTGTCATATGTGTCTTTTTAAGTTTACAATAATTGTTAAAGTTGCCAAATTTTAGCTTGCCATTTTATAGATTAAGGGGTATTAATAAGGGGTATACTAGAAACACCTTTACTCACTTTTAAGACTTTTGAGTTTTCAAGATTAAGCCAAAACATTTTATATATAGTAGAGATGTGTGTTGAAGTTGTAAATTTGTGATACATTTTTGTAAAATATAAGAAAGAAAAATAAAAAAGAGTCTATGAATATATATAATTAAGAAAATGAAAAAGAAAAGTATTAGTATAATTAGTGAAAAAAGCAAAATTAAAAAAATAAATAGAAACAATATTATAAGTAATTAAGAGACAATAAGATATCTCATCCATCTTTTAACGAATAAGAACAAATAGATCTAACCGCCTTTTACTGAAAATGAAAAAAACAAACACCCTAACTTTTATCGCCTCTTACTAAATCAAAGGTAAAAGACAATAAAAGAATTTTTTTGAGAAACAAACAACCCTGTAGTCTACCTTTTAAGGTTTTTTTTTTTTTTTTTTTTTTTTTTTTTTTGTAACCATGGTTTCCATCCTCTTGGCTAAGTAAAGCTCTCTCTTTTTAAGAGGTTGGTTTGACAAATTCAAATTTTTTTACACCTACTAGAAATTGAACTTAGTTCATATGCACATAGTTTTCATTTCTCTATTTTGTTGAAAAAAATATGCCCATTTTCCAAGAATGGCCATGCAAATACCACAAATATTTAGACTTTTACTTGAAGAAATAAAAGTAACATGTATCACATTTGATACAATAAAAAAGGACATATCAATATCAAATAGCATGGCCAAGAACCCATATCTTACAATTCAATAATTTGTAAGACATGTTTTTTGAAAAAGGCAATAATTTGTAAAAATTGACTAGTACTACTAGTATCCTAGACCTTTGAGATGTCTATTTCACCATTTGTGTCGGGCATTTAGCCATATGATTATCTAGAATGTCAAGTTACTGTTTTATGTAAGAATTAATGAATGATAAACGAACTTTTAAAAGCACTATTATGCCTAGCTGGCACCAATGTTGTCGGCTCTGTTGTAAAAATCGGCCATAATCGGCCCAGACGGCTGATTAATCCCCGCATAATCGCTGATCGCTTACTAAGCGCCTTGATTTATCATAATCGGTCTATTTAATCGGTTTGGTAAAAATCGCTAAAATCGGTCAACAAACCGATTAATCTGACAAAATCGGTCTAATCAGACAGTGGACAAAATCGCTTAAAATTTGTCAACAAAATCGCTTAAAATCGGACAAAATCACTTAAAATCGGTCAACAAACCGATTAATCGACAAAATCGGTCAAAGGTCACTTAAAGTGGTCAACAAACCGATCTTCGTCTCGTATTAAGCGTAATGTTGACTTTTTCAAGATTCTTTCTCATTTGACTTTAAATATTTTTATTTGTGCTTTATAATATTTGATGAAAATTATATGAATGAAAAATAAATTTAAAACCCAATCCATTCATATGTTTTGCATCAAGTATTATATTACACAAAAAAATATTTAAGGTCAAAGTTGAAAAAGAAAGACTAAAAAGTCAACAGACGTCAATATGGGACGGATGAAGAATATCTATGTTTGTTTTCAACTTCAAGAACCATGACATGCCTATATTTAAACACTGAAATATTTGAACTTTGATGCAAAACGCTTATCCCATACATATAAAATAATATAATATCTAAAATTACATTTTGTGCATAAAATTCTAATCCGATTAATCCCCGCTTAACCGATTAATCGCTAGGCCTCACCCAACCGCCTCACTGGCCTTTACTGCGATTTTATAATTTGGTTGTTCGGCATTATACCGACCAATATTTCCAACAACGTTAGGTGGCGTTGCTCTATCAACGTGCGTTGTTTTTTGTTTTGTTTTGTTTTTTTTTTTTTTTTTTTTTTTTTTGTTTTTTTTCTCGATTTAAATAGGGTTTTGCTAGGTTTCTTGATTTATGATGTGTGTGTATGTGTTGATTGTGCGTGTTGACAATGTACGTGTGTGTGTTGTTTTTACATTGGGTATGTGGGTATGTGTGTGTAAATGGGAAGAAGAGTAAGAAGATGGGTTTGAGTCTTGTTTTTAGTGGGGTTGTATTTTTTTAAAATAAAAGTTTGTATTTTGGTGTTAAGTTTATTTCATTTAATAAAAGTTTGTATTTTGGTGTTAAGTTTATTTCATTTAATAAAATTTTGTATTTTTGTCATTTATTTATATATTTTTTTTATGTAATTTGTATTTTAATTAATGAATTAAAAATTAGTTTGTTTGGAAAATAATGGTCCTAAAAAGTTGGTGTTAACGGTGTCATGAGTGAGGGGTATTTTAGTTTGTTCGTGGGAAAAGTGTTGATGTTGAGGTGACGTTAAGATGGTGGCATTTTTCGGTGTTATGGGTGATATAACACCTAGTGCTCTAAATAGAACGAAGCAATAAATAGTACAATACATTATATGTTGATGTTTGCTCAAAAGCAAATACTCTCTTCGTCTCAAAATTATTGTCGTGAGAGAAAATCACATAGTTTAATAAAAATGATACCACTAAAAAATCTCAACCACTAAAAGAGAATATTCCTATAATATATTCTCCAGTTTTTACTTAAAAAGGAAAGTGGATAATTATTTTGAGACATCTCGAAAAAAAATATAAACTATGATTTTAAGACGGAGGAAGTAAAACTATATGAAAGCGTGTTTATGAAACCGAGCAAAGGGTTGAGTTATTAGGACCCCTATTTGGTTATTAAGACCCCCATTTTTTTTTTTTTTTTTTATTTTTTTTTTTTTTATTTTTATAATTTTGTTTATATCAAAAAGTTTATAAATCAAAATGCGAATCAGAATATAAAGTTTAATAAGCTCAAACGCTTAAACTGCTGTAAATACTAATGAAACCGACAAAACCGCACAGACTTGGAAAATGTGAGAAAGGGGACAAGATGGCGGCTATGGTATTTCGAAGAATATTAGGACCCCGAGCAAAATAAAACAAAGGTTGATGGTTGATACACTGACGAGGAGTGTACTTTATCGCGTAATAGTATAAGCTAAGTAAATCCCGAACTCTTGGGGAAATCTGTGTGAAACTCAGTTGTCTAACTAAAATAAGTACTAAATCTTTGAAAGCAAGTAAATTAGGGGTTCCGGACGAATGTGGGATTATTAATAACTAAAAATATTAAAAACAATAAATATCAAAATAAATAGCAATAATTTCTAAAGTCGAAACAATTAAGGATAAAAGCGTATCTACCTAATAAATATTGTCCTTTGTTTACGTACGACTAGTTATAATCCTCAAGACGCACTTTGAGCTGACAAAAAATTATTCTCATTACATACCGAATATTGTGTCTTTAAAAGTGAATGCATATAATTATATAGTTATAAGTTTAGAAGACTAACTAAGTTTTATACATATATCAAATTTATTTTACCATTTTAGTTCAAGATATACACATATAAAATTCTCAATGAAAATCGTGATATAAGATAACTAATACTTACGCAAAGATTTCATTACGCATTAATATCCATTCGAATTTGATAAAATATTTGTAAAATTTCTTTTATGTAATTCAAGATTTAACTTTATTTAATTTCACAAAGATGTTGATGTTGTTATTTAAATTTCACTATTGATATAATGTTGTACACGTGATGCAAGTTTAATAAAGACATAACGAACATCGATAAAGTTTAAAGATACTCGTTAAAGTTTTAAAAAAATATTTTTCTAGATATCTTTATATAAATAAATAAAATTATACGAAATATCATATAAGACAATCACGTACATTTATTTTTATATTAAATTAACCAGTCTTACAATTTAATAATTATATTCTCGTTTTCAAGAATTTATTGTATTTAAAATGTAAACTCGCTCTACATAGTGTTAAACTTTTAAAACGAAATAAATGTAGTCTTTATCGAACGATATAAGAAAAATTTGATACTTATAATCTTATTCAAATTTATATGTTGTTATTTTAAAACAACATATACATTTTATTTTTAAGATATAAAGTATAAAGGGAATAAGGTATAAAGTAAGATTTGTTTATAATCCAAAGTTATTAAAAAACATGTAGATTTATAATATTACATTTAATTCTATATAATTTTTAAAAATTCAACCACTAAAGTTTTATTAATTACCTCCTCTTTTTTTAAGTTTTTATTTTCACAAATTTGACACATATATTTTTATGCGTTTTTTTTATCAACCAAATTTCTCCACCAAATTTATTAAAGTTTACCCAAAATCAATTTAATTTTGACTTTTATTAACCAATCACATCACACCAATAAAATGATTTACACAATACATCGTCAAAAAACATCGCCTTCTTAGGAACTTTATCATCAAAGATAATCTTGTTGCGAAACGACCATAAAAACCACCACATTATGAAAAAAACTCCTTCAAGCACTAAGCACATTATTCTTTAGAGGTAGGTGAACGCTTCCAAACCAATACTTGGGTCTTCATATGAATCCACCCACATTAGGTAGAATCCACCGGTACAGAATCGACACACGCCCGCGCCATCGGACATGAGAAGATGTGACAACCCGTATTTTCGCGTCATTTCTCGAATCGCTCATGTCTCATTATTTCAACATTTTTAGTAAACTTGGTTTACTTGTTTCAAATTCAGAACCTTGAGGTTTAGCGGCGAATTCATGATCATGACATCGCGTACATTTCATATGGACTATGATTAGTCTACATTTCATTGACATCATGTGCATCTCATTAAGACATTCACGACATTTCATTTCACCTTCAACGCGTAATTTTTATATTTAATAATCTTTATCGCGTGAGTTATTATTTTAAATATTTAACCACACTTTCAAAAATGATCCCGAGGTATTTTTAAACTTACATTTAGTTCATAAAACTATATTTTAGTTTTCCTAGTGTTTCAAATTTATTTGGTATTTTAATCGTTAAAGTTTAATTATTACGTCGCTTTTTCTTAAAATTGTACGATAATTATTTTATCACCAATTTTCACAAGGAAAGTATTTTACAATTTTATTATCTCATTTCAATCTATTTTGACTTATTAAAACTTACTTGTACCAAAAATTTTCATTTTACCTTTATTTGTACATTTCTACATAAGTACTTACACATTTTATCAAAAGTCTTACAAATAATTATACAAGTAATTGTTTTAAAAAAAAAAAAACATAAAATCATATCCTCCCCTGGCGACTGCGGGGAGGCACTCATAAATGTGGTATGGGTTCATGTCTACAAATAATTCACATCTACAAAAGTCTTACATATCTCATACTTTTTCATTCAATCTCATTTTATCAAAGTGTTAAACACAAAATTCTCTCCTCTTTTGGCTTCTCAAGAACCGGCCACATCAAAGACTCCAAGGGATCCAAAAATTTTTGCAAGATCAAGTGTGTTTACAACCTAGATTATATCCTTTATATGGTTTTGAAATAAAAACCAAGGATATTTAAGTTAATCCTTGTTACCTACACCTCTTCACTATCACTTGTAAGCATGTTTTATTCATTTTCATGTTTCCTCTTCATTTTCACATGTTTCTTTTCATTTTTGGAGCTTATATGCATGTTATGTGATTTATACCATTTTTCTTATGATTTTTGAGTTATATATATAATTATGGTCATCCTATAAATATTCCCATGGTATTCTTTGGTCTTGATGGTGATTAGGAACCCATGACACCCTAAGAAGGTGTATGGTAGGATTAGATTAGCTTTGGAGTTGATTTGAAGGGATTAGAATAGGTTTTGTCCGAGAAAAACTATTTTCGATAACTATATTTTAGGTTCTGTCCTTAATTCGGATTTCTGGAAAAACCTACTGTTGGTACGACATTTTGGCCTTGATATTTAGAAAATATACTTTAAAACGAATCCGTGGCCTTTTGAACGGATAAAAACGGAGTTATAACGGTTGTGGTGAATTTTTAAAGTTTGACGAAATGTTTATTTTGAGAAAATTTCAGCTTGCTGCTTTTAGTATTTTCGGTCAAAACGAGCCTTAAGCTTCACAAATTATTTCGACTAGTCAAAATATATTAGTTTACTCGACACGGTTAAGGACATATTATACGTGAAAACGGATTTGAAACGACAAATATATGCACGTTTTATAAAGTTGTCAGAATATTATTTTCCTAAAACTATATTATTTTTACGATTCAAGTTTTTCATTAGCTATAACGACCATGTTTCATTGTTTTTAACCATGATGTGAAACTTTTTATAACGAAATGTCTTCTAGTAAAATCAAGTTCATCGGCCATATTTTCCAAAACAAAAGCCGTTTGTCAAGCGGAGTCATAGTAAATTATTTACTGGATGTTCAAACATTGGCGAAACTTATTTTCTACACACAATTAACAAAACCACCATCTTTAGCCTTTGATATCTCTATGATCGAGACCTTTTGAACGAAAACTCCTGAACTGAAACTTTTAGATATCGATACAAACTTTCCAAAACCGTCGAGTTCGTTTCTAACGATCGACGTACACCGCTTTCTGACTAGTTTTCCAAAGCCATTTTTGTTGATTTCATGATTTTCCGACGACATTGTTTTGCGACGAAAATGGTAATTTCACCAAAATCATTATAAAACTCTTATAGGATGACATTTTGACGTAAAACATGTAAAGTCATTTTTGAAGGGTCAAGACGTCAAAAGAGTATTTTTCGACGACGAGTAATATTTTCAAAACCCGTAAATGGTATAAATAACATACTAAGTGCATACATAACATTACATTGCAACTCATGACATATCATATCATTGATAATAGGTCCGGTTGACGATTACATTACACCTCGGTGTACTCACTTTTGCCGTTATTCCTGCTTATCCAAGTGAGTTTTCATAGCCTGCTTTACATGCTTTGATTATTTTCAAACCCACGGGGAGAATACATTGCACTACATTTTTTTGTACGATTCCAAGTATGTTAAATTCATTACATTGCTTAAGTTACCGATTTGCCAATTTGAAAGTCCCCATTACTTGAACATGAACCGTTAATCTTTGAAGCGAGGATGAGTGGATAGATCTATCGAGGTGACGCCCATCCAAGGGTTGGTGAATCCCAACCTGCAAACGGATGCATTTCATTTGATGGTATTACGGAGTTGTCTGGCAAACACTCTGCAGGGCATACATTATTGAACAGCCTAGTTTCGGGGTCATGGGCTTAGAGCAATTGTAACATTATTTTACGTGATTGGATTGTCATGCATGGTCTATACTTGTGTAGTCGTATAAAACATTTACATAAACCTATGATTTCTCACCAACATTATTGTTGACCGCTTTTAGCAATGTATTTTCGTAATCGAGGCACTCATCATGACATGGTTTAGGGACCTACATTTTGAGTCGCGCCGACTTACATTATGTACATTATGGTACTTTATTTCAAAACATCGTTTGGATTTGTAACATGGATGTATTTTAGCAAACTTTGTAAACCTTTTGGGACCGATGTTGTACTCGATTGTTTTATGAAATATCCAACGATGTGTTTTACAACGACACTTTAGGTCGAATTCAATATAAGCGTAAATTGATGTGGACTGCTTATCACAAAAGCACATAAAATAGAATCAATACAATACCTCATGAGAATTCCATCTCATCCGCTTGATGAAAACTTGTAAATTAGGTCCGCCTTGGTAACAATTTTTCATCAATGATTCGAATCATTTGATTTATATATCTCGAACCTAATTGTCATTGTATTCACTTAATTGCATGGTAAATTGGTCCTTTACAATCCATTAATCAATAACCAGTAAACTTAAACTATGAATGAGTTAACCCTAAGATTTGGTCCATCAATAGCCACGGTTACAATGGTCATGCAACTATGATTCAAGCAACAAATATAAGGATGGTCCCTTATAGATTCATTACTTAGTAATAAATCTTGCACACAAAATTTATTGACGAATGGATCTTACGATAAACACATAAATTATCCAACAAAACATCTATAAACGTAAAACAAATCATATTAAAACAAAGGTCCATTCAGACTAGGCAAACACTAAGAGTATTTAGCCCATAATCTCATAGACAAACAAGCAAAAATAGAATTCAAGTATGCAAAACATGTTCATAATGAATAAATAAGCAAACCGAAGTAACAAGTGTTTTGATTCTTGAATTTTGATGGATGCAACTTAAAGAGTGAAGAAAAAGTCCTCTGGAATCTTCAGAAATTGATTGGTGAAGTTAGGGCATACTTTGGGTCGTGTTTATGGTTTGTTTATATAACTTTTTTTAAACTGACATGGATACGACGTATTGCCCTTTATGGATAAGTTGTATCGCTCTGGAACAACATTTTTGCACTTATTTTCAAGCTTTGCTCAAAACACGAAAATCATAGATATCTCTTTTCGCTATTCATGGTCACTTGTATCACCTAAAAATGAGCTTGTATAAAGAAGTTATGCCCTAAATACTAAAGTAACTTATAAAGATATCGCGTAAACTTGATTTCAACTTTCAGCTTCGTTTCTTCACTTGATTCTTGCATATTTCCGTATCTTCTTGTTTCATTGCTCCGTTTTCAACCTTATACACAAGTACAAAATAAATAAGTACCAAAACTTATGTAACTGCAATAAATAAGCAATGTATAAAGGATATCAATATATAAAACATATGTTTTTTTAATGATATCAGTGGTATATATACTATATTTCATTTCAACTTGCATAAATTGTCTTTGACATTGTATTCGGTAACTTGTTTGCAATACTAAATTGTTTCTAGGTTCTTCGCCAACTCGAAGGCTAGGAAGACTTACGAAATGTAGAACTTTTGATGTTGTGCGTTTAATGCTTTAACTTTTACGTGATATGAGAGTATGAGACCATATAAAAACCCTTATTAAACAATCTATCAAAATATGAGTATATTTGCTACAAAAATGTTTATTTATTTTAGAAGAAAGTTCAAAGTCCCTCAACTTAGAATTTACCCGAAAAAGTGTTTTTTCAGATTCTAGTTCTTTTCTTTGTTCTTTCTTTATCGGTGCATAGGATTCTATTCTTTTAGCCAAAATAATTCAATAAAAAACCACTAACAATAAAAGAAAAACAAGGAACTTTTGCTTTTATGAAAGCAAACTTTCACAGAAAGAAATACTAGAAGCAAAAGTCAGCAGTGGTGTGTTGTACTCAATCATATTTATTATGCAGAAATACTTGTACTTTAGAAACTGAATTTATCAGAGGAATAGAAACATTTATCATGATGGCTTTGGGTTTATTCGAGTTCACTCAAATATGACTAAAATGATTAAAAAATAGTTTAATAGAATATTTTTACATAAATAATTTATAAAATATATCAAAAATTTAGAAAAAATCTTTATTCGAAGTAATTAGGTCGACCCGAACCCGAGTTAGCAAAATAATTTCAACCCGATACCCGACCTTATTTATTATTCGGGTTAGTCGAGTTGACTCGAATAACCCGAATAAATTTTGGACTCGAGTAACCGACCCGAATAAGATTAATTAGGTTCGGGTCCAGATTAAGTCAGATTTTTGACACCCCGATTATGGGTCACCCATATATTGATTTTAATGAATAAATTAGTAATTTAGAATGAAAAAAATAAGTATTTTGGTATTTTATCCATAATGGTATTAGATGTAGTGTTAAGTCAATCATTAAAGCTAATTAAATGTTTTTCTTTGGTCGTTTTTAATAATTAACCTATGACTAATATGTAATTTTCAAGAAAGTGGCTTTTCTTCTCTAAAATCAAAAGACAAAATGTAGAATATATTTTACTGAACTTATAAAAAAAAAATTGAGCAAAACTGAACTTATAAATTAGCACGACAAATTTGCAAGTTAAAAATTTATAGAACTGAAAAAGTTGCATAAGTTGAGCAACATTAAAACATCATGATGACCAAAACCTAACAAAAGTGACAACTAAACTGAGACTACGACAAAAACAAATACCAACACATTAAATAAACCAACCGAGACAGACATTACGCAACACTAGGAAAGAAAATTCTAAAACGACACCAAAAATCTCAAGATGGATGATAATGTTGATGATTTTAGTTTCATCCTTATATTTTATATAATTTTGATTTACTTAAAATTAATAATTTAATTAGACTTAGCTTATAATCGAGTTAAAAGGTATGAAAGTGCATATTTATTTTAGCTAACTTGATACTGCTATAATTAAATGCGGGGTTAAGAGGTTGCGCCTCTTGCAGGGTCAAGGGGCAGAGGCAACACTTCTTAGGATTCGAGTATTACTCGTTTTTGCTCCAACCACTTTTTCTCATCAAAAGACACAACTTTTACCAACAATTGTGACTCTTTCTGCCAATCGCTTCTAAAAATAATCTCTACACGATTTAAAGAATATAACCATATTGTTTGATTATTACCACTCACAATGAAACACCTAAAAGCCAATAGATGAACTACCTAAAACATCGAATAAAAACATCTTTGACACTCAAACAATATTACACTTTAGGACTACATTAGCTGATAAGCAAATCACATATTGCATGTATAGATCAAAGTTTAAACCATGAATTTTTCTCCGTATGCCAGAAAAAAGGCCTCACTTTTCTACATTAATTATTAGAAGAATGTATTCTAGTGTTTTATTCGTTGTTGGTGTATTGCTTAGTTAGTTAGTTAGTTCTGAATGTAATAAATATACAAACATTGTATGCATCTTTATAGACCGGGTTATTAAGACAACTCTAAAGATCACCTTCACATTTGTCCTTGAAACAAAACACGCATTGATCAAAGTTTCCGATTATCAACTTTGCAAAAATCTAATAGGATGCATATGTTAATGATGTGATTTTTGTACCTTTCCTTTATGTGTTGTTTAAATTTAGTTGTTCGTTTAAAAAAAAAAAAAAGTGTGATTTCGTTTACTATATTAACTTTACTAATTAATATTACAAGGATTAGAAAAAGGTTTTGGTAAGCATAGCTTTTAATGGTTATGTTTGAACTATAAAAACATGAATAATTAATCTCGGTCAAGAAAGATTAAATGCAAAATATAAATATGTATTACTAAAGAATAAAAATACAAACAAATAATATATGTGTGAATACTTTATAACTGGAGATAATTTGCACACTATAACACTCAAATATATACAAACAGTTAATACAAGATATTTACATAAATTAAAATATCTCGATCAATATTTAATATATACAAAATCAATTCCTTTTATAAATAACCCTTAAAACTAAATAATGTGTTTTTGTGATGACACATTTAATTTAGATTGGAAAGAGAGTGAAAATAGTTTGTTATTATGACATGTAACCTATTTTCTCATTGGTGGGACAAGAGTGTTTAATACAAATTGGAAACAGAAAAATGTATGTGTTGTGTGGGGACAAAGTTAGAGAAACCGATGATGGTTTGTGAGACGCACAAAGCCGACATGTAGGGCCCACTTTCCACCATCATCAAAAACACAAACACAACACCAAATGTCCTCTCTTCAAACCAAACACAAAACACTTCTCATTCACCCACAATCTAATTATTTTTTCCACTCTTCCTTAAAAAAAAAGGACCAAAATCTTTTCTTGTTGTAAAAAAATGGATGTGTCTTCTGAGGTTACTTCATCTTATGTTGGTGAAAAGATGATGATGAGCTTGAGTTGGGCCTTGGGTTGAGTATAGGTGGTGGTTTGAAGTCAAAGGGTGGTGGTTGGGTTGGTCAATATGCAAGAATATTGACTGCTAAAGATTTTAGTACTAGTACTAATAATAATAATTGTTGTTCTTCATCATCTAATTCTGGTGGTACTAAAAGATCTGCTACTGATTCTGTTTCACCTCCTAGGTATATAGTTTCTTGTATTTTTCATTTTTTTTCACTATTTTTCTGAGTTGTTTTTATATTTTTTGTTGTTTTTGTGATTTTTTAGGTATGTTTAGAGAAAGCCCATGAAAACCCTTTTCTAATTTCTTCCATACTTGTGTTCTTGGTGTATAATAGTTTTGGTAATTACTTTGTTGCATGTTAAGTGCTTTAGATAAATTGTTGTTTTTGGGAGAAAACCCACAAAAACCCTTTTTCCAGTTTTTGGCATATTTGTGTTCTTGATTTTTTAAATAAATTTAGAGAATTTAAGGGTAGGTTAATGGGTTGTGGATATTGAATGCTTGAGTTAGGCTTTTTAATCTTTGATTCTGATTCCCCTTCTAGAATAAGAAGAAACCATTCATTTTTTAGGTGTTTTTTCTTTCTTTGTGTTCTTGTTCTTGATCTTGTATGCTCTTTCCACACCTGAAACTTTAGTGTATGTCTATGTTAATCACTTAATACTGGAAAAGACCATCAATCACCCTTTATTTAGTGGTGTTTAGATGTGCAATCAAACTAATTGTGTTTATTGTGTTCTGTAATATTTGAGTCAGAATAATAGGATATTAGAGGTGGTAAATGTTAAAATTTAAGCACACAATTCTGAGTATAACGGAAGCGCACATCCAAACATTTACAGTCTCTAAATCTTGAAGAATCATAGTTCTGAATGGAATCTGTTTGCCATCTGAAGATGAAAAAATTAACCTTTATGTGCTTTCAATCAATCTCTTATTTGATTACTGCTATTGGTTATGTTTTCATATATATTTAAAGCTAATTCTGTTTTAAATTTGTGTAATTGAAGTGTTGTTGGATGGCCACCTGTAAGTAAAGCTCACAGGATGCCAAGTTTGGCTAAGTCACCAACCGAAAACCATATCTCAGTAACCAACCAAAATAAAAGCACGAACAGAACTATTGGAATCAAAGATTATTCCGACGAGCGAAAAGTAATTTCCAACAACAAATATCGATCTGTAAAGGTGAACATGGATGGAGCTCCTATAGGAAGGAAAGTTGATCTCAATTCTCACACATCCTATGAGATGTTGGCTCAAACTTTAGAAGAAATGTTTTTGGGTAGACGTAAGTTTGTCTTTTCGTTTTATTATTACGCTTCACAAGCTTCATATGCTTTATTAATGGCAAACCACAAGAAAGTGCAATCTACGATTAACCTTTATTTTGTATACGCAACAAAATTTTAACCATTTAATGTAACATACTTTTCTAAACGTTTTTTACCAGATGTGAAATCAGTAACCTTTTTAATACTTCCCATTTTTACTCATCGAATCCAACATACTTGCACTTTCTTTTAGCCTCCAATGCAACAAATTGCAAATTAGGTTAAGAAATGGCAAGTATATTGCAGTAGACGGTAGATTAATTATGTCGCCAAATTAATCTTTTATGTTTCGATTTCCTTATCTAACTGTTATACATAATTGTCGTCCATGTGTTTAGGGTCGAGCACAGACGCTGCAAGACCTTCAAGATTGTTGGATGGAACATCAGAATTTGTTCTCACTTATGAAGACAAAGATGGTGATTGTATGCTTGTTGGAGATGTACCATGGCAGTATGGTTTCTTAACTTCCTTTTCTTTAACTTTTGAAGCAAACATTGATTTTTTCTTACAAATTCGACATCTACTTGATTTCAGGATGTTTCTTAGCTCTGTCAAGAGGCTTAGGATTATGAAAAATTCAGAGTCAAATGAGCCTGGTGAGTAACTTTGTAAAATAGAGGTAGATTATAATATTAGGCTTATGCTAAACCAACATACTAACTTGGTGCAATTGTATCTCAGCATTGAGCTTTCAAGACAACAATGAGAGACATAGAAGTGATGCTGTCTAATATAGTGCTACATATAAACTTCGTTTTCTGGTTAGATGAACTCGAGCCAAGTTCTTGTTGGTTAAAGGGTGAGCAATGGTTTGAACGATCTTTTGTTTTTGTGGGTTGTATAAATCCTACATTTTTCGTGAGACCAGGGTCTTGTGGTGAGAGCCGGTTTTGTCTGGAAGCTTCGTAATAAGCATCTAGTTTATATATTGTTAAGAATACACAATGCACACAAACGTCACTGATAATTCTGAGTTCTGTAATATTGTAATTATGGAATTTACTATGAATGAATTAGAGTTTTTAGATTTTTGTGATGCTTGGTTATTATTCCTTTACCAGCTGCAAATATGCATGTTATCTTTAGTAATATTGTAATTATGGAATTTACTATGCATGTTAACTGTTTTTGTTGGTTTTTGAATTTCAAAACTAACATGCTAAATACGACAACAAAAATTAATCAGTTTTGATCTCTACTTACATCCAGGGACGGAACCAGGATACAAAACGACCAGGTGCACTTAGAATAAACTAAGCAATGCTACAAACACAAGTTTTAAGGACCTGGTGCATTTAAGAAAAATCGAGGTTTTTTAACAAAATTAACACTACGCAACAAAAATCCATCGGTGTCCCGGGGGGTGGTTCCGTCACTGCTTACATCCATACAAACCGTTTTTCTTGGATGTCCTAAAACAGACATACATTCCGCAAATAGTAATTTATTGGAAACTTGATATTCACCAAACTACACAATTGCAGAAAACAAGATTTTTGCAGATTTCTGATATAGTCTGCAGATGAGACAGCAAAATTCAGCTTCTGGCGGCATTTGGGTAGTTTGCTGAATTTAAAATCTAGCTTCGCAATATGCCTTTTGCATAATGTGGCTATCTTATATGAAAGTTAGCTGGCCAATATGAGTTACATTAGAGGTCAAGAAGAGTGACTACAAATGGAGGAACTAGCAATTTTGTGTTCCTCCAGTTATTCTGTTAAAAGAATGAAATGCACAAGAAAGAAACGTGTGCCGAAGAACATTCAAGATCAATGTCATGCAATTGAAACGTGATTAAGGATATGCAATACAAAGAAGAAACATGTTCATTTATATGGGCACATTGATCATTGCACTTATATAACAGTATTTGTACGATTCAGGAAATAACTTAACAGCTTGTATTCCAAAAATTCAAACCATCATTGTTACAATTACACACAAATCCGTAAATCCCACAACCAATACCATAAATTAAGGGCGGTGGCCCTTTAAGATACTCGAGGCTCGACCTTAGCCATTACTAATAATCTGGCTATAAACCCTAAAAATTACCATTGTCACTAGGATTATATACTTCTTTCTTTCTACGTATACATACAAACCTTCAAATCCGCAATCAAAACGTTACGGGCGGTTGCTCTTCATAGATATCGAGTCTCAACCCAAGCCATTACTAATAATCTGGCTATAAACAATATATCTCACCACTTATTGTCATTCTCAATCAGGAATATATACTTATCACTATCTACGTGTTTGTGTGTGTGTGTGTGTGTGTGGGGAGGGGCACGTCACTTAAAAAATGGTGTTTGGAGTTGCTTATCAGTGCTTATCTGTTTATTGTTTCAATAAGTAACCAGTTTCGAGTGTTGTAAAACGGTTTATTTTAGAAGAAAAGAAACACGTGAAAATAGGCAGACTGGTACATGCTTACGTTTTAATAGGATAAGCATTTTAAATAAGCAATCCCAAACACCCCCTATACACCTAAAATGAAAGCATGAATCTCAGCCCAACTGGAAACTGTATAGAGAGTACCAGAAAGACAGTTCCACGGAGACCCGCCTTCAATTAACTCTCTTTGTTTCTTTACCAAACCAGAAAATAATGGGACAAATGAAAACCGAATAGACCTCCAAGTCTCATTAAATTAGCACTTGGAGAGATAACAACGCCTATATCTGCTTTCAGTAAGCAAAGTAAGTCTGCCACAGACCCTCCAATGTAAACTGACAAGTTCTTGCCTTTTGTGGAGTTGTTGCATATATCGTTGAAAGTTTGAAGCTTTTCTAGTGGACATTGCACCTTTTTCGAAATTTCACCAGTTGATATAGTTTCATTGAAGATCAGCTCATTTGAATGGACATTAGGAAATCTTGAATCTCCTGTTCACAAAAAATAAAAAAAAGGCTCAAATGATATTTAAGAAAGTATTAAAATAACTTAAATCAGATTCTAAATGTTTGCGCATTATTCTTTAAGTGTCCCCGCCTATATCACTTGAGGTTAGAAAAGGAACGTAATAGGCTTGCCATTATTTTTTCAGTTTTACTAACTATTAATTTGTTATATACGATTCTAAAAACTGTAATATATGGATAATTTATGTATTCCTTATTGAAAAATGCAGCAGGCTTAAATTATTTGGATACACTTTGCGCAACTTTTGACCCATTCTATTTTAGCCAATTTTGTTAGGTCTTCCAGTTTGATCTATGTTTGACATATGATATAACCTGAATAGACTCACTTTTAGTAAAGGTAGCAACCTTGACACATTCACCTTTAAATGGGTCAATTTAGACATGTCAAATAAAGTCAACTAAAAAACAACCCCAGTAAATCATTTTACTCATCCAAAGTGTATTAAAATGTACTAATAATTTCATTATAAGAAACAGACGGGATTATTTTTTAGTAACATTTGTTTTAATGATTATATTAGCACATTAACCACAAATCCAAAGAAATGAAGATATAAGTATTTATAGCACGGTCCAACATGACCTTCCCGAACCATTTTGACCCAAATCTGTTTTCAGGCAAATGGGTTAAATTTTTTTATAAGAGCCAAAAACAGACGTATAGATCTTATCAGACTCTAATAAAAGCATATGACCTTGTAAAGACACAAACCTGAGCGGAAGGCAGACCTAATGAGATTGCCAGACCAGCAGTAGGAAAGTATATGAGTATCTATTGCAGCAACATCTTTGCTCTTTTCAATCTCTTTAAAGAACTCTATACAACCATCTTGGAATTTAACGTGTTCACCTGTCCACTTAATGTCATCCATATGCAATCCTTTCAAAACACCAGACCCACCCACTCTTAGATTCGCTTCATTCTCAATATCCGATAACTTCCCAAGTGCTTTACACAAGCTTTCAAAGTCAAATTTTGTGACTGCACAGTAAAACATAAACAATAACATAACTATATTATAAAAAATATAATTTCACATACCTTAAACATGTTATTTGACTATACACAAAGTGCTTTAGGGACTGTTTTGTGAAATGGGATTAAAATTCATAAAATTGTGTTAGAAGAAGGATTGAGCGATTTTGTTTAACCTTTAATACTTATTTTTGTAGCTCATAGTTTGAGACTGATTATTTGGCCCCAGAATAATCACATAAATCAATAAGTGAAGACAGGCCGGCTACAAACTATACCTTTCTCGCTCAGCATGATACTGTCGATACACTGTTCATATTCTTCAACATACTGACCATGGAGACTACTCCACACATCACGAAGATTATCCAACGAACTTCCATCATCAACGGATTCATTCTCATTCACCTTAACAATCTTTGATGCTTTTATAATTGCCACATCAGCGAGAAGCGCACATGAATCAACAGCACTACATGTCATATCAAAACCACTACATATAATAACATCATGTTCATCACTTCCAAGAGCTTGATACAAGGGTACAATAGTGTTTTGATTGATCGGTTGTGCTGAGAAAAAATCTACTTGAAGCTTCATAGCTTTGTGATAAATGGTTTCCACAAATTGAAGCTCTTCACCAGTCAATGAAACCGTTAATTTATCTAAAAGTTCTTCAATCTGAGATGCTGAAGCCTAAAAGCGTTCCACAAGTTCCATTAACAATAACAATAATTATTTTTTTTGCATAAACCCATCGTACTTATTCCTTTGTCCTATTTACATTTTCCTGTATTATGCGTGCGTGTCATCAAAAAATGTTTTTGTGTTCCGTGTGGGTCATTTTCTTACCTTCAGCCTACACGTTTTATATGAAATCATATACTATTTCTATATCTAACATTTTTGCATTAATTTTTGTCATTTTTATTATTTAAAAAAAAAAAAAAAAAAAAAAAAATTGCTTTCGAAAGCCAGTTTTTGAGGGATTTTCGCTAAAACATGACCCAAATGGGACACATACAATCTTATAATAATTCAGATGTACACAAAAGGTACACACACAAACATGATAAGTGAAACAGGACACTGGTAGTTAGTACTAACCTAATAACAATAATAATTACACAAACCTCGAACTTTTGAGAAGCGACGCTATCAATCCACTTTTTGTAAAGATGAATGTTTTCATCAGGTTCAAGAACAGCTTGTATCTCCTTACTCAAAAAAGATTTAATCCTCATGGAAGGTGCCATAGCAGCAAGTGCATATGCAGCAAGCTTTGTTTTCTCGAAAGGAGTTGCGAGCATACCAGGAAATCTCTCTCCTGCTACTTTTCCCGAGGCTGTTGCTAGTAAAAAATCTGTGTATTTGATCATTGCACGATCTGAAATTCCTGCTGGAAGTTCAAAACCCCATTCCTGAATAGATAAGGACTAATCAAACTGACAATTTATTTATTTAAAACTCAAATATCAAGCAAAAAGTATGAGATTAGCCAATTCTCCAACTCTACCTAAGCTCAAAGTTCAAACCAACTCTTTTCTTATAAATGGTGAAAGTTATCAGTAACCAGTTACTATGGTCTTCTATACACCAAGGAGGTGCTTGGGATTGCTTATTATAACTGCTTAGGCTATTGAAAGAATCAGGGGGTGTTTGGGATTGCTTATTGCTAAATTTGGAGTAAAACAAGCATATAAGGAGTTTGACCTATATTGCTCAAAACTATTTCTGTAAATCAAGAAGATAGATACTTCGGTAAGCAATCCAAAACACCCTCTCAGACTAACAATTTGAAATAAGCAACTCCCAGGTAACTGCTTCTAAAACTGCTTATTTCCCAAAATTGCTTATTTCAACATCAAATAATCACATAAGCATTTTGCATAACCAATATCAAATACTTTAAAACTACTTATCTAGATTCTAGACTAGCAAAACGCAGAAAAACTGATAAGCCTATGTTAAGACATGTTTGGCTCATTGCATTTGGACACAACCAATACAGTTTTTAGAAACGGGAATTAGGAATCCTACTTGGACAATAGATTGAAACATTGACATCTTCTTTAACACACGTTTTCGAATCTTCCGAATAACATTCTTATCATCATCATCATCTGCACATTCTTCGGCCATCTCAAACCTAAAATCCCACAAAACATACTCAATCAAACACATACATAACCAAACAACATTAACATCAACAAAACAATTTAAGGGTGTTTGTTTAAGCTTATTTTTGGGCTTATTAGCTTATGTTTCATAGAGCCAGAAAGTTACGGTCGAGGGGCAAATTTTGATAATTTTAGAAATTACACTACAAATCGGTTCGTTAGGAGGCATATTACAAAAATAGCCAGATATTTAAAAAAATTTACACTACAATTTTTTTTGCTAGGGGGCACGTGCCCCCCTCCTGTATTGATAATTTTCTCTGCCTCTGCATAGGCCTATTTTTTCCGGGTTATTTTGAAACTTATGGTTTTATTATATCATAATAAGCTTATATAAGCCCAGAAAAAATGAGCTTATGAAACACAAGCCGAAATCCTATAAGCTCATAAGCCAAAAAAATAAGCTTAAACAATACACATATCATCATTTAACTTACGCCTCAGCCGAAGCTTGAAGAAACCGAATATCCTGAGATATACAATGCAAAAAAGAACCAGAATCCAATTTCCCTGATGCTAATGACAATATATAAGGCGTATAAATCGCGAAAATCGACTCATTTCTAGATTTCTTCCATAAACTTTTAGCAATCCCTTCTTCATCACTAATCACTAAACCCCCATTTTCAATACCAAATTTCACAAATAAATTTCGCGCAAAAAAAAAAAAAAACTTTTTTTTTCAAGATTCTAAAACCAACTTAAACCCACATCAAATATACTAGAAAAAAACTCAATTTCAAGATTTAAGGCACAAAACTTGATTTTATAAAATTGATTGAATTATATAAAAATAATGGAACCCCACTTCAAATTTAACATCAAAATTTAATAAAGTTGAAAAATTGGGTACGAAATTTAGATAAAACCCAAATCAAATAACACCTATTAAATTGGTTGAATTTTGAATAATGAATTTTATATTTATAAAAATGGTTGAAATCGGAACTGGAATTGATTTGGTCATTTGAGACATGTGAATTTGACCAAAATGTTGTTTATTCAAGTCAATGAGTTTGACTTTTGAACAAAGATTTTGGTGGCTGGTGAAGGGTTGAGGTCGTGTGATAATGATATGTTTATTGACTTTTAAAGAGTCAACATGGTCTACGAATTTATTTTTACTATCGACGGCTCATTACCTATCCCGTGAGTTACACCATTTAACTCATTATGCTCTAAATAACATTTAGCTTGGTCTCAACCTGCATACTATTGTAAACATCTTGGACAGCTACTACTCATTCCGCTCGAGATTTACTAATGTGCATAAGGCACATCGCATGTATGATTAAATGCATAAAGCACATCGTGCACATCAACTTTTAATCGAGTGATGAGTGGTTTAAAAACGCATAATCTCATAATTGTTAGTCTAATCTTCTATCTATGAACAATCGAATATAAAGTATGCTAAGTTTATTTGATATATAACAATCGTTAGTTACTGATTTGGTTTACATGGGTACTTATAGTTTTCTAACCGACACAAACTAACCGACACAATGTTTCAGATAACGCCATAACCGAATATAACCGCTTTTCGGTTGTGGACTTTACTTTTGACACACT
>CM040241.1:97586144-98057448 GCA_022545495.1 Chrysanthemum lavandulifolium
ATGTGAAGACATATGTCTTGTAGCTTTTAAGATGCGTGAACAACCTGGTCACATGTGAAAATGTTTGGTCACATGAAGAATTTCTTTATTCACGTTGAATAAACTTTCTTCATTACTTAATACACTTACATTTATATATGATCATATATTTTTCTTCACGTGTGAATAGATTTACTACACTAGTAAATGGCGTTACATAAACTTCGTCACTAGTAAATACACGTACATTTGTACAATTAATAGATGTTGTATAATATCTTTGAAATCGGTTACATCTACCACTATATTTCTTGGTAGATCGTGGCTGAAGAGGAATTAAAATGGACCATACATATAAGGTAGAAGTAGGTAGTAATTGGTGTTATATAGAAGATCTAAAAGTATTGGTAATTTGCGGTGAAAACAAAAACATGTCCTAAAAAGATGATTTGTTAATCCATGCTTTTAAAGCACATTTAATTAAGTTATGGCTTCTGAGCAAACAACTACATAAGTTATATTTTGGTATAAATGGATGGCTCAAATGGAAACCTCTCTTTTGGTTTTAATTCCTTAATTGTGTTGGCTGCTTAAGCATAAAAGATTTTCAACTAAATATTGCTTTAGGCTAACAAAGTTATTGCTCTGCTTAGCATAAGCGCTATACAAATAATAAAGCCATTCGGTCCTTTATTTACTCTTGCAAATTATACCATTTAAGTACTATCGATCTCTCACATATTAATTGTTAAGTTCACGGGAATAAGTTTTGATTCTTATTGCATCCTTCGGTACTACAAAGTAAAGAACAATATGATCATCATACTTAAATTACTATTAAGAACTAAGTGAACTCGGGCTTGCTAAGATTATAGTCGAAATATTAGATACTCTTCTTCTAATTATTGAGTTGCAAGATACCCAGTGTCTTAATTAGTTTCACATCCTTCTAATATTTCGGATACTCTATTATCCTTCTAATATTTCACACTCTCTTTTAATGACAACGGATGATAAGCGATTGTTATCTATCACAAAGAGTTTTGGTAAAGAAATTTGGCATAAAGGAAGTAGGGCTAACACATGCTCGACTTATACCACCGGTAGGTCTCGACACTAAACACAAAAATTCTCTTGTTGTGCATCGGACAATTCAAAATATGGAATACAACACAAAAACCAAGCAGATTCGGACACCAAATCAAATTTATAAAAAGATCTTATCATTAACCCGATAATAAGACCTCGATAATTAGCGGGTAGCAAGTTAGTTCTCGTACATAAGCTGAAACATATCAATTGATGTTAGGAAGAAGACCAAGCGCAAATGATAATGTGCCATGAAACAATATATCACGTTCTTTTTAGTTATCTTTACATCGCGACTCCACGGTAAAAAGCCTATTCGATTTAAAATGCCCATCCACCTTTAAATGTTAATTCGTTGAAGACTTCAATTATCATATAACAAACCATTTCTTTTCTCAGTGCCTTTTTAACTTAGAGATTTTCCATAGCACACGAAACACATCTATATATACTTAAAGTGACCTCTGACTAGTTTTCTAGATTTTTTTTGCTCTCTGAAGTGCACACTGCTCCTTTTTTTCTATCAACTATTTTTAATAAACAAAACCTTAACGTTCTATCAATAACAACATTTATCAGTGTGTGTAACCTTATATTAAAGGGATGTTTGTTTTAGCTTATTTATTGGGCTTATTGGCTTGTTACAAAAACAAACTCATCTTTGTGTTTAGGCATACTAATAAACTAGGCTTATGAGCATATTTAAGGGACTCTGATAAGATCCTTTTTGTGGCTTAAAAGCTTATTAAGTGAGAAGCCCATTTTTTCACACAAGCTGAACCAAACACTTAGTAAGAGCTAAGGTTATTCATCATACGCCATAAGCTATAAACCAAAAGTAAGCTAGCCTGTAAACTAAGCCTAGACAAACACACCTTAATTGGCATACCAAGTATAAGTGACTAAATGCTTATACTACATAGCAGTATCATATTTTTCGATTAAATTGCCTTAATTGGCATACTATAAGTGATTCATTTGGCAAAGCTATGCACATATATTTAAAAAGCGATTATCATATCTTGATTGAAGCGTTACCTATTATCAATTTCAAACTTAAAGTAACTTTCCACACTTAATACAAGCTCATAAGCCACAAAATTGAGCTTATTGGCTTTTCAAATCATACATAAGCTCATAAGCCTACCATATAAGCTAAGACAAACACCCCCTTAACATCAACTTATCACAATATCTTATGTAAATATGTAGATATTTCAATATATCGCAACATCAATAAATCACAACTAACTTTAATCATATCATTCAAATTCACTAACACGTAACATTTATCAGCTTAGTCCAACATCAAGATTAGAAAAAAAAAATTAAAAAAATTAGATGACTAAAATTTAATACTAATGCATGATCCGCAATCACAACATCAAGAACATAAAGCAACTAAGTTTAATCAACTAATTCAATTTCGATAATACCTCTCGGTCGTTCTTGTTGACTTGAGAATCTGGAATCATCTTAATTTCGATGGACGATTCTAGAGGTGGCAATTAAAGACCCAATGGTTAAATTTGGGTCTAGTTGGGTAAATTATTTTAATGAGATGAGTCTAAATGGGTTTAGTTTATTTTAATAGATGGGTCTAGTTGGGTATAGTTTATTTTAATTAATTAATATTGATGTATACAGTTAGGTCTAATAATATACCGCATGGGTCTAGTACAATATTTACATGGTTTAAGTTGATGGTTAAATAGAATTATAAAAAATCACTCACAGTCTAATTTTATCATTTTCGTCCCTTTTGCTCGTTTTTGTCCTTTTTCGCGGTTTGTCCGTTTTACTGCGTTTTAAATCTTTTTACGTTTTGTCCGTTTTACGTTTTCATGTTTCGTTTTTGTCCGTTTTAAATGTTTTTCGTTTTCGCCTATTTTTCACGTTTCCGTCTGTTTCTACGATTTTGTCCGTTTTTACGTTTTAGTCTGTTTTTTACGTTTTGCATGTTTTCGTCATATTTTTTTACGTTTTTGTCCGTTTTACGTTTTGTCCGGTTTTACGTTTTCGTCGGTTTTACATGTTTAAATCTGTTTTACGTTTTGGTCGGTTTTACGTTTTCGTCCGTTTTACGTTTTAAACTGCTGTTTTTTACGTTTTACTTTATTTTTTCACGTTTACATGCGGTTTTAAGATTTTGACCTTTTTACGTTTTGATGCATTTCTTTACGTTTTGTCCCTTTTTGACAATTTTTACGTTTTGCGTTTTCATCGCAGGTTTCACGTTTTACGTTTTTGTCCGGTTTCGTTTTAAATCGGTTTTACACTTTTCGTCCGTTTTTACGTTTTGTCCGTTTTACGTTTTCGTTATGTGTTTGTTACGTTCTTGCACTGTTTTCACCGCGTTTCGGCCGGTTTTTGCGTTTCTGCGTTTTACTCGTTTCGTCGGTTTAACACGTTTTCGCCGTATTTTAACTCTTTTTACGTTTTGTCCGTTTTACGTTTCGTCCATTTTACGTTGTTGTCGTTTTACATGGTTTCATCCATTTTACGTTTTGAACCGTTTTAATACATTCTCGTCGGTTTTCGTTTTCTTTGTTTTACGTTTTGGGTCTATTCTTCGTTTTCGAAGGCAGCGTAAACGAACGGCTGTGTAAAATGGATAAAAACAAAAAGCGTGTAAAGCAAAAGTAAAAAAAAGCGGAAGAAATCGTGCGAAATAGACAAGAACATTAAAAAGCGGACGGCATGCTCTGGAAGAAAAGTGTAAAAAGGACAAAGACATAAAAAGCTGACGGCGTATAATGATAACGTAAAAAGCGGCGTAATAAAATGGGCGAGCGTGTAAAAGCGAACAAAAGACGGACGCAGCGTAAAGCGGATAAAAGATAAAAGCGGGGCGGCGTGTAAGCGGATAAAGCGTAAAAAGCGGCCAGCGTGCTGAAGGAAAAAAGCGTTAAAAGTGTCAAAAGCGGCGGCGTAAAAAAACGGCGATGTAAGCGTGCAAAAGCGTAAAGTGGTGGCGAAAACTTGAAAAAAGCGGTAACGTAAAACACGAGCGAAAGCGTATAAAAGCGGACGGCGTAAAAGCTGACAGCGTAAAAAATGGCGGAAGCGGTAAAAGCGGACAAAAAGTAAAGTAACTAACGAAAGCGTGTAAAAGCGGATAAAGCATAAAAAAGCGGACGGCGTGCAAAAGCGGACAAAAGCGTTAGGCGTAAAAGCAGGCGAAACATGTAAAAGCGGACAAAAGCGTAAAAAGCGGACGGCATTGAAAAAGCGGGCGGCGTAAAAAGCAGAATGGCGATGTGAAAGCGGGCAAAAGCGTAACAAAGCGAGACGAAATGTGTAAGCGGACAAAAGCGTAAAAGCGGACAAAAGCGTTAAAATGGATGGCGTGTAAAACATGGCGAAAGCGATGTAAAACCGACAAAAGCGTAAAAAGCGGTGGACGATGTAAAACCCGGACAAAAGCGTTAAAAAGCAGAATGGCGATGTAAAGCGGAGGCGTAAGCGGCGAAAGCGTAAAAGCAGGAATGACGTGTAAAACTAGCAGCGTAAAAAGCGATATTGAATACTTTTTGTTTTATTTACAATTTATCACACCCCAAAATATCGCGGTAGAACGATAGTGTCATTGGGGTATGGCGTCGTAGCACAAAATATGGATAAAGAAAGCGCCTCTATAATGAGGCGTTTTGAAAAGTTTACCATTCGATTACATAAGTTAAAGTTTACAAGACAAGAAATCCCAAAGTTTGATAATACATAAAGGTTTACTAAACATGTCGAATGGTAATTGTTAAAAGCACAAAACTCCAATGTATGCCATGTGACCCAAAAGCTCCATGAAATGCTATCACACTACGACGCGAGATAAACGTCTAAAAGTGTCAACCATGAGGTTGGTGAGTTCATAAGTTTGTAATAAAATAATACGTAATACTTTGAAAATGTTCACCACAGCAAGGCATTGTAAATCCACTCGGTTCAAGTTCGCCCATACAAAACTTGCAACTTGTGTGTTCGCATTCAATGCCTAAAATAGAATGACAATCATGAATATGCACATTTAGGTAGTTAAAAGTATAAATATCACCACAAGGGTCTTCAACAACTCGTGTTGGGATGTTCCTCCAACGACTCAAATTAACGTATCCATAAAAATGGCCTTCCAACATATAAATCTTTGGGATGTTCCTCCAACGACTCCGTTGGAACATTGTATCAAATAAATGGCCTTCAATATATAAATATTGGGATGTTTGTTTAAGTCTAGTCACTACGCGCAAGTCTAGAGTATAAGTAATGTTGTTTGTGAAAGAGTTTAAATGTTCGATAAATAAGCATGTATCTACCCCAAATAGTTTATAAGAATTTAAGCGAGTAAAAGCGGGAGTATGAACTCACAGGTATGATTGATATGCTAACAAAATGAAGTTGCCTGTGAAAATGAGGCTCGGAAACTATCCAGCGACCTAAAATGAATGTCATGACTTGAGTTATGATATGTTTATCGTGAATCGTTGATACAATGTCGTGCATGCAAACTCATATGATATCATATACCACTTGTGCGTTTGGAAATAATGTTTATCGTCAAATTATATGTTTATAACATTAAAATTAAACGTATTAAAATACTCTACAAGTAGCTACGTTGAAACAACCTCCTCGATAGTCATAAGTAATGGTACATCAGTGTTAGGAAACAAACTCAGCAGTTTTGGAAAGCTTGTATCATTATCTCAAAGTTTTAGTATATAAGTTTCCTTCCTAGAGGTTTCGATCACAAGAAAAATATTGGTTAAGTATGGTAATTGTATCCAAAATATTGTTTAAGGGTGGTTTAGGCAAAGTTTGAGTGACTATATTTTATTCGTTATAACTCCGCTTGACAAGCGGTTGGACATTTGGAAAATATGTTTGGCGAACTTACTTTTACTAGTAGACATCACTTTACAAAAGTTCTACATCAATGTTAAAACGACCTTCAATATGGTCGCTTGTTTTCTTAGTAAGAGTTTGTCTAATAGAAATATATTAGTTTTCTTATATAATAAAGTTACGGCAACTTTGTGTAGCGTGTATAATTTAATCGTTACAAGTCCGTTTTCTCGTTTTATATGTCCTTAGCCGTATCAAAGTATACTAATATATTTTTGACAAGTCGACATAATTTATAACACCTAAGTTTCATTTTTGACTCGTAAAGGGTGACATTTTCATCTTTGAAATTTCCGAGGAAAATTATAGTTTTAAATACGCCAACGAAAAATTCATAACTTCTTCGTTATAGCTCCGTTTAATCCGTTCAAGCGGCCACGTTTCGTTTTAAAGTATATTTTCCAAATATCTAGGCCAAAAATATTTACCTACTGTCGGATTTTCCAGATTTTCAAAATATGGACAGACCCTTTTGCATGTCGAAATGAGTTTTTCTCGCGCCAAACCTATTCTAACCCATTCAAAACAACTCCGGAGCTATTCTAATCCTACCATACACCTTCTTAGGGTGTCATGGGTTCCTAGACATCACCAAAAATAATATGTAACAAGGAGTAATTATAGGATGACTTAGATATATATAACTCTTAAAAATCAATGAAAAAGTGGTACAACATCATATGACTTGCATGTTTTTGCTCAAATATGATGAACTGAATATGAAATGAATATGAAAGATGAAAAATGGACATGAGATGCTTACTAGAATACTTGATGAGGTTTATGAGAACAAAGGATTTCCTAATCACCCTAGGTTTTTATTGCAAAACCTAAATAAATAGTGATACTAGAGTGTTAATTAACTTGACTTGAAAACTTTTGTGATCTCCTTCCTTGATTCTATGGTGGCCGGTTTTGAGAGAGAAAGAAAGAGATATAGTTTTTTTGCCTTCACTTTGAGATTGAAATATGAATGTGTATGTTTTATGTTATGAATATAATACAATATTAAGTAGAGATATTATGTTAGATTTGAATGAGTCACCCTTGTTTGTCGACAAGGGTGCATTTCCTTGAGTAAATACATTTTTTTTATATTTTGTATTATGTATAATTACTTGTAAGTTAATTGAAGACATGTATTAAATTGTATACCCATTTGAGTATTTAGGGTAGCGTTAGATAAAAATAAATTTTCGCGGGTCAAGATAAAATATATTTAGGTCATAAAAATTATAAAAATACATTTCTTGCAAAATTTGAGTGAAATAATAATAATCGTGTAGAATTTAAGAAAACCGTCGTAATTATATAAATATAACAATTTATATACAAAATAAATTTAAAACACTGGGTAAACTAATAATAAAATTTTTATAAACTTAATATGAGTATAAAAATATATTGTGATAAATTTTTGGAAGTAACGGATCAATTGTTCAAAATAATGTTTACGCGATAGCGTTTATTTAATATGAAATTAAACGTTTAATGAAAAATGCAAAACCCATGCATAAAATTGATATGAAATGATGAATATGGAGTTTGAGAATGACCGGAAATTGAGAATTGTGACAACAATAATTAATTATTATGTTCAATGATGAAACAAAAAAAACTAGCAAAAACAAAAAAAAAGCCGACCCGACAGACTCTTACCCATTTATACCCATACCCATCTAGGCCCACGTCCTTCCAAGTGACCCATCTAGACCCAGTACCATATAGACCCATACCCGTCTAAGAACAGACCCAGCCCAACCCAACCCGACCATTTTGCCACCTCTAGAGCGATTCTAATTCTCGCTGTCTTCGTTTTCATCGCCTCAACGCTCTGTGTTTCTTTTACTCCAACACCTATCTGCTTACAAAAACCCTGAGGTATCACACACTTTATAAATCCTGTTTTGATCTCGAGTTATCTGTTCTAGATGTAGAATGTAGGTAATCTTTGTTGTCATGATGTATTCAGGACTTATATAAGTATATAACGCAATCCCTTAAGTTGATGAAAAAGATAGGGAGCCGGTTATAACGATGATTGCTTATACTAAGATACACTATATTTTTGGTTGACAGGAACATAAGTTTTTGTTAGGTATTGTGTTCATGGTACCGAGTTATGCCGTTGAATCTGTAAGTGATCTAATGAATAGTACATGTCATATCATTTTCTTTCCATGTAGCATCCCACTGCTTAATGCCAGCTGGTATGTAATGGATTCTATTTGTGTTATCAGCTCAAATGATCTTTGTTTGCATCATAGATTTTATAAGTGCTCGAGTAGCCAAACTTGACGCCACCTTATAAAAATGAATTAGTAGGGATTAAGGATACTAGTTGCATCTATGCTCACATGATCAAATGACCCATTGAATGTCACCCGAGGAATGAAAAAGGATCGAATTAAATACCGGACAGTAAGAGGGTGTTTGGGATAGCCAATTGTTAAGCAGTTTTAAATGAGTAGTGGTAGTGATGTGTGGTGAAAGGACATGCTATTAGTGAACGTTCTCAATAACTACCTGTTATAAAAAGTAGCTAATCAAACAAACTATGTGCATAGATATTATAAGTTAAATAGAAAATTCAACATGAACAATGGTTAATCCATTAATGAAGATACCTCAATGACCATGTCCACATCCTTGAAGTAAATACTACCTTTAAGTATCATCCCTAGTATATAAGTGGCAGAATAAAGTCGATTTGTTAAAATGCATATCATACCTTCTACCGTTTTTATCCCTTTTAGAAGATACTCAGAGTTGACTTCCTTAAGAACGACAAATATGTTACCGGTGATAAGGGCTGTATCTATTCCAGAATCCATCAAACCTCCATCAATCACAAAAACTTTCTTTGACGGCCCTTGGCTTAAGTCCAATATCAGTCACGTTAGGCACCTGCTGCCAGTGATGAAAAATAAGCTAAACTTGTAGAATGTTCAGAAAGCAAAAGAGATTCACACAATTGAGTTTTACATTTGAAGTTGTACAATGTGAGAAGAACACATGACAAAGACCTTTAGATGTGTTCGAAACTACAAGCTCATTAAAAATAATTTCTCAAACTAATTGGGTCTCTCTATTAGAGCAATTTTTCACTCTTAGCAAGACAAGAAGTCAAATATAGCCTATTTTACAAAAAAAAAGTTCATATATGTCTCATCACATAGTTAATGACCAGATTCCTATTTAGTTATTCAGACAATGTAGAGGTTATTGCTATGCAAACTATTTCTTATAAAAAAACAAAAGCAGGTGGCACGTAAATTGAAAGTGAATACTTACCACAGTTACATCACACTCATTCTCATTTGACTATTGAACACTTTATGATCATTTTAGTTGTCCTTTTTGACCTTAGTGAAATCCATTATACTCTTTTAGTTGATGCACTTATGTAGATCCTCTTATATGCAAGAGTCAAAATAATAGATCAATGTTCCATTATTACTTTCAAAAGAAACGTATGGAAAAGAGAAATCAACACATACGGTTTAACTAATTATATACAAAAGTTACTTACCCAAACGTTCCCATGATACGAGATTTCACACTGTATTTGTGTAACATATTGGATTTCACAAACACATCAAATCATGATTACAACAAGGCGTACAATATGTGGTTTTAGAGAGAGAAATAGTTAGAGGTTTGGGAACTTAGTGAGATAAAGTCAAAGTAATATTATGAGCTCAACCACCTTGGGAGGTGAGGGTATTTATTCTACATAAAATGCCACCCACTGGTCGTGGATCAGGCATACGAGTGGGTAAAGACCGATCCATCCTCCACGGTGTTACTTAACTAAATACTTCCTAACTTTAAATGACTACGACTACGAGCTTTCTAGTTTACATATACTTGAGGTGAGCGACACTTTAATAACTGGATTTACTAAATCTAACAATCTCACCACAAGGAGGTTACCTCAAATTACATTGAATACAAACCGATATTACATTAAGATTGTTAGGTGGATTCATGTTCATGTTTCTCGCTCATAGGCCGTAGTCTTTGATTCTTCATTATTGCATGTTTGATTAATCCAAGTGGAGGTCTTTAAGCGATCCACGTGATAATGAGTTTTGAGCGGCATTGAGATCATCGACCAACTTAAATCTCGACTACTTCCTTTATTGTTGTATTGCCATTATTGAATGTTGTGACTTTTGAACCGAGCATGCTCACATTTTGGATCATGATATCTTTTCATCGGAGTAAGCGGAAGCTTTAGTTGATTCATGATATTTGGCGTGACGTGAGCGAAGCACCGAGTGAAATTATCGAGTTGTTGATGCCTTTTGTTGGTTCATTATAGATTTGATGATATAAAACAAGAAGAATGAAACATGAGGACTAAAAGTGACAAGAAGGGAAACTATAAAAGATGGAGGATTTGGAAGATTCTAGAAGATATGCTTAAAAGAATATTTAGTTTCCTAATTGTATTGTTTCATAATTATATTATGATTCCTCTTGTAAACCCTAGATGTCTCTAGTATATAAGAGACATAGGGTCATTAGTTTTACTTGTACGTACAAGATGTAGACGATCTAAAGGTGTGTGTGTGGGACCTAGGCGTAGGGATTGGGAAAAGCCTAGGGTTTAGTTGTTTAGTTAATTAGTGTTAAAGATCAAGTCTTTGATCTTTATTATTGTTTAGTTAGTTTATGACAATGAAAACCTTGTTCATTATAACGTTAATTCTTATTGAATATTCCGCTTTTGTTATTATGTGTTCCTAGATATAATATTAGACCTCGCCTAAGAGCTTACAACGATCTTCACAATTGGTATCGAGCACGGGCTCGTGATATCTAGGGATCTACAAGGTTTTCAAGAAAAGGAAGAATAATCAAGTCGTAAAAATTGTAATACTTCAAAGACTGCTTTCCAAGGCATAACTTTTATTGAACCGCTAGATCGAGCTAAATATTTTTCGGTGCATCTCAAGATACCCATCTAAAGTTTCACCGGCGATTGTCAATCGGAGCCCTCAATCAAAAGATATAAGCAATGTCCTGCGCGAAAAATCCGTAAGGTTACAACAAAGATTGTTTTGAAACGATCATAACTTTTCATAAGTTAACTGCTGGATCGTAACGAAATTTTTGGTGGATGTTCTCTATATATCAATCTAACTTTTCACCAAGGGATCTTCCATCCGAGCTTTTATGTGAAAGCACCGCTGATCAGTAACGCTATGTATTTTCAAAGTACCGCCGAACATACAAAGTATCGCTTATTATTCGAAAGTATCGCTTCAAGGTACCGCAGATTTTATTGAAAGTACCGCTATGATTTTTAAAGTATCGTTATGTTTGAAAGCATCACGATTGGATGAAAGTACGCTCCTTCTCCAAAGCACCGCTCAAGGTACCGATTCTTTCTCATATGGTTTTCGATTTAAGGGAAGTCGAGTGATAATGGTTATGGATTTTTGGATGACACACACACATAATGGTTATTTGGTTCACACACACAGGAAGAAATTTATGTTCTTAAAAGGATTTAAAAGGCTCGTTATGGAGATTTATTGACGAATTGATTACGAAGAGGATTATTTATCACTTATTTGAAGGTGACGTGGAATTGCTTGATTTTTGTTCTTATCATCTAGCTTGTTGAATCTAGCAATGTGTGATTTTTCTTATGATGTTCTATGCACACATTGGCTATCACTTGAAGGAGTTACATTGTAGTGCTCAGTGTCTCATACTAGTTGAGGATTCTTGTCAAGGGATTGCGGTCTACTTATATTTGGTGATTCGTATAAGTATGGAGTTCCGTGGATAGTAAAAGATTTAAGACACAAGTTCTGGGAAATTCTACTTCTTCATCAAGTTTGTTATATTTGCTTTTCTTCACAAAGTGATCATTACAAGGAGCTTTTATGATTTTGAAGAATCAAGAAGATGGTTAACATATGGTTTTTAGGGGAAGCTTATTGTTAAAAGTTTAACCATCTACATGCATCACTCAAGGGAAGTGTTTGATTTTTACTATTGTTGATCATTATTACTACGCTAGTTGAGTTTTCTATTGTTTTGGATCCATTTTTCTTATGATGCGAATGGTGGGTTATTTTAAACATTGAAGTCTTAGCTTGAAGTATGATATTGGTTCGTGGTGGTCAAGATCATTATTTGCATATGTTCCTATTTAGATAATAACAAAAGGGAAGAGATGTTTGAGTGACATGTTCAAGTCAAGGGAAGCATGGAAAACAAGATTGTTTCATTCATGGTAAGATTTAATGATCTCAACTTCTGCTACTTCGTCTAGGGAAGTTCGTACAAGATCGTGTTTGTTTTGTCATCATCAAATAGGGGAAGATTGTTGGGTCTATTATAGATTTGATGATATAAAACAAGAAGAATGAAACATGAAGGACTAAAAGTGACAAGAAGGGAAACTATAAAAAGATGGAGGATTTGGAAGATTCTAGAAGATATGCTTAAAAGAATATTTAGTTTCCTAATTGTATTGTTTCCTAATTATATTATGATTCCTCTTGTAAACCCTAGATGTCTCTAGTATATAAAGAGACGTAGGTCATTAGTTTTAGTACGCACGCACAAGATGTAGACGCCTAAAGGTGTGTGTGTGGGAACCTAGGCGTAGGGATTTGGGAAAATACAAGGTTTAGTGGTTTAGTTAGTTAGTGTTAAAGATCAAGTCTTTGATCTTTATTATTGTTAGTTTATGATAATGAAAAACTTGTTCATTATAACGTTAATTCTTATTGAATATTCCGCTTTTGATTATGTGTTCCTAGATATAATATTAGACCTCGTCTAAGAGCTTACAACGATCTTCACAGACTTATCATGATTTCTTTATAGATGAATGTGTTGTGTGAGCATGCGGCTATGGATTGACCTCTCCATTCGATCACCTATGCGTCGGGTGTCCCCGCATAAAGCAGTTAGCAATAAAGCGCCTGAAGTGTCTTTGATCACTTTTGTTGAATTGAGGTACATGACCCACGGTTCCCGTTGATCGATTACAAATCACGCCTATGATCGGGTATAATTATGAAATTTCCTTGATAGGGTTCCGCGGTGCTTTAGCCGTTCTCAAACGGGAACGTCTCAAAGACAACAACCACAGTGAGTGAACCGGTAATTGAGATTCACCGATTGATGAAAATGATTTGAAACACAATCGTGTATTTAATGAAAGGTTTTGCAATACAAAGAAGGTTTTATTGAAAATCAATTATCAATCATAAATATCCTTTTGATTTAGAAAACATAATACCACGATCGAATCGTGCTAGAGAAAAGAATTGTAAACACCGATTCGTTTTTCAAAGGAATCAAATCAATCCATTTTCTCGGACAAGGATCGATTCAATATTGAATCGCTCCATTGATAAGTCGAGATGACACAACAAGTCTTGGCAATACCACAAGGATAATGCGTAGGACTCTCAAAATATCTCTCACATTCCACATTGTGTTAAGCTTGAGTCTTGAAGAATGATGTGTCCCAATGAGATATTATGGATGATCTCTTGGCTCTAGACTCAATTGTGCACATTTTCTTCCTATGCCGGAGACTAGGGAGATGGTCTCTTTCTTCAATATCAACAATCTCTAAGAGAAAGTCGATAGATTATGTAGGTTCCCGTAAGAATGAAACAAGCCCTTTTAAGAGGAACTTGAGTAGATTGGGAAGTTAGTGCGGTGCTTCCTGGGTCCATGGCGCTTTGTCTTCAATACCATTGTTACCTTAGTAACCACCGAGCATATGTATTGAACCCGGTTTACGCCTAAGATTGAATTATTGGAGGGCTATTTATTTTCACCCTTTTCAATTTCAATTCTTTTTCATTCTTCAACCCCGGTGCTTACCAAGACTTCATAACTAGAACCTTGTGGGTTTATTCGATTACTAGCTCTGTCTCGATGCGCACTCTTCCCATTTCTCACTTTTCTCCTTTTTCAATATTCCTAAGGACTACACACTATCTAGTGGTTTGTCCCAGGAAGATCCCTACGGTTACAGCGGATCATGGGAACTAATACCTAACCTTATCATCCTTATATCACCATGCATAAAGTAAAGTTGGTCGGTCTTTTGGTATTGTTCTTCCGCCTTGAAACCAATTGAAAACCATTTGAAAATTCAATCAAGATACTTGTGATATATAATCAAAGCATTTTGTATCTTAATTGTTTTTGATTTTTTAGAAATGCTCCCCCTCAACATGTGGTTCAAGTATTAGAAATTATTTAAACACGTGGAGGCAAGAGGCCTTTTGAAATCTTAGATTGAGAAAGAAAGATCCAATCTTTTGATTAACATTTTTCTAAAATGATCATCATCACTTCCCGATCAACAAGTAGATAAAGCATTTTGGGGAAGGATGAGGTTTTCATAAGATTGCTCCCCCTCAATATGTGCATCAAGATTTAAAAGAGTTTTGCACAAATTGGAAGGAAACCTGCACTTTGAGACAAATCAATCACATTTCAATCATTTGTGGTTTTAAATCGATGCTCCCCCTTAACATGTGCGTGAAAAATTTGATATCGTTTGGCACATGTAGGGAGGAGAGCATGTAAATCACTATAAAACCGTTTATCGAATTATCAGTTTAAATCCAATTTAAATCACAAATTCTCCCCCGATCACAATTTTCAAATCATTTGAGATTTGTGATCTCTGTAGATTTAAATTGATTTTGAAAGCTTTTGAGGAGAATTGTGACTTGCTTTTGAAAAACATTTACCTGATAAGGATCAAATCTGAGACTTTAGACTCCATTGTTTAAACATGCTTGAGTATCTTTTTGAAAACATGACACAACCTTGGTCTGAACTAATTGTATGACAAATAACCTTTTGATTTAAATGAAATCATTCTCCCCCTCAATCAATGACATAAGTTGTTGATTGAGAGATAGAGATTTTGACAAATGTCAAGTCCAGATGATTTTCAAAAAATTGAGTCCGAGTTATTTTTCAAAGCAATTTTGTTTTCATTAGATGACAAATATTTTTCAGAAGAATTGTTTAGAAGGAAAAATATTTGGAAAGAAACATTTGTCTTTTTGGCGACAAACATTTGTTTTTAGAATCAGAGCATGAGGTTTGAAAATTTAAGATTAAGCATGGCTCTGTTCTTTCTTTAAAAGCGGGTTACTGCCTGAAATGACAATAAACCATTGTTTTACTTTCTCTCAATTATTTTTTTTAACATTCGAACAACATATAAAGACCCCGTGTCATTCTTTGAATGGCATGCACAAACCAATAGATATAATCGAGATCGAGAAAAAATGACAAAATGACAATTTTTAATTTTTTTTTTTTGAAATTTTTCAAGATTTTAAAAATTATTTTTATGGATTTTGAAAGTTTTATATTTTTCTATTTGCTTTTTGAAGGTTTTGTAATTTTGTATTTTACTTTTCGAATAAATTACAAGAGATGGATGAAGAAAGACCTTTACTCCTCGTCTTCTTCTTGAAGACGTTTGAGTGTTTCCGGTTGTAGACTCTTTAGACCAAGACGTGGGAGGATAAACTTAAAACGTTCTCTAGGAAGAGCTTTGGTGAAGATGTACGCTAAGCGGTATTCGATCCTCACAAAATAAAGTTCCACCACACCATTCTCCACTTGTTCCTGGATGAAATGATGCAGAATATCGATATGCTTTTGCTCTTGAAAGTTGAGCGTTGTTGCATGAGAGAGCAATAGCACTTTTGTTATCACAATACGGAGGGATTTTATTGAATTCAAAGCCATAGTCGGATAATCGGGATCTCATCCATAGGATTTGAGCACAACAAGATGACATGGCTATGTATTCATCCTCTATAGAGGATATCGAAGTACTCATTTGTTTCTTAGAAGACCGACTCACAAGCTTATCACCCAGGAACCGAGCACCTCCGGATGTATTTGACGTATCTTGACACCGCACATGATCAGCATTCCATAGGTACATTAGTGACATACCGGTGTCCTTCGGATACCAAAGACCCATGTTAATGGTTCCTTGGAGATACCGAAGACCCTTTTAACCGCTTCAAGGTGCTTTTTAGTAGGCTTGGCACGATATCGAAACACACATGCATCTGACGAATAAAATATCCGGTCTCTTGGTTGTGGTACATCGAGGATCCGATCATACTACGATATTTCGTTTGGTCTACCATGATCCCTAAGTGGTCCTCATCCGGTTTAGTCACGGCTCTATCATAGGAGTGTCAGCGATGGAAGAATCAAATCAAATTTCTTTAAAATCTCATTTGCATATTTAGATTGATTTATAAAAATGCCTCCGGGACTTTGTGAAATTTGTAATCCCAAGAAAATGACATTTGTCCATCATTGACATTTGAAATTTGGAGCCCATCTCCATAGAAAAAGCGGTCACATTCATTAAATTCGGTCGAGGCAAAAAATAATCATCAACATAGATTTGAACATGGATTAAATGTTTGCACGACTTTTCACAGTGAACAATGTCGGATCTACTTTCGCTTTGTTGAATCCAGTTGATAGAAGAAACTTTGATAGCATATCATACCATGCTCTAGGAGCTTGCTTCAAACCGTAAAGGGCTTTTTTCAAGCGATAGACATGAGTAGGATGCTACGGATTCACAAAACCCTCGGGTCGGTGGCGTAAACCACCTCTTTCAAATCTCCATTAAGAAAGGCGGTTTTCACATCCATTTGATGAACAACCATATTCTTGCTAGCGACATTAGCCAATAAGATTCCGATAGCCTCAATATGCAACAAGCAGAGCAAAAGATTCCTCAGAGTCTATACCCTCTTCTTGGCGATATCCTTTAGCCGCTAACCTAGCCTTATTTTTTAGAACATCACCATGCTCATCAAGTTTTGCTTTGAAGATCCACTTGAGCAATGATCATGCTACGATTAGGAGGCGGTACTAATTCCATACATCTAATCGATCAAACTCATGAATTTCTTCTTGCATGGCATTAAACAGCTTGTCTTCATTCATGGCGGTTTAACATCTTTAGGTTCGATCTTAGAGATGCGGAGTTGAAGAAGCACCATAAGGCATCGGTTGCAAGTTGTTTTCGTGTGGATACTTTGGGCGAGAGGGCTTCCAATGATGTTGTCCAATGGATGATCATGTGTCCATTTTCTAATGTGTTCGTGTGGTTGTTGTTAAGGCCCCGGAAGTAGCAGTCGATTTCTCCTGATGAAGGCGGTTGGTGATGATTCGAGGAGCAAATATGTTTTCAAATGGAGCATCTTGAGGAGTAGCAAAGGGATTATATACATCATTGATGCGGACACAATTCCATGATGTACACTCGATGATTGATGATTTGTTGATGAGGCAGAGTGATCGACAAGCAGCGCCTCTTGACTTCATGACATAGGCGCGAAGGGTTAACCGTTGACAGATAGGAACCGCCTCGTTGATGGAATTGACATATCATTTGCACTTGGCTCATAATGTTCATCAAACATTGGATAAAACAATTTCTTCAAATCATCTTACGAAGGAGGTACATAAGGAGTTCTTTGGTGAGGGATTTAGAACAAGAGTAGAGCCCGATGGGACTACTTGATGAAGGTTGAGATCTGGGTCGAGGCTGGATTGTCCCGGAGCCATTTGTCCGGACAGCTCATCGAGCGTGGCGTGAATAGTTTCCATGATATCTCGAGTTCTTTTGTTGTAGATTGGTTAACCCTTCTTGTTTGATGCATAACCTACAAAAACTCCAATGTCCGCTGTAGCTCTTAATTTACCTAAATCTTGACCATCATTCGTTGGATAACACAAAGCACCGAACACACAAAGGTAAGAGAGATCAGGTTTTCGCTTATGGACAAGTTTGTATGGAGTTTTCCATGAGATGTGTGTATGAGGAAGCGATTTTGGGTGTAGCAGCGATGGCAATGGCTTCACCCGGAGAAACATTGGAACCTTTGAATAAATTAGCATTGTTCTTGCGGCTTCCACAAGAGTTCGATTTGCCCTTTTCAACTACAGTTTTCGTTGAGGAGTTCGTGGAACACTTCTTTGATGACCGATTCCAACACTTTCATAAAATTGACTTAAGTCTTTGTTAACAAACTATTGCCATTTGTCTGCTCGAACAATTCTAACAGTATTGTTGAGTCGAACACGGTCGCTTGATAAGTTTGATGATGACATCCGGAGTTTAATCCTTAGTCCTCGAAAACTTTACCCAAGTGAATCGAGAGTAGTCATCAACAATGACTAGAATATATTTCTTCCCATTTATCGTTTGCACTCTCATTGGTCCGCTGAAATCCATATGAAGGGTATGAAGAACTTCCATTCTTGAGTTAGTGGGTTTGGGTTTGTGGGCACATTTCGTGCTTTACCCGATTGGCATCTTTGAACAAAGATGATCTTTTTATACTTTAATATGGGTAAGCCTCTTACAAGATCCTTTACGGAAAGATTATTAATGGTGCAGGTTCAAGTGATTGAGGCGGCGATGCCATAACCATGACTTTGTTTTCGAAGCCTTTGACAACAAGGCAGTTGGAGAAGACTTCATCATGTCTTCGATAGAGATGGTGTATAGATTAGAACCACGAGTACCTCTTAACAGTTCACACCATCGAGTTCTCTAACGAAACAAGTATGTTTTCATAAATGCCTTCTAGATCGGAATCACGAAATTGACCAACGTAAAACAAGTTATGACCAAGACCTTCAACATAATATACACGGAGATTACACTTTTGCCAACAACATGGTCTCCATAACCCATAATTGCTCCAAAATGGTCGTTCGAATCTACGATCTCGGAATTTACTCATGAAGTTCATGAGCCGCGGCGATCACCGGTCATATGCTTGGAGCAAATGAGTCCGGTACCCGAGCGATCTGAATGATCTGCGGTTGAACACAAACAAGAATGGATAACTGGATAATTGGGATCCCCATGCAAGAATGGGTTCCATTTGGTTAGTAACATTGATTGGAACACCCACATCGTAAGTAGAAACAATGGAATCATCGGGGATAGATGCTTGCAGTGTCCAGTATTAGACCTATTCAAAGTATGTTCACTTTTAAGGAATAGTTCTACCGATGAGCATCCATTTCCTAATGGACATTGATCTAGATAATTTAGTGCACATCTCATTAAGATTGAATTTGCGACGGATGGGTATCCGCCGATAACCTATGTAACTAAATTTCCTTCATGTGGGTTTCCAATGTTTTCTAACCTTCTTCCGCCATTGCTTTCTAGCCTTCTTAGCTTGATTTTTGCATTAACTATCTTAACGGGGCATTTAACTGACATTAATCAAATCATTACACACCATATTCAAGATTAGTAGTGTAAACCACACAATCATCATTACATGTTTTGCCAAAAGTAGCGAGTCGTGTTAATTACAGATGCGCTTAGAGCTAACACTAGAATCAACACGATTCGTTTAATTCAAATTCTCCCTAAGGTGATCTTCTACTCTCTCCACTAAACATTCCTAGCATGCAAGGTCCTATCATTCTTTGTGTTGCCTTGAGGCTTTGACTTGCTTGCTTTGGTGTCACTTTACTACAGAGAAGGAGGTGGAACATTAGTTGGTTTTGCTACTTTTGCATTCTGAACTAGGCGTGCGAGGATCTGAACTACTTGAGGACACTTTAGAATTCACTTTCTTATCTTGGGCATTGAATGGGTTGCATACTTAGCACTAGGCATAGAACAAGGCATCACGGCTTTACCTTTCTCACAAAAGATTTAGGACACGTTGCTTTCTTAAACATTCTATGACTCTTGAGATCATTTGGCACGAATGCAAGCAAACCCTAATTTCTCTATCAAGTGGCTTATTTATGAAATCCTCTTCTACAATCTCTGAGAGATTCTAGACTATCCTTAAGGTAATCACGCGTGTTTTACTTGACCGGGTCTTAAATTTATAGTGTCTCCATAATACCTATGGTCTACCAAATTACACTTCTAGAGCGAGTGTGCCCGGTCGTGTGTAGTGTAGTATTCGGTAAGCAGAGGAGGTCCCAAAAGCTACGTGGATTGGAATTAACTTAAGTCTATGTCACGATATTAATGGCTTTTAAGATTGAAATAAAATTAACTAATAAAACAAGGAAATAAGAGAAAGCGGATAAAGACAAAAGATGTGATCAATGAAGGCGAATGGTGCTAACCTAGTTACTCATCCTAGCTAGTTATTTCTCACGTCTACTTACTTCCAATTACTTCACGTGGGGTCAAATTCGAGAGGACAACATTTGATTAGATTCGCCTAACCTATCGACAAAGATGCCACCACAGAGAAATCGAGCGCACCGTCATAAGTCCCATTGTTCCTAGTCCCCTAGCCAGTCATTAAGTACCGCTACATGCTAGATTTATAATAGTGAGTGCCTCAGACCGTTAGGAACTTAGACACTCGCCCCCCAATTCTTAAGTTCATCCAAGCGATAGGTGATCGGTTGGTCGAATCGCACAAGTAGAAAGGGTCGTCGGGTTGGTCATATCTTACCTTTCCGTCTCGATCCCGCTCACCAAGGTAGGTTGGTCATATCTCCTGAGCAATTGGCCTCTACCGCCATTCAAAACTACCAAACCAAGGGTGGCTACCAATAAACTATGCATGCATACACTTAGAAATAATTGTTCGGAAATAAAGTAAACGTAAACAAAACAATTAAGAAATCATAACAAGGCCAGCACCAGGGTGCTTAGCCAAACATATAGTAAATCATACCAACAAAAATGAATAAATCATAAATTGAATTGAACATAATGTTTGATACAAATTACTTGATGTAGAGCTAATAATGATGATGATTGCGAGTGAATTCTTCCTTCAGGCACGGGATGGACTGGAAAATACCACGGGTGGTGCCTAATCGACCCACGGGAGGGGTGAAGAGATATTGGAAAATGCGGTTTAGGGTTGTGTTTATAGGCCTCGACATGGTTACGGCGTGATTAAATAAATTAATTACGTCGTAACTAAAGATTCTGCCGTAACTATATAATAATTTGCCAGTAACTATATAAGAAATAACAACTCGTAGTTTTTATGGTCATCAAAATAAGTTGAAACTTTATTGCACTAGTTGACGCTTTTAGCCCCTCATCGCTCTTGTTACTTTTATAACAAATCCTTGAATATAGTAAACTTGAAATAACTTGTCACTTTTAATCCTCGGTCCTCGAAACTTTGCGCCTAAGTAATAAATCGGCGTAACTAATTCTCGATTCATACGTAACTCTTCGTCCGCACATGATTATCCATTCGAAGATTATCTCTCTGGTAACTAAATTTCCATGCGACGTCGTAACATTTACAAAAATAATTACGGCGTAACCATAAGTTGGTTACATTCGTTATCCTTCAAAACTCATATTTATGTCAGTAACCTTATTAGCTAGTTACTGGCGTAATCTTCACATAAAATCCAAAGGCCCTCGTGAAACAATATTCATAACAAATACTTGGCCTTTTATCACTTCTTTTTCGCTCCAACGCCTCATTTATCCCGAAATGCAAATATGAGCGAATATGAAAGAATTAAGTACCATATTAATGCAAATGAGGCCATAAACACCGGAATTTGATATATAAAAGATCGAGGCTAATTTGATGTTATCGGGTAAGCAAAATATTCATGAAACACAAGTTTGTTATTTCTAAGATGAGGATGAATATATTGTGATCCACGTTATATGCGAGATGTAGATGACTTAGGTGCACCATTCTCATTAAAGACAAGTGGCATTTCCCTTTTCACGACTCTTGATTCTCAATTTCCTTTTGTAAAGGCGTTATTTTTTCGTTATTCTTGTCACGAGTTGTTGGGAATTCTACTAAGTTAGAATTTCGATGTTTCTACCCGGATTCTGCGAAGTTCAATGTTTATCTTTGAAACGAGAATCTGCTGAGATATATATACGTAGTTTGTTTCTGAAATAGTTATTCGTGTTTTCTATAGTTAGTTAGGATATGCATGACCTTTATTAGGAAGTGATTATGTATATCTTATTTAGTTTTATGTTTATACGTTTCTTAGAAACAAGTTAGGGTTCTTGATAAAAGGAACACAATAGTGATAATGAGGAGTTGAAAAACAAAGTTTTAGTAAAGATCCATAGAGGATCAACGTGTTCTTAGTTATTTGTGTTTGTGCTTATATTTGATTTCCGCTAAAGAATATAAGTCGTGAGATTGTCTATTAGTTTGTTTGTGATTACATAAGCAATACTAACGATCTGCAGTGCTCAAGATCTATCAAGGTCTAACGTTTCAACAAGTGGTACTCGAGCCTCGAGAGAGTCTCTCTATACTAAGAACAATCTTTTCTAATCACCCTTACAACCAAAACAACATACACCATGCACGGATCGGATGATGGTATGGATGTCACCAACAACCAAAACACCACCCATCCGCAACAACTAAGTCTCTCGAGCAAGAACGCTAAGTTTCCTTACCTAAAGAAGGAAGAATATGATTTATGGGCAATGAAGATGCAAACCGGATTTCCAACATTGATTGGAATCTGGAGATTGTGAGGAAGGAAACAGTTTGAAGATGACTACCACGAGATCTTGATGGTAACATGACTTTCGTTCCTCCTAAACCTCAACGAAGAGTTACTAGTGGTTCGGAGAGAAACCAAAGTGAAAACGATTCTTCTTCAAGCTATTCACGAGGATCACTTGAGTGATTTTCACTTCATGCGTGATGCTAAGGATATATGGTTGGCTATTAAGGCCAAATTTGGAGGGAATGAGGAGTCTAGGATACTAGTGACTATTTTGGCTGTCAAGTGACTATTTTGAATACTAGTGATCCACTGGGTAAGTTTGATGAGAAGGCTGATGAGGGTTATATTGTGGGTTATTCGGCTCATAGTAAGGCGTATAGGGTATACAATTTGAATGCTAAGAATATTGAGGAGACTTTGAACCTGAGATTTCTTGAAGACAAGCCTAATGTTCAAGGACAGGGTCATGTTTGGTCTTTTTACCTTGATTACTTAACTGATTATCTGGGTTATTCTAGACATGTGGCTAACCAAAATGCAGGTTCTCAAGAGTCTCCTACTGACAGTGCTGATATCATGAATGCTGATTCTGATAGTGAGTTTGAGGATGATGAACATCCTATTATTGTACCTTCTTTCTCCCCTAATAATTTTTCAGGTGACACTTCCAAGGTTACTACTGATGAGAGTGAAGATGAGTCCAACTATGCAGAGGACCTTGCTAGGCTTAAGAAACAAGAGTATGCAGCTAATCTAGAAGCTGAGAGGAATGCTGAGGAGGTTGCAAGAGAAGCAATCAGTGGAAATCACCATTTTGCTGAAAGTGATCATGTTTCCCCTTTCATCACCAATTCTGCTGAAGGTTATGTTGTTTCTACTCCCATTTCTACTAGAGTGTCCACAGACTTTGGGGAACCTTATACACGTTTTCCAAGTCCTTCAGATCTTGGTAATCATCAACCCAAAGCTGGAATCTTCACCTCACCTTCCTATGACAGTAATTTTGAGCCAACTGTGACTAATCTTGATACCTCCATTGATGTCAACACCACTGCTACTAAAAGGATCAACATTGCTCATCCTCAGTCCAATATTATTGGTGATCCTAATGCACCTGTTAGAACTAGGGGCACTGTAACAAGTTCTAAATATGGTCAAGTAGCTTTTATCTCTTATGTCTCAAACTAGCAAAGGGACAATCATACAGATTTTGAGCATTGTCTGTTTGCCTATTTTCTCTCTCAAGTGGAGCCAACTAGTGTTACTCAAGCCCTGGATGATTCAAGTTGGCTTGAAGCAATGCAAGAAGAGATGCAACAGCTCCAAAATCAGCAGGTTTGGATTTTAGTCCCACTACACAGAGGAAGTATGCAATTGGGACAAAATGGATTTTGAAAATAAAAGAGATGCAAGGGTGTTGTGATTAAAAATAAAGCAAGATTAGTGGCTCGGGGGTTCGAGAAGAGGAGGATTGATTATGATGAAGTGTTTGCACTGTTGCTAGAGTTGAGGCCATTCGTATTTTCTTGGCCTATGCATCTTACATGGGTTTTATGGTGTATCAAATGGATGTTAAAGATGCATTTCTGTATGGTGAAATAGAAGAGGAGGTTTATGTCACTCAACCTAAAGGATTTGAAGATCCAGATCACCCAAATCATGTTTATAAGGTAGTTAAAGCTCTTTATGGACTACATCAAGCACCTAGAGCATGGTATGCTAGGCTTTCATCATTTCTGCTGAAGCATGGCTATAGAAGAGGTGCTATTGATAAAACACTTTTCCTGAAGAAGAATTCCACAGACATTATTCTTGTGCAAGTTTATGTGGATGATATCATATTTGGATCCACTAAAGAAGTTGGTGCATGGAGTTTGAGGAGGCGATGAAGGAAGAGTTTCGTATGAGTGCTATGGGGAGCTTACTTTCTTTTGGGTCTCCACGTTCGGTGAAACCGATGGTATCTTTATCAGTCAGGACAAGTATGTGAGGGACATCTTGAAGAAGTTTGGTATGGAGAGTGTCAGGACTGCCACAACACCTTATGAAGCTCCAAAGTCAAAGACAAACAATGAACCAGATCTACCTGTGAATGTTCATTTATACAGATCTATGATTGGTTCATTGATGTATCTAACAGCTTCTAGGCCTGACATCACTTTTGCTGTGAGTGCTTGCTCTAGACATCAAGTCACTCCACTTGCTTCCCATCTGAATGCAGTCAAGAAGATCTTTAAGTATTTGAAAGGCCAACCCCATTTAGGCCTTTGGTACCCAAAAGAGTCTCCTTTTAAGTTGGAAGCATATAGTGACATGATTATCTTTGTGCAACTGGATAGAGATCCACAACTAGAGGTTGCCAATTCCTTGAAAGAGATTGATTTCTTGGCGGCAAGAAACAAACTATTGTGGCTACCTCATCTCTCAAGCGAGTATGGTCAGCTGCAAATTCTTTGTGGACGAGTTCTTTGGATACAAAATCAATTGTTGGATTATGGGTATAACTTCATGAACACAACAATTTTTATTGATAATCAAAGTACCATATGCATTGTTAAAAATCCGATTTTTCACAAAGAGAACTAAGCATATTGAAATCGGGCACCACTTTATAAGAGATGCTTATGAAAAACATTTGATAAAAGTGGTTAAAATTCACTTGATGATAATGTGGCGGATCGTTAACTAAGGCTTTTGATGGACCAAGGTTTCAACACCTTGTGGTCCATATTGGTATGCTTAACCCTTAATCGCAAAGTTTAAGGAGGCATAAACCTCGAGGAGGATTTATGTTGTAAAATTTGTATATTGTTTTGTATATTTGCTAACACTAACCACTAATGTTTTGTATTGTTTGTAATATTTGTTTTCTTTGTTTGTGTGTTTTATTCTTAGTTAAAAAATATATATATTTGTATATTTTTGGTTTGTCTAATTTTATTTGCGGTTTGTTGTATACTATTGATGGTTATTAACTCACCGATGTGCCTTGTATATCAAAGAGTTGGCTAGTCCAAAGGGTGACTTTGGTAAAGACACATCAAATATGTTGATAAATTGTAATGGTTTGCTCAAAATCATAGGGTCCGCAACCACCCATGCTTAATTGTCGAGGGTGGTATGGTCATCAATTCACCATGGTTTATTCCTTTTGGAATCCAAGAATTGACTAGCCACATGTATATGGCTTGTGGTAAAGGCGTGGAATACGATATTTGGTACTCGGTTCACCAATCCTAAGAATTGACTAGTCCCGAGCAAACGGCTCATGTAAAGACATTTCAAATCCATTCATGGTTGCCGATTTGCTAATAAATCGATGGTTATCGATGTACCATGTTTTTCGAACTTAAACATTTGGCTACCCGGTAGTGATGGCTATTGGAAGAGACATCAAATCCATTATTTTCAATGATTCACCTCTCACCGGAGTTAACACACCGGATGTGATGAGAATAGTATGAAACTAAACCGGTTTGATGTAGATTATGTCATTTGTTGCCGCAAAGAACCGGAGCTTTAAAGATTTGTCATCATCGAGGTGTCATTGTTTTGTTTCTTTGTTGTCGATGTTTGAATACAATCTCGTAAGCGTTGAAGATCTATCAAGAAACCGGAACTTAACCAAGTCAAATTCCAGTTTAGGAGGATTGTTGGAATTCTACTAAGTTGGAATTCACCGATGTTTCTACCACGGATTCTTTCAAGTTCAATGTTTATCTCAAGAACAATCTGTTGAAATTATATAGTACGTGGTTGTTTCTCATGAAATAGATATTAGTGTTTTCTATAGTTAGTTAGGATATGCATGACCTTTATTAGGAAGTGATTATGTATATCTTATTTAGTTTTATGTTTATACGTTTCTTAGGAAACAAGTTAGGGTTCTTTGTCTATAAAAGGAACACAATAGTATGAATGAGGTAACGAGTTGAAAAACAAAGTTTTAGTAATATAAAGATCCATAGAGGATCAACGTGTTCTTAGTTATTTGTGTTTGTGCTTATATTTGATTTCCGCTAAAGAATATAAGTCGTAGAGATTGTCTATTAGTTTGTTTGTGATTACATAAGCAATACTAACGATCTGCGAGTGCTCAAGATCTATCAAGGTCTAACGTTTCAACACGAGTGACTTTCATTGAATCATATAACTCTTTAAAGTGTTGCTTAACTTTTCAGTTTCTTCAGAGACTCTCATTTTCCTTTTGTAAAACATTAACCAAGTTTTGAAGATGAAAAGTTTGAGAACACCGAGAATCTAAAGGAGGAGGCATTAGGGAGCCAGTCATATTGTTCTTTCACCCTTTAATTGTGTAAATTTGGGCTTTCAATTTTCGATCGATGTTACAATGAGCTTGAATACATTCACATCACGTTTGTTTATTTCAAAAGTGCATCAAACTCGGAACATTTGAGGATGTCTTGATGTTTGAGGTTTTGACATTTTCCTTGAGATGTTTATATTTTAGTTGCAAATCAAAATGTTCAACTTCTAGCTTAGAAAAGTGTTTTACTAAATTAGCGTGATCATCCCGATCAATTTTCTCATTTAGTTCGAGTTTTGTTTTCAAGCTCAATGACACGATCATGGGAGACTTTCAAAGCAAGCGGTTAATTCATGAAATTGAAAAGCAATAATAGAATGCTTAGTAACAAAGATAAACACATCTTGAGCCACACAACTTAATACTAAGTTCTCATTTTGGATATGCAAGTTCTTCCTTTCAATTTCATTATATTTGAGTTCCGTTCATAATCATTGACTTCAACAATCATTGCATCAAATTCCTTTTCCATTTCTTTAATATCTCGAGTTTATTCCTTTTGAAGACTTTCAAATTGACCTTTAATTGTTTAAAGAAAGGCATGACCTCGCTTAAATAGCATTCTTCGCTTGCTCAAAACCCCTTTCCCTTCGATTATCCCAATAGGTGTGATTCTCTTTTACACGCTTTTCAAAATCAACAAATAGTTGGTAAACTACATACAGGCTGATTAAGGTCTTGCTATTAGTGGAAATAGTTCTAGGAACTAAATGCATTGGTGTATTAGGAGGATACACAGTAGCTTGGGACAATTTCCTACAAAGGGGGTTCTTTTCAACAAGGTTATCTGCCTTTTGTTTATCCATATCCTTTTTCCAGAACACTTGTTCAGGCGTTAATAGTGTTTGAGGCTTAAACTTATTCAAGGAGATCCAATTTTCCTTAGTGTAATCATGAGGTTTGACTATTAAGTTCTGCATTTTACACTCAGGATCATCTAGCTTCTTATCCATTTTCTTCCTAGAGGCATCTTCTAGTTGAACATCTTCCTCAATGCACTCAACACAACTAGGTTTCTGTCTAGGTTTAAGGATCTCATTGCCATCATAGGTTACATTTTGAGTCGCTTTTGCTTTCTTACCATACTCGTGGTTGGGTTTCTCTAATGGGAATACTATGCTTATCGCTAAGACTCTATGCTTAGTGATCATGTGAGCAATCCGAATGGAATTCCTTGTGCATACATAACTTATTTTCAAGCTTGTTTTTCAAATTTTTCGATTAGAAAAGTCATTCAAAAGTTTTGATTCCTTATCATTAAATTCTGCTTAAGCACTTTAACATTATCTTGAAGTTCTTGCTTTTGCTTAACATTTTAGAAAGCTTTTCTTGTAAGGAGTTTAACTCTTGTTTAACACTTCTTCTCTAAAATTACTTTTTCTAATAATTGTACGCATTTGGTTATCCAACTCACTGCTCACGGTAGTTAACTCAAACTTAGCACGTTGTTCAGTAAATGGCAACTTGTTCTTTATAGGCATTCGCCTTCGGAGATAACAGAATCATCTGGAGCACATGCAAGTATTCATCAAAATATAGTCATCATTGACTGCGAGAAGATGCATCACTGGTACAATTTCACTTTCATTTTGTTTCACATATTGACTACAATGGGACAACATTGATATTACCCATATTTTCAATATCCGACTCAACAATTTCGCTTGATTGTACTTTGTCATGAATCTTTTGCTCATCAACATCATCGTATAGTTTTAATACCTCAGATGATTGATTCCTTGGATGGACCAACTGTCATGGTCATGAGACCTTTGAGAGACCATAGGTGAGATGCTAGCCATAAAGATTGTCTGGGCAAGGGTTCATCATCGACGTCAGTCGAATGCATCGTAGTCGCCCACTTTAAAGGCATTTTGATGATCGTGACCTAATTCCCGAATTGGTCGTCATCTACATCAAGATCATATGTCTTAGCATTCCTTCGCAAGAAACAACAACTCCTCTTCATCCAAATCGCTTCCATTATCCCGAGCTTGCACAAGCAACATCTTGTCTCTAAAATATTCGCATTCGTGGACGTTTTGGAGATGTGCGTTCATCGCAATATGTCCTCACCACCACAAATTGTAGCATTTGATTGTCTTTGCTTGCCCTTGATTAGGATTCCTTCCACGATTCTGGATTTGCCATATACCTCCACCAACTCCACCTCTTCTCCTGCTCATACCGCCTTCCTTGAGTCGGGTTGCACCATAACCTTCCCATCTCGATAGTAGCTTGGTTGTGTGGATTGGATGCGTTGAGATTATTGTTGGTGTGTGTGAGGAATTCATATTTGACTAACCATGAGAGATAGTTGATTGATGAAGTTTTCCATGAGTGTGTTTGAGTCTGAGGCTTATATGATGGATCGAATGAGCTTGTAATTACCATTACCCGTGGGTATGACTTGAGAAGCTTTGGTGGTAATACCTACATTGGTGTAGAATGTGTTGAATCATTTGATGAACTTGTTTCTCCTCGCTTAGATTTGAACGATCAAGAATCATTCGCTCAAACATAGCATGTCTCATTCGGAAGGAAGGCATATAGTTGCTCATAGTTGGTGTTCTTCAATCCTTTGGTTAGCTTCACGTAGGTGACAAATTTGTGCCATTCGTGATTCATGTTGTTCACAAACTTTGAGTTCAATGAATATTTGGCATGGTCATTTTGATATTCCTCATGTCATTCACAAGCTTGTGGAATCTCACGTAATATTCATAGACACTTTCTTCCGGTTTCATCTTAAAATGCTCAAATTCATCATACGATTGTGATTCTTTGTCTTCCTTAGTTAATTCGTAACACGAGAGAAGCATCTTTACATTATCCCAAACCGCCTTGGCTTCAAAGTGTTGTGATTGATCGACTTGTAAATGTCCTTAGGTAAACCACGAAGTATGATGTTAGAAGCCCTCGATGTCTCGCATCGTATCTCTTCTTCTCCTTATCGGGCCGCTTCATCATACATTTTAGGTCCTATCCATCCTAATATCATTGTGCCATCGCCAATCAGACGAGTATGTCTCTAGTCGCCTCAACTTGATAAGGTCCTTCATCAATTGACTTAAGAATGTTGACTCCATTTTCCTTTCCTAGACAAGATAATATGATTCGCTGAGCCCATGAATCGTAGTCGGTTACACAAGCATGGGTGGAGGAGTATCTCGAACCACCGCTTGAACATCCTCACCGACAGAGAGATGATTGTAGGCACGCTGGTAGACATGTTTACTGATTTCACAGTTTTATAACTCTATGATTAAACCGGAAATAGATTCTTTCACGGATTTTACTAAATCAAGAGAAAACCGTATTAGAAACAAAATCAACCAAGTCGCTATAACCCTTGAACCAAGTCGCTAAGTCACCAAGTCGCTAAGTAGCAACTCGCTAAACCTTAAGTCGTCAGTGAATCAAGTCGCTAAGCACAAGTCGCAAGACCAAGTCGTTGAACACAAGTCGCTAAAGCACCAAATCGCTAAGGCACAAGTCGCTAAAGAGCAACTCGCTAAGTATCCAAGTCGCTAAGGATTAACTCTCTAAAAACAATAGGGACAAGTCGCTAGAAATAATAGAAACAAGTCGCTAACCCAACTAAGTCGCTAGCATGTAGTGGAACCTCCACTAACTTGTCTTGTTTGTCGTCTCTCCAATAGACAAGTCGCTAAGATCAAGTCGCTACGACTTAAACTACAACTCATTGAAATTAACAAATCAATTCGCTACCAAGAAAACAACTCCGAGCCTCAAGTCGCTATGTAGAAAAACTTAAAACCAACACTTTTCAATCCAAAACAAGCACAACCACAGTGATTCAAGCTTTCCAAATCAAAACCCAAGCACTTACAATGATTCTAAACACAAAAGTACAATCAAAATTCAAACTTTAACACAAGAAATTATCCAAATGATGCAAAAACCACTAAACTTTTTCAAACCCAAAAACCAAATAAAACCTCTAGAAATCCAAGGATATGTAAGAGAGATGATCAAACCATGGCTTTTGATACCATTTGTAACATATTGGATTTCACAAACACATCAAATCATGATTACAACAAGGTGTACAATATGTGGTTTTTAGAGAGAAATAGTTAAAGGTTTGGGAACTTAGTGAGAAAGTGAAAGTAATATTATGAGCTCCAACCTCACCTTGGGAGGTAGAGGGGTATTTATAGTCTTACATAAACGCCACCTACGGGTCATGGATCGGGCCTACAGCTGGTAACAACCCGTCCGCTCCTCCACGGTGTTACTTAACTAAATACTTCCTAACTTTAAATGACTACGACTACGAGCTTTCTAACGGTTACATATACTTGAGGTGACCGACTTTTAATAATCGGATTTACTAAATCCTAAAATTTGTATCCGCTTATAACTTTGCAATACCAAATTTGTCACCTACCAAGTAGAAAAATGCACACTTTAAACAAGTCATCAACTTTGGTAAGCTCTGCAGAATGCAAAGACAACCCAACAGGTGAAATAGAGAACAATTTTATCCGAACCTAAGACTACCTAGCAACAACAATGAAACTAACATAATCAAAACATATACATATTCGCTGACTCACTTAGATACTCTAATCAAGTAAATCCGCTTAATAACCTTAAAACTTCATTCCTTATCGAAAATCTTCACACGCCAAGATAATTTCACTAAACATAAATCCGTTATTAACCTCAAAACTCAATTACTTACTAATATTCTTCACTCATGAAGATCGTAATTAAACTAAATCCGCTAATAACCTTAAAACTTCATTGCTTACTGAAAATCTTCACATGCGAAGATAATTTTACTAAACATAAATCTGTTATTAATTTTAAAAACTCAATTGCTTACTAATACTCTTGACTCACGAAGATACTCTAACTAAACTAAATCCGCTAATAACCTTAAAACTTCATTCCTTACTGAAAATATTCACACGCGAAGATAATTTCACTAAACATAAATCCGTTATTAACCTCAAAACTCAATTACTTACTAATATTCTTCACTCGTGAAGATACTGTAACTGAACTAAATCCGCTAATAACCTTAAAACTTCATTGCTTCTTCAAAATCTTCACATGCGAAGATAATTTTACTAAACATAAATCATTATTAACTTTAAAAACTCAATTGCTTACTAATACTCTTGACTCATGAAGATACTCTAACGGAACTAAATCCGCTAATAACCTTAAAACTTCATTCCTTACTGAAAATCTTCACACGCGAAGATAATGTCACTAAACATAAATCCGTTATTAACCTCAAAACTCAATTACTTACTAATATTCTTCACTCGTGAAGATACTGTAACAAAACTAAATCCGCTAATAACCTTAAAACTTCATTGCTTACTGAAAATCTTCACATGCGAAGATAATTTTACTAAACATAAATATGTTATTAACTTTAAAAACTCAATTGTTTACTAATACTCTTGACTCACGAAGATACTCTAACTGAACTAAATCCGATAATAACCTTAAAACTTCATTCCTTACTCAAAATCTTCACACGGGAAGATAATTTCACTAAACTTAAATCCGTTATTGACCTCAAAACTCAATTACTTACTAATATTCTTCACTCGTGAAGATACTGTAACTGAACTAAATCCGCTAATAACCTTAAAACTTCATTCCTTAACCAAAATCTTCACGCGAAGATAATTTTACTAAACTTATATCCGCTATTAACCTCAAAACTCAATTACTTCATTGATATTCTTCACTCGTGAAGATACTTTTAATATACTTAAATAATCAATAACTCGCTAATCTCGATATTCTTCACATGTGACTAAATTCATAATATCAAATAATCTATGACTTATGCGATCTAAATCATCTCTGAACATTAAACACCTAATTCGAAAACTATTCTTTCACAAACGCATCAAAATTTACAATTGTAACTAATTTTAAAAAAATTAAATAAATAAATAATAAAAAAATTAACAATTACTTGAAATCTTTGTGTAGTCTAATTTAAACAAAGCATCGTCTTCACTAATTTCAGCTTCCTCCGGTTCAATTTCATCCAAGTTCATATTTATCCTCTAGTGATTGATGTGGTTTAATGATGGCGACATACGGTGGTTGAATAGCGGTGACATACGGTGATTGAACCACGGTGATTTGCGGTGGTTGAACAGCGGTAATATGCGGTGGTGAACAGCGGTGATAGAAGGTTTTAATTGTGGCGGTGTAGTGGTGCTGAGCAGTGGTGTAGTGGTGGTTTGATCGGCGATGATGAAGGCGATTATGATCGGAGAGAAAGAGGACTGAGTTTGATTTCACGTAAATTGTGAGACTTATGTGTGTTTTCTATATATTTTAAGTGTGTGGATTGTAATGACAAAATACCCTTATGTAATGTATAGTTAGTGTAAATAGTGAGATTAGTTTTAGCCATTAGATCTAAAAAAAGGGATTAAATGGAAGGCAAGGATCTCTCTCGCGTTCTAACAAAAATTAGACTTATCACAAGAAACACCCCTATATATATATATATATATATATATATATATATATATATATATATATATATATAGGATCAAATAAGAAGGAATAAGAAGAACTATAACCGCAAATCCGAGATGCACCGACCTAAATTAGATGCATCCCATAATCTTAGATGCATTATAACGCACTATAGTGTGTTTTCTATCTTTAATCGATGCATATCGTATATTAGATGCATTTCATGATTTCTCTTGTTTTTGTTCCTCCGCACGTGCGAAATCATGAAAATCAATTTGCACCATCTATACATCAAATTAACTTTCGAAACTCAAGATATTGCATCTATATGAATAGAAATGCATCTAATGCAAGTCGTTGCATCTCAAATGAGTGGTTTTGGTCACTTCTCACCACTTCTTATTTTAAGTTACTTCTCACCTGGATCCCTATATATATATATATATATATATATATATATATATATATATATATATATATATATATATATATATATATATATATATATATATATATATATATATATATATATATATATATATATATATATATATATATATGTATGTATGTATGTATGTATGTGTGTATGTATGTATGTATGTATGTATGTATGTATGTATGTATGTATGTATGTATATTTGATTTGAAGGTTTTGTGATTGGTTTTGAGTAATAATGGAGTTGTGGGCTTGTTTGAATTTTCAAGTCAAGGCGATGATATGTTTTATGGATGTATGTAATGCAAAATTTTGATTGTTGTTGGATTTTGGAGGTTTTTATAAGTCAAACTAGAGAGGGGGTGGCAACCATACCTCACCACCCACCAATAATATCATTCCACCTAATCTCATACCCCACTCATACCTCACCATAGTTTTTTAGTGGCAATGGTCATTCTATACCTCACTCATAATATTTCAACCATTGGCCAACGTTTGTCTTTCAATTCCTTCGCAAACCGCAACGGCAATCTTCCCGCTCCCCATACCGATTACCTCCATACCGCATGGGTGGCAACGGTGTTGCCGTGCGGTATGGAGGCAAACCGCATGCACCCCGCAACCATTGCCACTGCCCTGAGTGGGTTTTGTGGTTCCTATTAGAGGTGGCTTTGCAATATTTTCATGATAAATTGTCAGAAAAAGGTAAGTGTGCTTCATTTAATGCTGATCATTGGGATACTATTGAAAAACTAACACGATTACTTGAAGTTTTTTACAAACAAAAAAATTGTCGGGAGTTTATTATCCAACGGCTCGTTTGGTACTCGAGCAACTATACTTGATTTCTTCAAGTATTTCCGCATTTGAATTTAATGGTGGTGTTTATACAAGCATGGTTTCCGGCATGAAAGATAAGCTTTTGAAATATTTTGAAACTTTGCCGTCGTTAATTACTTGTGTAGTCGCATTAAATTCATGTTATAATTTAAGCGGGGTAGAGTTGCTAATCGACTCGATTGTAACTAATTTAGGTTGAGTTGTTTCGCGTCAAACCCGAACTTTGCTGCCGATGCAAAAGAGTCCTTTGCCAATTCTTTTAAAGGTTTGTGGGAATATTATTTTGAAAAATATGGTAACCCACCTCCTACTGTGAATGAGTCTTCTTCATCATCATCAAGGGTATTTAGAGGGAATCCGATACATGCTTTGCAAAAAACGTTAATAGAGAATCCCAACAAACGGTTAAAGAGTGATCGTTTCGCGAACAGTGAATATGAAAGACATACCACAACCGATTTTATCTCACATATTCTGCTCGAACAAGTTGAAAACTTTGATTTTTGGCGTTTTGGAAAGCAAAGGAAACAATGTTTCCGTTCTATCCCGAATGGCTCGTGATGTACTAAGTGTACAAGCTACTCGGTAGCCACGAATCCGCTTTTCAACAAGTGGAAGGGTTTTATCAAATGAGAACAAGACTACTTGCACCGCTTCTTTGGAGATGTGTATGGGTTTGAAAGATCACTTGGGCCTTGAAGGCGAGTGCATGATAAAGCTAATCTTGAAAATGACCTAGACTTTGAAGAGGAGATCTACGAGGAAGAGGTGCAATCGGGTGAAATCGAGTTACTTTGCGATGAAGAAATAAGACAAGATGCAGCTGCTCAAGAAGCTAGGTCCAATGGATCGGATGAAGACTATTAAGACTTTTATGTTTTAAGTTTATGTATTTCCTTTCATGATGTATTTCCTTTAAGTTTATGTATTGCCGACGTATTAAATACAAGTTGAAGTTTATTCAGTGTAAGTTTGTATAAAAGACGAAAAACAAAAACGAAAAAAAAAAAGTTGGATTTATACCGGTTAAAAACCGGTCCCAAACCAGTTTAGTTTTTTTGAAAATTCAAAATTTTGGTTGGCGGCAAAAAAAATTTCAAATTTCAAAGGGTTTTATTTTTTTGAAAATTTAAATTTTTTGGTGGGCGGCAAATTTTTTTTCTAAATTTTCAACCGGTTTAAATTTTCAAATTTTGAATTTTTTTTGAGCGGGAAGGCGGGTAAATTTTCAAAATTTGTTTGTTTTTTTATTTATTTATTTATATTTACAAGTTTGTCATTGTAAGACTAGTATAAATAGATGGATTGTGTTTTTATATATTTGCAAGTTTTATATAATTAAAAATATACTCTAAAAATATAAACCAAAGCATTTCACTAATGGTGATCTCGACCGCCTCCCCACCCCGCCACCGGTGATTGTTCAGATTTTACCGATAAACCATGCACCCGATGTTTGGGCTAACTACAACTACGTCCAAATGTCAGATGACAAGAAAATGGCTCAATGTAAGTATTGTTTATGTTTATTGAAACCCGTTTCCAACACGGCGTTGAAGGTTCACACACAGAAGTATTGCCGCCATGCACTTGCAGTTGAAGGCTCGAGTCGACGTTGAGTAGCTTATCGAGTTATCGATGTTGTTATTATGTGTTATGTTTTAAGTTTATGTATAATGTGTGATGCATTTACTTTCAATCGTATCTTCCGATCTATTAAATAAAAGTTCAAGTTTATTAATACACGAAACAAGATAATGATGACAAACGACGACGGAAAACGAAAAAATACTCGAACCGGTCAAAACCGGTTAACGGTCAAGACCGTCCCAAACCGACTCCAAACCGGTTTGGACCGGTTGATTTTTCGTCGTCAGCAACCGGTTTGTAATCGAACGGTTAACCGGCATGACCGGTTTTTCCTGTTGACTGAGCCGGTTCGGTTTGACTGGGTCGTCAAACCAAACCGTTTAACCATTTTGTGCACCTCTATTCCCTATTGATGTTTGTTATATTTGATATTAAAAATAGGTGGTGATTTGCGTACTTCACAATTTCATTGGCACACTTTAATTAAATGTGTATTGCCATTTATATTCTTATAGGGGTGAAAAGGAGTATAAGCGATGTAAAGCTATAAATGGTAATACACACTAAATTGGAGTGTGTCAATCAAATTGTGGAGTGTGCAAATAATCTCCCATTAAAAATGGTTCATTATTTGGTTTGGACATAAACAAGTGATTATAGGAAATCGGAGTATGTGGAAAACGTAAGAAGTGTGAATATGTTCCCGTTTAAAAATTTAAATATTTCGTATCAAATAACCGATCAAGTGTGACGTAATATAAAAAGTAGAAATAATTATTTTACAACTTAAAAAGATAGTAGAGAGCATAAAAGAAAACATATCATCACATCATAAAAATAAGCACAATATAAACATAAAGTCACAATACAAATATAAACACAATGCAAATATATAAACTTAATGCGATAAGTAAAAGAAAGCGCAAACCGGACACGATGATTTATAGTGGTTCGGTCACGAAGCTCCTCTTCGCCCTATTCCACTCCCCTAGTACCAAACTCGAGAGTTACTTCATTAAGTCAACAAGCTCCCTTCTTGGCGGAGAAACGTTAAAACATGTTTACCGATACTAAGCTAGATATCAAGTTCTTCTTCGGGTATAACCAAACTCGTTACGTTTTATGGCCCAACATAACAAACCTATTACCCTTGTGTTTTAAGGCCTAAACACACTAAACCAAATACCCTTGTGTTTTAAGGCCTAAACACATAAATCATCTAATCTCTAATTTGGTTTATAGTTGGTGATACAAGATGTTGTATAGTAATGATACAAGATGTTGTACAATAATGATACAAGACATAAGTGTCTAGTGGATATCATTGCCTAATCTAAATGAACTTCTTTTCATAAAAAGCTTTCAATAGATGAAGATGACAAGTACCCTAATCTTGTTGTGATAAATCTTTATATGTATGTGTGCTTTGGTGGATGAGGATGTCAAGATCTCTAAGTTTGCTTTGATCATCAAGTAGAAATGTGCTTACAACAAAATAAAAGTTATAAGCATTATTACTAAGGGTTAATGAGGGTTTTGAAAATATAAGAATGTGTGTTTTTACATTGTAAAAACTTGGTTATAATGGTGACTAATATGCAAGAAAGGAGATGAAAAAGTGTGTTGAAAAATGGTTGGATTAAATAGGCAATCCAATAACTGCCCACTTTTCAGTTTGCCACGAATCCACGGATCTTTACGAAAGGATCCGTAAGCTTGCATGAAAAGATCATCCCTTGTTGTGCAGTGGACAAGTTTTGTCTTTGTTTTAAACCAAAATCCTTCCAAATCATATGCAAGATCTTTAATGTTCTTGTAATCTATCTAAGATTAGATATGATTTTGCTTATGGAAGGTAAATCAAGCTTTTAACACAAAAATGGTAAGATTTACTAGATATGTTTTGATCTTATAAGATATTTTCTCAAATTGGAAGATTTCATCCAATTAAGCAATTTAGTAATTTTGTTTTATTATCAAAGATAGATTAAGTATTTGCTAATTGTAGGATCATATTTAATTTACAGTAAAATCTCTATAAATTAATATTCGATAAATTAATAACCTCGATAAAATTAATAATTTATCTAGTCACAATTTAGGACCAGTTAAATTTGGGTCTTAATCAATAGAATAATAAAATAATAATTTTTTAAACCCCAATGTATATTTGGTTCCATCAAAACTATAAATTAATAACTACTAAAAAAATTTACTCAATTTCTTTAATGCCTTGAACCTCGTAATATTCATTAGTATATATACATTAATTTCTTCAATGCCTTATTCTTAAAATGTTAATTGGAACTTGTATTTCTAATTTACTTTTCATATCTAACTAGTATACATTATAACTATTATGTTGGACTTGAAAATTTAAAGATCATACATAACATTATTAATTTATAGAGATTTTAATATACTTCCAAAAATAGAAGATATCATCTAGAAGCTTATATTTATATAAAATATTTCACTTGCACTAAAATGATTTTTATAAAATAAAGTGTAAGTAAACTTAAATGTATGTTTATAAAAAGATCATGTAATGATTAATGTATTGATGCCGATGTCTAATGTAATATGCATGATAAAGAGATTTTACAAGATGATGAGAGTATGTATACGAAATAAATGCAACGTTGATCGTTGGGCTAGTTTGTAAAATCGTGTTTATACCTTTTATGAAATGTAAAATGAGGTTCGAAAGAGAATGATTGAACTTGTAAATACTTAATGACTTAAAACATATGTTAAACATTCTCAATGGTTTGATCATAATGCACATAACAAATATATTTGAACATGTGTTGAAGTATGAGAGGACTCGAAACATCGAGAGGTGTTGATGAATATATGCTTTGATGATTTGTGGTTATGAGTACCTTGCACATTTTACATTATGTATTACAAGTTTGTTATCATTAAAACATAATGGATCGTTCAGTTTAAATATTGTAATATTTGCACTAACAATCTCCCCCTTTTTGATGATGACAAAATATGTTAATCGTAACACATAGTAAAATATAAAAGTGACTTGTTTACACTTCCTTCTCCCCTTTTTATCAAAACAAAAAGGTGGGCACTCCGAGCTTTCTACACCTGTTTAAAGTTCATTTCTCCCCAAAAATGCGAGCTTGCATCATCCCTATTGAAGTTATACTTCTATCATCCTTGTTTAAACAGCTCCGAGATATTTACTAGAATACCCTTGAGCTCCCTTGTCACACCCCCAAAATATCACAGCGGAACAGTAATCGAGGGCATGACGTTCATAGCACAAAAACAAGTTATAAAGAAAGACCTCTACATGAGTCATTTTTAAAAGATACATTGTTTGATTCATTTGAAAAGATAGAGTTTTACGATACATCCTAAAGTTTCACGTCAAAATAAAATAAGTTTTAGTACAATCAAACGAATAAGTTTATGCATGAAATCTCCAATGAGACGCGACTGCAATGGTGACTCTAACATGAGACTTCAAGTGCTAGCCAATGATCATGCAAGCTATGGACCTGAGAAATACATGCTAAAAATGTCAACATAAAGTTAGTGAGTTCATAGGTTGAAGTAAGTTGAAAACATGGACCACAAGATTTCTGCGACTATTGTAGCACTTTGGGATCATGAAAAGTATTACTATTGCACTGAGATCATGACACTGAATCCTTAACATTTAGTTTGTTTATCCTCCCCGAACAGGTGTCTTGCCAAGCACCTGTACGACATCAAATGATATGCGTCCGTTTGACCTAGTACTACGATCAAGTAAACGCTACTTACCCAAACGGGGGAGTTTAATCTCAATAGATATATTCACAACATTCACGCTTACAACGTAATTAACGGTTCATGATAGTGGGAATTTAATGGCAATAGTAGTAACTTAGGCAATTCGTAAATGTTTTAAGTACTTGTGTCAATAAGTAAAATCAAGCAATGAATTATCACCCTAAAGTATTTCAAAACGAATAGTAAACAAGTAAAAGTGGGGCTATGAAACTCACCTCGAGCAAGTAATGTAATGGGAAAGTATAACGTAGTTCAAGGATAAGTATTCCTAAACGCGACCTAGATAAATAAGTCATTTTAGAAATGATACAGCATGTACTATATGTACATGAGTTTTATAAAGTGTATCACCCTTATATACTTGTAGTGAGGTTTTATAAAGTTATGTAAGTCAAGACATTTAAGATTAAAGTAGCCCAACTACAAATTGCAATAATTACTAAAAAAAATACTAACTATATTAAGATACAAAGTAAGACACGTATTCATTTAGCATAACATACAAAAATACTTTTCTTCATTTTCTGTATTAAATATAATAATGTATACTTAGCTTGATTTAATTTATAAATGACTTAGTTTTCTCCACATTTTTAAATTTGACGAATTCCTTTACTTTCAAAAGAAAAATATACTAACTTTCAAAGAGATACCAACTAGAAATGTCCGACTCGATAGAAAAAGGTAAAATAAAATATTTACACTAAAATAAAACTCAAATATTAGACAATCTGTAGCATTTTGCTTATTTGGCTCACTTAAAATTTGAATTATGACCTAAGACTAATTCCATTAGAAAGTACACGCAAAGAAATTCAAACTTGGCTTTGACCTTATCGAAATCCGACGAACGGTTGATTTACTATGAATTTTTGAAGATGACCAAAAATTGAATATTGTACCGACGAATCTCAACATAGGGACGAATCCCTTAAATAGGGATCCGTGGATCCGTATATGAAAAAGCACAAAACTGCACCGGATGAATTTATACTACTTACGGATCCCTTGTTTATCTACAACTAAATAATGTATGAATTGTTTTAAACAATCTTACCAAACGTATACTTTGAATCAATTTTGTATTCAAGAAAACTTTTGAAACACAAAAATGCATACGCTCTTGTACACGGGCAAAAGCGAAGTTCGATGCATTAGTTCTTTTAGAAAATTGAATTTTACATTCGAGCGGAGTTAGCTTAATGTTGTATGTATTCTTCTTAACAATAAAGTTTGATATTACATGATAATCATCTTGGTGCAACAGTTATCAAAATCGAAACCATCGATTCTTGATTGTAGCATGAATCTTGGCGCCCTGTTGTGTAAATAATAACATAAGGTATAGTATTCAGAATACATATGGGACTATTTAAATGGTCTGATATAAATATGCAATTATACATGTTCATCTATCAGAATTATATCAATACCAGAAACCTTTACTTGCTGGCTAGCACCAAAATACAGCTTCCATAAACAGATGATTTTAATTTGATGTTGCATTTACCGGATGTACCATCGATTTCAGAAAATGGAGTTGTAGACACCCTTTTACATGTGAAAGAAAAAACACATAAAATTTATTTACATTAGGATCATAAGATTAGTACAAAATAAAAACACACAACGAAAAAAGTACAATAGTAAACATTAGAGTTAGCATAAAAGCACAAATAAGATTTTTAAAAAGAAAATCATAATGAAAAGAATACGATGTGTTGAGATCGATATTTTTCTAAAGCAAATCACCGAATAAGATTTTAGAGTTAAAAAGAAAAATCATAATGAAAAGAATACGATGTGTTGAAGATCGACATATTTTTCTAAAACAAATCACCGAATAAGGATGTTTTTGCAAGCTTGTGTAAATGGACGAGAAGCAATGCCGAATTAGTGGTATTTATAAGAATAGGGTCCGTGTTACATTCAAATTTGAAAAAGATATTGTGTAAAAAGATATAGCATGCAAATTTAAAACTTATCATATTTGTTTTTTTAAGGAAAATATGTTGTTTTTGTATTTTTCTCTGGCAAATTTACACGTTTTGTCACAGTTATATTTTTAGCACGCAAGTTTTATCATAGTCTAATTTTTAACACGAAAGTTTTATAAATCTTTTTTTAAAGTTTTTTCTCTTATACTTTTGCCACATGTATTATTGGGCTTTCTTAATTAAAAAGCATGAAAAATCGACAAATTCATAGATCTCTTATTATATAAAAGATATAAAAATGCCATAAACACATTAGCTAAAGAAAATTATAAGTAGACCTAATAGCGGGCTTAAATTTTTTATGATGACACGTACTTACTTAACTAACCGTTTTTTGCGATTCCTAAAATACCCTTATCAAAACAATTAACTTGTATGTCTCCTCACAATCTCTTCGCGCGACCTACTAGCCCATCACAGCCACTTAACCAAATTTTAAATCCTTAATTCGAATAACATATCGTCCTTATTAATTAAAAGTTTTAATCGCATGATATGAAAACAAATTTATGCAATCCATGTTTTGGGGCGGTCTAGATGTAAATTTTTGGTGATCTTTGCTATTCGTTGTTGTTGCTGGTTATGTATGCTACCCGAGACTTGGGATTGGCTAAGCTTGTATACATTGTTCAATAACCATTCGGTATATATGAAATTTTCCATATATACTAATAGAGGTAAATGGAATAACGATGTGAAAACCAGCGATGCGTGGGATTGCTTTATACGTGAATTTGGATAGGGACTATTTTTGCCAAATTGCTATAGATACCAATTAATTCTACAGGACTTACTTCGCAGCAACACTTAAACCTTAGGGACTATTTGTGTCAAATTGCTATAGATATCAATTAATGCTAAAGGACGTATTTTGCAACGACACCTAAACCTCAGGGACTGTTTTTGCCAACTTGCGAAAGTTTTCATTTAATGTTCCGCAAATGAGCTTTTGACACTTGGCGTGTGAGGAAATCATGTCTTGCTCTATAGTATATACGAGTGATGAAACCCGCGCGATGCAGCGGGATTGCTTTTGTAGACGTGAATTTGGATAGGGACTATTTTTGCCAAATTGCTATAAAGGACTTACTTTGCAGCGACACTTAAACCTTAAGGACTATTTTTGCCAACTTGGACTTACTTTGCAACGACACCTAAACCTCAGGGACTATTTTTGCCAACTTGCGAAAGTTGGCAATTAATGTTGAGACACGTGACATTTGAAGAGATCATGTCCTGCCTCCGTCCCACAATAATTGTCCACTTTGACTTTTTTGAGTCTTTCTTGTTCATCTTTGACTGATAATATTTTTATTTGTGTTATATAATACTTGATGAAAATTATACCAAATGAAAATACATTTAAAACTAAATATATTCATATATTTTTCATCAAGTATTATATTACACAAATAAAAATATATATGGTCAAAGTTGAATAAAAAAGACTTAAAAAAGTCAAAGTGAACAATTATTATGAGACGGAGGGAGTATTAGATAATATAAAAAAGTTAAATAATGCGTTTATATAATAACAAGTGTCCTAATGAGAAATGTAGGTTTATTTTTAAGTCTCTCATTTAGACCCAAACGAGTGTTGGAAAACCCGCGCGATGCAATGGATTCTTAAAGCGACTTACTTTGAACGACATTTAAACCTTGGGTTGTTTTGCCAAGTTGCGAAAGATTATTAATGTTAAAAACTTACTGCGGTGACACTTGAACCTCGAAATAAGTTTCCGCCAATTTGGCAAACTTTGCATTAAATGTGTGAATTGCAAAACTTTAGATCCTGTGTTTTAGTATATATAGTAATATCAAAACTCTTAATTAAATACTATTTGTTACATTGCTTTGTGAGCCCAAGACACAATCGCACATATAATAAAGCGCTCTCACCGCCGTTATATGTGGATCCCAATTTTGATTACTTCAACACCACCAATGGATCATTAAGTCCAAACAAGTTTCATATTATTGGTGCAACACTATTAGTAAAATTTAACTTGAAATACGGGAAAAACATTTTAATGAATTAGACACGGTTGTTTTAAGAAAAATTACGTTTGGTCGCATGGTTTCTTTCGATTTGAGTTTAGTCTGCAAGTCGTTTAATTCGTGAGGAGATCTTATTTTTGAACGTTCGCTCATTTAAGACTATTTTGGATGGGTCGTTAGTTTTCCATTAAGTTTTGCACCGTTAGTCCCTCCGTTAATAATTTTGCACCGTTAGTCCTATTTTTCAAATAATGGTTTCATGGATTAGTCCTTTCATTAATAATAGTTTTAGATTTTTGTCGTTTTATCCGTTTTTGTCTTTTTTATCCGTTTTTCGTTTTAAATCCGTTTTTACGTTTTATCCGTCTTCGTCTCTTTTTATATGTTTCGTCCGTTTTTTACGTTTTGTCGTTTTAATCCGTTTTATCTGTTTTATCCGTTTTTGACCATTTTTTTTTTACACTTTTGTTCGTTTTTATCCGTTTTTGCCTATTCTTTTACGTTTTTAGTTTTATTCGTTTCATTCGTTTTTATCTGCTTTTTACCCTTTTTACATTTTGTCGTTTTATTCGTTTTTATCTGTTTTGCCCATATTTTTGCGTTTTATCCGTTTCATTTGTTTTTATCCGTTTCGCACGATTTTACGTTTTATATGTTTCGTCTATCCTTTTATGTTTCACCCGTTTTAATACTGTTTTCGTTTCACCGTTTTTACGTTTTGTCCGTTTTATCCGTTTCGTTCTTTTTATCCGTTTCGTCCGTATTCGATTTTATACGTTTTCATCCGTTTTCATTTGTTTTTATCCGTTTGCTTAGTTTTATCCGTTTTCATTGGATAAAAGCGAATGAAACGGATAAAAACGTATATAAATGTAAAAACGAGCGAAACGGATAAAACGTAAACCGGCGAAACGGATAAAACGAATGAAACGGATAAAACGTAAAAAGGCGTAAATGGATAAAAAGCGAGCGAAACGGATAAAAACGAATGGCGGATAAAAAACGTACATAAACATAAAAGCGAGCAAAACGGATAAAACAAATAAAATGGATAAAAAGCATAAAACGTAAAAATCGTCGCGAACCGGATAAAACAAATGAAACGGATAAAACTTTAAAAAAAGGGCAAAAGCAAATAAAAAGATAAAATGGACAAAACGTAAAAATGGTCAAAACGGATAAAAGAGACAAAAAGCGTGAAAAGCGGATAAAACGCAAAAACGGACGAAAACGATAAAACGAAAAACGTCGCGGGATGAAAACGAATGAAAGCGAATAAAAGCAGATTTAAAAACGGTAAAAGAAATAGGCAAAAGCGGATAAAAACCGAGCCAAAACGGATAAAGCGAACAAAAATGTAAAAAATGGTCAAAAACGGATAAAATGATAAAAAGCGGATTAAAGCGGACAAAAGCGTAAAAACACGGACGAAAACATATAAAAAACAGGCGAAGCGGATAAAAGCGTAAAAAGCGGACGGCGTAAAAATTGGGAAATGGATAAAAAGCGAGCGAAACGGATAAAAGCCCGACAAAAGCGGCAAAAACTATTATTAACGAAAGGATAATGGCGAAAACCATTATTTGAAAAAATAGGACTAACGGTGCAAAACTTATTAACGGAGGGACTAACGGTGCAAAAACTTAACAGAGAAACTAACGGCCCATCCAAAATAGGGACTAAATGAGTGCAAGGTTTCAAAAATAGATATCTCTGGTGTAATTAAAACGACTTAAGAACTAAACTTGAAATCAGAGCAAACCACAGGGACCAAACGTGTAATTTTTTCTTGTTTTAATTCGAGGCACCATTGACTTATAATATTATTAACAACATAAGACTACCCGTAATGCATAGTCCTCAACTCGGTCATCAATTCGGTCGACTAACTTTTCGACACATCCTCCTCGTTACGGCCTTTCATGGGCGGCGTGTCCTAGGCAACAAAAGCGGAGAAGTCGGTCGTTATTTAAACCGAGTCGTCAAACCAAGTTAGTAATGAAGTTGTTGTAAAGAAAAACTTTTATCTGGCGTTGATGTCTTTTATGAAGTGGGTTGAATTACTGGTAGCATGACAAGTTATCATAAACTTTAAGAAAAGCTGAAAAACATTAATTTGACCACAACAAACCCATGGAGAATATATATATTGCGGAGGGAATCACTTCACATTCTTACACATGCTTACATTGCGCTAATCACGCTAACTTATGCTTAATCTTCTTCATATGATTTTGTTCAAAAAAATCTTCTTCATATGACTATATCACTCTATGTACATGTTCACCTAATTAACTACATTCCAAAATGAAAAAAGGGACTTACATGTTCCAACAATCTTGTATTTGTGTACTAGGTTTAACCTGTGTTATATTTTGGATTTTATGCTTCCATTTGGGAGTATTTGAAGGGACAATTTTCTCGGTCAATACTAAGAAAACTGTCCAAGATAATCCGATATCCATATCCGAAATTCTAGAAACTAATAAGTCAGTTTCTCCTTTCATGAAGGCAATGAGAAGTGTAGAAAATAAAAGTGATCCGTGTGGAGGAAGATATGTCTATATTCATGATCTTCCGTCACGTTTTAACGAAGATTTGGTTAAGGAATGTGTAGTATTAACAAATGGATAAATATGTGTGAGGGTATGTACACTATGAATAACGGGTTTGGACCGTTGTTAAATGATACAGAAGGTGTGCTTTCGGATAATGGGTGGTATGCTACAAATCATTATACTCTTGAGATTATTTTCCATAGTAGACTGAAAAACTACGAATGTTTGACAGATGATTCGTCTTTAGCTTCAGCTATTTTTGTCCCGTTTTACGCGGGGTTTGAGGCTGCTAGATATCTTTGGGGGTATAATATTTCGGTTAGAGATGCTACTTCTATTGAAATTGTTGACTGGTTGCAAAAAAGAGATGAATGGAAGTACATGAATGGTAAGGATCATTTTCTTGTTGCAGGAAGGCCCTCTTGGGATTTTAGAAGATTAACTGATGAAGAATCCGTCTGGGGTAATAATTTTATGTTATTACCCGCGGTTAAAAACATGTCGATGCTTACTACAGAGTCGAATCCGCACAGTGCGAATGATTTTGCTGTTCCATTTGCGACTTATTTCCATCCGTCTTACGATTATGAGGTTCTGAATTGGCAAGATCGGATGATAAAAATGGAAAGGAAATGGTTGTTCAGTTTCGCTGGTGCTCCACGACCCGGTGACCCTAACTCAGTTCGGAGTCTTTTAATTGATCAGTGTAGAAATTCAGGTGTTGGGAAGTTATTGGATTGTGGGGTTGGGGATAAGAAGTGTCATAATCCGACTAGTGTTATGAAAATGTTTCAAAGTTCGGTGTTTTGTTTACAGCCTCGAGGTGATTGTGCTACACGAAGATCGTCTTTTGATTCGATATTGGCAGGTTGTATTCCTGTATTCTTTCATCCCAGTTCCTTTTACGTACAATACACTTGGCATATCCCAGAGACTATACAAAGTATTCGGTTTTATTTCTGAGGATGATATTCGTAATAATATAAGTATAGAACAACGACTTAGTCAAATTGATCCTCAACAGATTGAAATGATGAGGAAAGAGGTTATCAATATGATTCCGAGATTGATATATGCTGATCCTCATTCAAAGTTAGAGACAGAAGATGCATTTGATATAGCTTTGAAAGCGATTATCCACAAGGTTGCGAAATTGAGACAAGATATGACTGATGGCAACACGGATGAGGATTTTACTGAAAATAATAGCTGGAAGTACGCGTTATTAGAACAAGGTAACTATGAGGGTATTCACAAATGGGAACCGTATCTATAAAGTGAACGATGGTATCACTTCTTAGTTTATGGTTTGTGCACTGTCTTCTTGAACTATGAAAATAAATTGTTGCAGTTATTGATGCATTTTGATAAACATGGAATTTACATCACATGAACTATTAGTATTTACTTCTAAATCGACAACATATGCTTTGTTTTGTGACTTTATCCCTTCGTGTTTGTTTCAATTGAATTCATTTCGTATCTAATATTTCCTTTCGACTTTGTTTTAACACACATTTAAATGCGTCTTTGAAGGCTTTCAACATGTCAATCTATTGGCATGTTTCATTTTTATCTATACCTACCCCTTTGGACATGATATACAATCATATATTCTCCATATACAAGATGCACGAAACGAAGGCGTTTCCACTAAAAATAACCAAAGGTACAAAGAGTTGGGAACTGGTGCTATAAAAGGAAAAAAGACAAGAAGGGTGATCATTTATTCAACACCACAATTCTCTCTCAACTCTCTCTCTCTCTCATTTTTTACACACACCATAGTCATATTTTTTCCAAATATTTTTTGAACTGTTCTGTTCTTGTGATTCAATCTTGTAATAGCACATTCACTAATTTAGTTGAATGATCTACACCTGATTAGCAGTGGTAGATTGTGGTTTTGATCTTATATGTCTAATTAAGTTTAGTTTGTGTTTAGTTGAATTAAGATTCGGCAGAAAGTCGTTTGTGTGTGTTTAGATTGTGTTTTTGTATAGTCCTCTCATGAAACATTGCATTTCTTGATAGGAGAATGCCCATTAAGTATTACAATTCACAACAACTAACATTAGGTTTACTCCATCTCTGTTTAGAAGTCCTTTAAGTCACAAGATTTCTTTCACATATGTTGTAAGCGTCATATTCTCTGCCTTTAAAGGATATAACGCACTGACATGTTAAAGTTTTGTTTTCCAACTCACTACACATCCATGAACCACCCTGGCTCAGTCGTACCACCCTCGGTGCAAGCCACCCAAGAAGAGAGCTATTACAACGAGTGGTTAGAGCGGTTATAGAGCCGAGGAGCAAAACAATGAAGATAGAAGAAGGGGCAGGGCTCCTGGTGGAGCACAGGATACGGTTAGGATCGCGAACTTGAAATGTGAAGCGCGAGCGCCCGTCAAGTGAGACTTTAGTGGCCAATATCGCCCTAGTTGATGGCATTCTTCTTTGCAGCTGGCACTTGAGGAACCACATCGACTCCATAAAAGGTTTTAAGCGTTAAATAGTCGCGTATTTTCTCAAATTTACCTATATGTACGTGTCTTGAATTTATTGTTTGTATCATACCTATACTTTTGGGTTTAAGTCGTTAAATAATGCATCTTTTGCAAATTAGTGAACCGACTAAAATACCCTTGTGTTTTCATATAAATTTGCATCGCTAGTCCTTTTTACATCGTTAGTCCAATTTTGCACGTTTTTGTCCGTTTTTGCACGTTTCCTTTGTTTTTGATCGTTTTCGTCTGTTTTGGCATGTTTCTTTTTTTGGCACATTTTCGTTCATTTTCGTCCGCTGTTGCACGTTTTCGTTCGTTTTCGCACATTTTCGTTCGTTTTGCACGTTTTCGTCTGTTTTTGTATGTTTTCATCCGTTTTACACATTTTCGTTCATTTTTGCTTGTTTTCGCCCGTTTATACATGTTTTTGTCCGTTTTTGCACGTTTTCGTTCGTTTTCTTACATTTTTACACGTTTTCGTCCGTTTTTGCATGTTTTCGTTCGTATTTTCATGATTCCATCCATTTTTGTATGTATTCATCTGTTTTACATGTTTTCGTTTGCTTTTTGCATGTTTTCGTCCATTTAAACATGTTTTCGTCCGCTTTTGCACGTTTTTCGTTCATTTTTGCACGTTTTCGTTTATTTTTGCACGTTTTCGTCCGTTTTTGTATGTTTTCATCTGTTTTACACGTTTTCATTCGTTTTTGCATGTTTTCGTCCGTTTATACACGTTTCCGTACATTTTTGCACGTTTTCGTTTGCTTTCTTACGTTTTTGTCCGTTTTTGCACGTTTTCGTTTGTTTTTTCATGATTTCGTTCATTTTTGCTCGTTTTTGTCCGTTTTTTAGGGGTGTTCAAAAAATCCGAGAAACCGATGAACCGAGCCGAACCGCTCAATCCGAAACCGAAAAAACCCGAAACCGAAATAACCGAAACAGAAAAAAACCGAAACCGAAAAAACCCGTCTATCACGGTTCGGTTTCGATTTTTATTTTTTGATATCCGCGGTTAACTGAACCGAACCGTGCTTAATACATGAAGGTTTTTTTTAACTAAATTTTAAAATAATTGTACAAGTATTAATTATATTATTGCACTAATTTTATTTTACAACGCATATTTTGCTTATAATATTAACATTTCTAAACATTTACGTGTGAAAATTGATAAATGTGATCGTTATTTATAAACATCGAATAACTATTATTTTGTTAGTTGATTATGTATGGATGTTTGAATGCAATTATTCTAACGGTATAACTTTTATATGACTATTACCTATTAAATGTAATTTAATTTTACTAAAATGACATTTTACGTTCTAGAACATATTAATGTTTATACGGTTAAACTTGATTAAACGTCTAAAATGGTTAACCGTGACCCGAACTGCGGGTAACCGCTCATTTAGGGTACCCGCTTGTCCTGTTACCCGCCTAGTACGGTTCGGTTTCGGGTAGTAAAATTAATTATCCGCCCCGCGATGGATAGTTTAAATCTTCCAACTAACCGAACCGAACCGCCCCGCGAACACCCCTACCGTTTTTACATGTTTTTTGTCCCTTTTTACACATTTTCGTCTGTTTTTGCAAGTTTTTGTTTGTTTTTGCACGTTTTTGTCCATTTTTACATCTTTTTGTTTGTTTTCGTCCGATTTACACGTTCGTTATTAAAAAAGAGGACGAAAACGTACAAAGACGAATGAAATCATGTAAAAACGGATGAAACTTATAAAACTGGACGAAAATATGTAAAAACGAACGAAAACGTGCGAAAATGTGTAAAAAGTAAAAACAGAAGAAAATATGCAAAAACGTAATAGGACGTGTAAAAATGGTTGAAAGTGAATAAAATGGATGAAAACGTGCAAAAACAAACGTGAACGTGTAAAAACAGAAGAAAACATTTAAAACGGACGAAAATGTGCGAAAACGAACGAAAACATGCAAAAACGAACGAACACGTGGAAAACGGATGAAAACGAGCAAAAACGAATGAAACATGCAAAAACGAATAAAAGCGTGCAAAAACGGACGAAAACGTAAGAAATCGAACGAAAACGTGCAAAAACGCAAGAAAACGTGAAAAACGGACGAAAACATGTAAAAACGGACGAAAACATGTAAAAATGGACTAAAACGTGTAAAACGGATGAAAACATACAAAAACAGACAAAAACGTGCAAAAACGAAAGAAATCATGCAAAAATGAATGAAAACGTGCAAAAACGGACCAAAACGTGCAAAAACGGACTAAAACATGTAGAAATGGACGAAAACATGCAAAAAAGAACGACAACGTACAAAAACGAACGAAAACGTGCAAAAACGTGAATGTGCAAAAACGGACGAAAACATACAAAAACGGAGTAACGATGTAAAAAGGACTAACGATGCAAATTTATGTGAAAAACACAAGGATATTTTAGTCAGTTCACTAATTTGCAGTGTTGCAAAACAAGGTCTACAAGGCCGATTAATCGCCGATTAGGTGTTGCAAGGCCACCAACCTTTCCGATTTATGTAAATCGGTCAAACAAATCGATCAACCGTGGTCAATGGTGGTCAATGACGGTTAATGGTGGTCAAACTTGTCAAAACCTTCATATCTTGCGAAAATACTTAAACTACCCATAAAATTGTTTGAATAACTTATGGTCATTGTTTATATTTATTACAAGATGTTTTTCAGAAAATATTGTCGAAAATACCTAAAACTTGTCGAAAATACCTAAAATTTGCCAAAATACTAAAAACTTGTCGTGAATGCCAATCCGATTAATCACCGATTAATCCCGCCAAACCGATTACAAGCTACGAGGTCGGCCGCCACCACCGATTCGCGATTTTTGCAACATTGCTAATTTGCGAAAGTATATGGTTAATTAGTGGCTTAAACCCAAAACTATAGGTATGATAGAAACAATAAATTCGGTACACGTACTATATGAGTAAATTTGAGAACGTATGTGACTATTTAATGGCTTATACCCCTCCATAAAACCACGGGCATACAATACAGATTACAGAGCAACGGTCTTTAGAGCGGACGGTGTGGTCTCGCCATCCAAACTCGCCGTCCGACGTGTATGTTCGCCGTGGGCCGCCGCCACACCGCTGTATCTCGCCGTGGCTCGTCGTGAAGCAACTCGCCATCTGCACGACGAAGCTTGGTTCTGACAAAAGCTTGGTTCCTTTTCTTGTCCGTTTATGTAAACTGTGTGTGTGTGTGTGTGTGAATATGTGTGTGTGTGAATAAAGTGGTAGTGGTGGGCCCCAAATGAAGAGGTTGAGGTTTGTTATGAGTGAGGAGGGGGTTTGTTGTGGTTAGTTGTGGGAAAATGAGATGCTGATGTGGCGCTAAGGTGGCGCGACGATGAAGTAATGGCTTGTTATGGTACCTAGCACTCTTAGCAGAATCACCATCCACGAACTTCAGAACATCAGTATGCTCCACTTGATCTTTACCATATACTAGACCCACATTAGTTAAACTCTTCAATTAAATCAATTTCCACTTCACTGCTACACAGTGGTTCTTCCCCGGATTTGCCAAGTACATGCTCACTACACTAACATAATATGTTACATGCAAACTACCTACAACATTTGCATATGGGACCTTACTCTTTCTTTCCACATCATAGAGTCATTTGTCATGCAACCTTCAATAACACCTTGAATTGTACTCCACATGGTATAGATATAGATTTTCCATCATACACTTTGAAATTATTTTGAATTTTCTATCATACCATGTATTTTCCTACCTGGACCAAGTTCCTTCTTTCGTAAACTCTTTCTTCATTAATCTCTAGTATCGTTGATTTCAAACTGGTCATTACAAGCAATTAAAATATCATGTACATACAACTATAGATATATATATGTGCCCACTTTGTGAAAACTCCTCATTTAGTAGACAGCGAGCGAGCAGCAAGCACCTACTCCTATCAAAATGAAAAGCAGCAAGCTGAACTTGAATTGAAGAAGCGAGCCTCTATCAGAGAAAGGAAAGCAAACGCAACTATAATAGTTGCTACGAGTGAACCCATAGCTTACCATATACGCATCAAACCTTTTGTATCCCTGGTAGAAAATTACAACTATATAATAGATGTACGTAACTATAATACATTTTGTATCTATTAAAAAGTTCTCCACTCCTTCTCCCTTACTTACACACTCTCTCTCTAAAACTTCAATCCATAACATATATTTTCAATCCAACAATTGGTATTGGAGATTTGGTAAATAATGGTTTGAAGTTTTAGTGGTTCGTGTGCTTATTCGAGTGCTTATCATGATTTTTTTGCCTATTTTTTAGCTTAAAAACTAGGTTCGGATAAGATAATTTAGGTTTCGAAATTTAAGGGTTCAAATTCCATCTTTCTTGTATCTAAAGCTTCATAGAGGTTAGATTTAAGTTTCTATCAGTTTTGAATCGTTGGTTATTGCATAGATATCGAGATTTGGGAATTTTTTGTTCGAATTTGGGTTGTTACATTGAACCTCGTGATCGGGCTTATGTGTGTACTTGGATCTTGTGGTCTGATTTATGTTTCGTTATTCTAGGTACCGTGTAGGATACGAGGTGGGTTATGTAACGAGGTCGTGAACATTTGCTTTATGTCACAAGGTTGTGTTTTCACTACTTTCAAATTTATTCACAAGATTGTGTCTTGTCACAAGGTTAAGCTAGTAATAAGGTTGTATACATGTTATCTTGTATAGAGATTAGTCAAGTTGGTTATCACGAGATTGGTACAAGTTTACTTTGATACGAGGTTGCATTTTTAAACATCATCACGTAATTACTACATTGTTTTAAGTCACGAAATTACTCCAAGGGTTTTAGTAACAATGTTGGTTATTTTCATAGTCTCACGAGGTTGGTTTCTAAATTGATCTCACGAGGTTGGTTATATTGCTTAAACTCAAGTAGTTGGTTTTAGTCAAAATTCACAAGGTTTATATGGTTTTGGTATATGAGGCTGTGTTTATTTAAGGCACGAGGTTCTGTTCTAGGGTTAAGACACGAGGTCGTGTAAAGGCTTACATCACGGGCCGAGATCAAAACTAGTCTCACAAGGTAGGTTTCCTAACTTATTGTTACGCATTTAGTTATTCGTTAAGTGGTATGAGGTTGGTTATATACTTTTAAGTTGTTGTTCTCTTTACACGATTATGTTAACTACAAAGTTAATCTATTTGTGTTCCATGCTTAAGTGATGTAACGAAATACTTGAAAATAAGAAAGAAAACTTAGCGTAAATGACACAAGGTTTTTAATGTTTAAATTTTTATTAGAAGCAAATCAAAGAATTATACGTAAGTGTTTGTGGAACAACACTTAGGATTGAATGACAAATATAGTATAGTCTCCTCCCTAAACCCAAAGCTAAGCTTTGAGTGCAACTATGCTAACCAACTGATCCCTAACTCAAGGACTTAGTTGCTTTTGAATGAGTGAAAGTGTTTGTGAATGTCTAAGCATTTAGTGCACAAACTTAACTCTCACTCCTCGTTATAACTCTATATATATACAAGAGAATGGTTGACAGCCGTTAAGTAAAGATAAGGCTAATCTAAGCTAAGTTGGAAAAAATAAATACTTCACTATTTTGTCTCTTTCACAAGTATTTACTTTGAGTGAAGGACAACAATGTTTTCTAAGGAACAGTGATGACATTACTCTGATCTTTAACTATTCAAAAAAAGTTTGACATTTGCATGATAAGGACCCTGCCTTATACATTTCAAACTTATCCCGCCTTTTCTTCAGTCACTTAGATGTTTATCTAAGTCTTCAGTCTTTTTATTGTTGAGGAGACTTGGGTTTCAGTGAGCTATTTTCATCACTCCCTGAACCCATCACCTTCTCTTTTGGCTCAGGTATCATTCACTGAGTTTTGCCTCACTGAATGGTGAGTCTTTCTTCTTAAACTCGTCCATAGCATCCTGAAGGTGACTCACTAAGTGACTTTTCACTTAGTGACATTAATATTGTTTTAGGTTAGGGGTGAGCATCGGGTCAAACCCGACCCGAATCGATAAAACCGACATGACCCGATAACCGGGGAAAAAAACTCAAACCGAGAACAAAATCGAGAAATAGATATCAAAACCGAAACCAGACCGAATAACTCGGTTCAGGTCGGTTTTCGGTTTTCAAACCGACAAAAATCGAATCAAACCAAAACCGACAAAAACTGAAATAAATATACAAAATCGAAAGCGAACCAAAAAGGTCGATTATGTCTGGTTTCGCTCGGTTTGTCGGTTCAGGTCGATTTTCGGGTGAATTTGCTCGACCCTATTTTAGGTTATATAACACTTAGGGTATTTTCTATTTAAATCCTAGATTAAGGCCATTTAGGAACTGAATTGACCCAACATAAGTCATGAGGTCGTGTACATGTTTTAGTCACGAGGTTGGTTACTTACTTTATATCATGGGGTTTGAAACAAGATTAGTTTAAGACTAAATCACGAGATTGTTGCAAAGATGAAAAACGAGGTTGTTCTTTTAACATCAATTACGGATTCCACTCATTCATTTACAAAGTTTTGGTCATGAGATTGATATTACCACTTCTGTTAATACAAATATCGTCCAAAAACGTTATTTATATTTTATGATCTTTACCTTATTTTTTTAACGACAAAAGTAATTTTCATTTTTGCAAAGTATAAAGCTTGTCAAGATTGTTAGATATTATTACAAGCTTTTCTTAAATAGTTTTCAACATTTAAGCATTAGTATCTTATCACTTTTTGATTAGTTATATATCAATTCACATTATTAGCCTTCTAAATTAAAACGTGTCTCAACATTTTAGATCAAACATGTTTAGTTACTTTAACAAAACATTACATAAATATTTACTTATATACAATGTAAATTCCAAAAATGAAAAACTACATATTACATCATAGCTTGCATCATCCTGGAAATCTTTAGAAGATTTCATAATATATTTTGTTTAGATATTCACTCAACATATTTTGCATAATCATGGAGAGATTTGGATGATCCTTGAAAAAAAATTATAATCTTTTCTGTCAGACTGGCGGAACCAAAAATTATAAAGGGCGGAACCTTTTTGGTTTCGTCCAGTCCGTACCAGTCTGACCTCCTTGCCTATAAATAGCAAGCCAACCCAAGTTGTTTTCTCATCCCTAATAAGCATAAAACACATACATTCTCTCATTCTATTACATCTAACTCAGTTTCATTTCATTTTAGTGATCATCTTTTGTAGCTAAGAAGATTAAGGCATAATCAAGCTTCAACGAATAGTTGGAAGTCTTGTTTGTTTTGTTGTTGTGTGAATCGTTATTGTTCATACATCATTGTTGTACCAAACCATCTTAAACCTCTGAGTTTCAGTGGTTAGTATTTCAGTCCTTAAAATACATAGTGTGTTGGGAGTGGTTGTACCCTTATAAAAGAACTCAACATCTAGCTTTATGTCGGAAATATTGTGTAAGTGACGTGTAAAGGTTTTCTCCGCCGGTTAAAGGAGCTTGTTGATTAGTGAATATAACTCTCGAGTTGGAGACTCGAGGAGTGGAGTAGGGCAAGGAAAAAAAGTCCTTGTAGACCGAACCACTATAAACAACCTTGTCTTGTTTTTATTGTTTCTTTCCTTACTTACATATTATTTATTGCTTGCATATTATTCATTCTTTACTTACAAATCATTTATCTATATTGATTGATCTCGCAATAAGATTTCAAACAATTAAAATTTAACGGTAAAACTATTCAACCCCTCTTATAATTTTCCACAATTGGTACCAGAGCCTCGTTGCTCAAGATTTTCTAAAATATATTGTATTTTATAAACTTGAAACGATCCATGGATTCCGAAAACTTTAAAGAATGGAAATCTATGCAAAGACCACCACTTTTTGAACCCAATGGATTAATCTATTGGAAAAAACATTTTGAAACATATGTGAAATCAAAAGATATAGTTCTTTGGTTTGTTATCATCAAAGGTGATTATAGTCCTACAACAAAAGATATTTCAAATGATGAACAAAAAAATTTAATAGGTAAAAACAATGAAGCTAAAATTATGCTTTATAATGCTTTGCCTAAAAAGGAATATGAAAGAATTTGTATGTGTGAAACCGCTAAAGACATTTGGGAATCTTTAATAATCACATATCAAGAGAATTCACAAGTCAATGATAACAAAATTGATCTTCTTTTTCAACAATATGAACAATTTGTTATCCCTGAAGATGAAACCATCGATTGTGGATTTGCTCGTTTTAATACTATTATCATTTTTCTTAAAGCACTTGATGAATCTTTTCGTAGCAAGAACTCTTTCAGGAAATTTCTTAGAGCACTCCATCCGAAATGGAGAGCAAAAGTAACGGCTATTGAGTAATCAAATGATCTCTCAATAATGTCACTTGACGAGCTATCTGGAAATCTCAAAGTACATGAAATGGTGATGGAGAAAGATTCGGAAATCATCAAAGGCAAAAGATAGAAAGTCAAATACATTGCTTTAAAAGCAAGAACGGAATCTAATGATGATGAAGAATCTTGCTCGGATAGTGAAGATGAGGAGTATGCCATGGCCGTAAGAGATTTCAAAAAGTTCTTTAGAAGAAGAAGAAAGTATGTAAGGCAACCCCGAGATTACAAGAATTCATTCCGAAAAGACCGAGATGACAAGAAGAGAAAAATGAAAGGAAGTGTTTTAGATGTGGAGATACAAGTCATCTAATAGGAGATTGTCCCAAGCCACCTAAAAGCAAAACTCAACGAGCCTTTGTAAGTGGTGCTTGGAGTGAAAGTGATGATGACGAAGAACCAAGTAAGGAGCAGATCCCTCTCATGACACATGAATCAAACGAGGTACTTTCCGACTCATCTTACTCCTCTATTGATGATGACACTTTGCAAAAACAATATAATCAATTATGTGAGATTAGCTTAAAAATTATAACTAAAAACAAGTTTTTAAAAACTAAAAAGGAATTTTTAGAAAACGAATTTTATGAGTTAAAAGAAAAGGAAAATGATTTGAAAAGAGCAAGGTTAATGATGATGGTTGTAAATAATGTCAAGAGCTTGGTCTCGAAATAGAAAAGCTAAAACTCACACAGGAGGTTCTTATCGAACATAACTCTAAATTTAAGAGATTTAACAAAAACATTTCTTGTGTTGATGAAATAGTAAGAATTCAAAAAGTACCATGGTATACAAGTGGATTAGGCTTTAATGAAATAGTAATTCCAAGTAGTCAAACCAAAACGGACGGAAAAGACAAACAAACTATCCCAACTGAAATAGTAAACCACGGACCAGACGGAACCAAAATTTTGGTTTCGTCCGTCGAACCAGAAGGTTCCGTGGTTACTACAGTAGGACATAAAGTTTGCAAAACGGACCATAGTGAATTTTTCAAAGTTACTAAGAAACCTAAAGATGTTATTAAACAAAAACTTGTTGTTACATTAGGAGTAGGACTTGCTAAAAATGAATTTAGATCTAAAACCACTCAACAAAGGCCTAAAACACCTATTACCAAACGCCCATTTCCCAAAAGCAACTACAACACACAACCCAACTATCAACATACCGGTTGGAATCAAAACTACCCTAGACCATATCAAACTCCTAATTACATGCCATGGAATCCATATCCATCGTTTCCATACATGAACCAAGTAAACGGTATGTTTAACCCAAACGGACCCATGAGATATTGGGAACCAAACGCTTGAGTTATATGTTTCATAGGTATGCTTGGAAGTCGGCTTGGAACCTGATGAATGGATAAAAGATAGCGGATGCTCAAGATACATGACGGGAAACAAAAGCCTCTTCTCAACATACCAAGAGTATGACGGAGGTAATGTTACTTTTGGTAGCAATCTCAAAAGCAAAATCATTAGCAAATGTACGATTGCTCATAACTCTCTAACTATTGAAAATGTTGCTCATGTTGATAGACTAGGATTTAACTTGCTTAGTATTAGTCAACTATGTGATAAAAAGTATAAAGTATTATTTGAAGAAAATGGTAGCAAAATCCTAAAAGACGGTATCACCATAGCAAAAGGAGTTAGGAAAAACAACATATACGTCATGAAAATAGATAGAACATCTAGAGATAAACTTTGCCTAACAACCTTAGATGATAGCTCAACTCTTTGGCATAGACGTCTAGGTCACGCTAATATGAGACTCATTCAAACCTTGTCCTCAAAAGAGCTAGTTAGAAACTTACCCAAGTTAAAATGTGACCAACACTTTTGTGATGCTTGCAAAATTGGGAAACAAGTTCATAGTAGCCATAAGGCTAAAAACATGGTTTCCACATCTAGGTGTCTAGAGCTTTTGCATATGTATTTGTTCGGTCCATCAGCTATACAAAGTTATGGAGGCAACTTCTATACTTTGATCATAGTAGATGATTGCTCAAGATATACTTGGACAAAGTTTTTGAAAACCAAAAATGAAGCTTTTGATCAATTTGAAATACATAATAAGAAAATTCAAAATCAACTAAGTGTTAACATTGTGTCAATACGAACGGATCATGGTCGTGAATTCGATAATGAAACACAATTTGGAAACTTTTGTGTTATTAATGGTATAACACATAACTTTTCGGCTCCTCGAACACTCCAATCTAATGGTGTAGTAGATAGTAAGAATAGGACTCTTCAAGAAATGAGTAGAGCAATGCTTAATGAACAAACATACCCTAAAAGTTTTGGTGTAACGCCGTTGACACATCTACTTACATTCTAAATAGAGTCTTAATACGTCCATTCTTGAACAAAACACCTTATGAACTTTATAAAGGCAAAAATCCTACTTTAGGATACTTTAGAGTATTTAGATGTAAATGTTTCATTTTAAATACCAAAGATTATCTCACCAAATTTGACCCAAAGTCTTATGAAGGCGTGTTTCTTAGTTACTCACAAACTAGCAAAGCATACATCGTTTTAAACAAAGAAACAATGAGAGTCGAGGAATCGTTAAACATAACATTTGACGAACGTCCACCTCCCTCTAAGACATCACCTTTGGTAGATGATGACTTAGTTGAAAGTCAACTTATTGAAAGTCAACTTATTGAAAGTCAAGAAAACAAAGATAATAACAAGGAAGATGAACCATTAAATAAAGATATTGTAAATATCAAAGAATCCATAAGCCATCCTTTAGAAAAAGTCATAGGACGATTAAATCAAAGAACATTAAGATCAGAAGCTCAAAAGCAAAGTAACTACTTTTGTTTTGTGTCATCCATTGAACCGAAAAAAGTAAATGAAGCAATAAAAGATGAATCTTGGGTAATTGCTATGCAAGAGGAGCTAAACCAATTTATTAGAAATGATGTATGGACATTAGTTCCAAAAACTAAAAATCTTACTATAATTGGAACAAAATGGGTTTTTCGAAATAAAATAGACGAAAACAATGTAGTGTTTAGAAACAAAGCTAGGCTTGTAGCACATGGCTATAATCAACAAGAAGGTATTGATTACAGACGAAGCTTATGCACCAGTAGCTAGGCTCTAGTCTATTAGAATCTTACTTTCATATGTATGTGCTCACGATTTCAAACTTTTTCAAATGGATGTTAAAAGTGCATTTTTGAAAGGTTTCATTAATGAAGAAGTATATGTTGCACAACCTCCCGGATTCACCGACTTTGAAAAACCAAATCATGTTTTCAAACTTAAAAAGGCATTATACAGACTTAAGCAAGCACCAAAAGCTTGGTATGATCGACTTAAGACTTTTTTAGTTAAACACAAATACACCATGGGATTAGTAGATAATACCCTCTTTACCAAGAAAAATGACTCACATATTATCATAGTTCAAATATACGTAGATGACATCATATTTGGATCAACTTGTCAAGAGCTATGTGATGATTTCTCTAAAATCATGCACGACGAGTTTGAGATGAGTATGATGGGCGAATTAAACTTGTTTTAGGACTTCAAATTAAACAACTAAAATATGGTATATTCTTTAACCAATCTAAATACATAAAGGATATGCTTAAAAAGTTTGGTCTTGAAGACTCAAAACCCATTAAAACACCCATGTCCTTGGAAACTAAACTCACCAAGGATGAGGAAGGTGAATCCGTAGACAACACTAAATATAGAGGAATGATTGGTAGCCTACTTTATCTCATGGCTAGTAGACCCAACATTATGTTTAGTGTTTGTCTATGTGCTCGCTTTCAAGAAGATCCTAAAACATCACACCTAGAAGCCATAAAACGAATATTTAGATACATTAAAGGCACTACATGTTTAGGATTATGGTATCCCAAAGGAACGGATGTAGAAACCATAGTGTATGCCGACTCGAACCATGCCGGAGACTATGTCGATAGAAAGAATACAAGTGGTATTTGTACTTTTTTTGGACAATGTCTCACCTCATGGCTCTCAAAGAAACAAACGACCCTCGCTATTTCAACTACAGAAGCCGAGTACGTCTCAGCCGGGAAGGCATGCCAACAAGCTCTTTGGATGAAGCAAGCTCTCATGGACTACGGAATTCAACTCAACGACATCTCTATACTTTGCAATAACAAAGGAGCCATTGATCTCAGCAAAAATCATGTCCAACATGCTCGAACGAAGAATATTAAAATTTGTCATCACTTCCTTCGCGACAATGTTCACAAAGGGAACATCTCAATCAAGAAAGTCTCCTCCGAAGATAACATTGCCGACATCCTAACTAAACCTCTTAAACGAGAACCATTTAATCTTCTTAGACTTGGATTAGGATTAATAGAACCAAACATGTAATCGAAAACTTAGCTTAAAACTTAGCATGACCAAACACAACAAATTAGCCAAATTTGATGCAGAACCCACGGCACCAAACGATAACAAAGACGGAACCAATTTTTTGGGTCCGTCTGGTTCGTGGTTCACTGAGAACAAATTTTTAAACTACATAACACTTCCTCCTTCACAACCTACACAACCAAACAACCTACAAACACAATAACTCATAATTTAGGTATCTCCTTCAACTAATCTCAGCCAAAATCAACATTGTAATTCTCCTAACTACATTACTTATCTTAATTCTGAGTCTAGGGGTCTAATTTATGCACAAAACCAAAACATGGGAATTATGCATCTTCTTGAACAAATCATGAATTACATTTGTTAAATTACATAACTAATCATGTTTCCCTTAGTTAGGAATTGCATCTCATAAGGCATTATCATAACTAACTAAAAACCCCATGTCAAAATCATGAAAAAATTCTCACTTATAGGAAAAACAATTTCTCATTATTCATACAAATAAAAACATTATTTTCATCACTTGCATAATGTCTCTTGGATACTAAAGGTAATGCATAACTAATATGCATTCCTATGTATATTCAAACGAAGCTACATTGAATTAGTAGTGTTTGGGTTATCTCTCATATTTTCACAAACATTACTAATAAAAACTATTTTATGCATAAAAAAGAGTCGAGATAACCATAGCTCCACATTGTTTGCATATAGACACATACTAGAACAAATCATCAATTTAGACTTCGTTTTTACTAAAACATGAAACTTTTGCTCCTAGGAACAAACATGCCTCCCGGAAAGTACTATGATCACAAAGACACCCTTGGCTACATTCCACAACACCATAAAACTAAGGGACTTAGCAAAGAACAAGTCGAGGTTTTCAAAGGTTTATAAAAACGTTACTTTCATGAGGGTAGAACAATCCACCCATCCTTTGTCGAAGGAACAAACCTTCGTCAAGAACTTGCCACCATCAATTTTGATGGTCTCCTAAACATAGATGAACCTATTTGTCCTAGATTCGTTCTTGAGTTCTATGCTAGCATAATTCTCGTAACCAATGATGATGGTCTTATGTCACTTCACTTCAAAGTCAACCAACTTGACTTCAACATTCCTCTCACTCACTTTGCCCAAGTACTAAGAATTCCTTGTGTTGGAACATGTGTCTACTCGGACAAGTGGTCACTCTTCATTCTTGACTCAATCCATGACCGTACTCTTCCTTATCAAACTCCCTTGGTCGCCAAAGATGTCATCCGTGAACACCTTTTCTTTGATAGGGTATCCACAACTTGTGTCACTAGAACCGGAAAGAAATCAACCGAGACCCATATGGAATGGAGCTTAATGAGCTTAAGCCTCAATTTAAGAAATGGGAAGAACTTCTTAGGGCCAATGTCATAAGTACCATAGGAAACCGTGACCATATCAATGCTTGTCTTTGCTACATGCTTTATAGTTTGTCCACCCGTCAACCTTTCAATTTGGCATACTACATTGCCAAGAGGATGGCCGACATTCCCACTCAAGGAACCACCGCTCTTCCTACGGGATGCATCTTACCCGTCTCTTTAGAGCTTTTTCACCAATTCCGCCAAATCCTAGAGGGGTAAAACTTGACTATCCTCTTATTACTCACATCTTTGTGCCATTGAGTGATGAACAGGTAGCCAAAACTAAGACCAAAGGAAAACGACCTCAACCTCCTACTCCTTCAACTTCATCATCAAATAGCTCGAAAGATGGACTCCTGAACTATAGGCTTCAACCTCACGAGTACTATGAGGCACTTCCAGAGATTGACAACCCCTCGGAAGAATTCAAGCAAACTAAGGGTATGTTCAAATATCTTGGTAGGATGCTCTCCAAGATCAACAAGAAGTTGGACAAGTAATGAAGGTTTTATGGAGTGTTTGGTACAAGAACAAAAACAATGATGTATGATGTATTTTTGCTTTCTAGTATGATAACTAAACTTTAAACAATCATGTGAACTAACTTTGCCGTGCAGGGGGATAACATTTTGATGTTATCAAATTTTCACCATTTTTACTATTTATAGAAAATCGCTAGCCCCTACTTGAAATACATGCTCCCATGTGTTTATATATATATATATGTGTGTGTGTGTGTGTTATTGCTTATTCCTAACCAGAAATTATATTCATATGTTTTAAGAAAATTTACAGGATTCGAAAAAGTTTACGAGGGTTAAAAAACGCCTCTGTAAACAAAACAGGCTCCCACGGAACCAACGGACCCAAAATTTTGGTTCCGTCCGTGTGAATTTTTGGTGCCGCTAGTTTAACACACCCGGACCAGATGGAACCAAAATCTGGGTTTCGCCTTTGAAATTTTTTGGTTCCGTGGCAACCTGCAGGTATGTTTCTAAATTTTGCTTAATATCGTACTCAAATTCACTAAATTTTGTTACTATGATACTTTTTACTTATTATTATTCATATTATGACTAGTTTAGCTTACTTGGATCAATAGGATATCCTTTTCCTACCAAAATTCAAAATTTCTCAAAATTCACTCAAGGAACCCTTTTTTATAAAGGAATGAACCCTTATTTTGGTTCCTTGCAATCCGTGGGTGTCTGGTTTTCAAGATTTTGCAATGATTGAAGTTCATTGATTGCATATCTTGCTAAATTTACACAACACTTCCTCTATGGATTGACTTAGGAAGATTTGACATGCATTTAACCACTTCCAAATCATTAGGAACTACTTCATTTGTATGGTTTAACATCAAATCAAACACAAACTTCAATAATTCCATAATCTTATAAATTGAGACATCTAGGATGGTCATTTTCACACTTCCACCATTACTTACTCTTTCTCTTAGAACAAGCTTGATCACAATGACAAAGTCATCAACATCATCACCTTCAACCAAACCTCTCAAGAAAACCGCAAGAATTAGTGTAAGACCTTGTTGCTTTGTCAACCTAAGCTCCTTATCACACTCATCACCACTCATCATCTCATCCCCTATTAGAGATGAAAACTTCCTCACCTTAAGTACTCCAACTCCACCACCAAAATCAACATTTATTGTAACAACTCCACCACCAACCAAGACACCAATCATCACCTCTCCTCCATCGGCTCCAATACAAGCATCTAAAACACCATCACCACCAAAATCTTCAAAACTTATACCCCTTGAACTCTTTTCAACCCCACCAACATCTCCCAATCCGTTTGCGGATGACTTTGATGACTTACCACCTAGGCCAACAAATCAACCACCTCTTCCATCTTTTGGCACCATTGAGCGTATTGCTCATGAACCGCCAAGAGCATCCTTTGAACCAAACGCCCCTAGGGATGAGCATTTGAACCGTGCAAAGCGGTATCGATTCTTGAAATCTGATGCGGTACACGGACTACGAAATAAGGTGAAAAAAATCAGGACCACTAATTGATGCGGGACCGGTACCAAATCGAAATTCCGAAAAAGCGGGAAAACCGATTTCCGGTGCGATACGGTACGGTATCCGAATCCGTTCAAGATGGTACGGTACCACTAATTTATGCTCGGGAAAAAATCGGTACCACTAATTCAGTACGGGACCGGTACAGGACCGATACCGTGCTCATCCCTAAACGCCCCTTTTCAAGATGAAACTAGACCTCTACTTTTCCACCCAATCCACAAAGAAATCCATGGCCCACTATATGGACATGCTCTACCACCCACCTCATTTTCTCCGCATATTGAAGACATTGATGAGTCAATGTGGGAAGACCACCCACAATCTCAAGTAGAGATCCAAGCTCATCTAGATAATTTTCATGCTTTTTCAAACATGGTGGATTCTCATCTCAATGAGGCATGCAAATGCAAAACGCCTTGCTTTCTTCCCTCATTGCTCCATCAAATCCCAACCATCATTCAACCAATGTTCCAGCACCAAACAATGAACCTAGTTTACCACCAAACCAACCTCACCATGGTTGCTCCCATTGTGAGCGAACCGCTCATCTAAGTGAAAGGACCCGCATTATGGTCCACGAACTTCAAGATGAAATGAGATTCATCCTCAATCATATCCTTGAACGTATTAACGCTATTTCCCATCCTCCACCTCAATAGGATGGTTCTTGTTTTATTTCTAGGATTTTTTTATTTTCTAAGTTATTTTTTATTTCTAGGATTTTTATTCCAAGTTATTTTTTCTTTTTTCTAGGATTTCTTTTTATTATGTCAACACATCTCCATTATTGTCCATTTTATGACTTTTATTCATAAAAATTTTACTAATAAATGATGTTTGTTATAATAATGTTGGTTATTCTTGGTTATTATTTGTTGGTTGTAACCATTTTTGTGCTTGTATGGTGATTGTGATAATAGAATGTTTACTAACCTTTGTTTTGTAGCTTTTCATAATCCATGCATCTTTCTCTTGGCACCCAATTAAGGGAGAGCACTAGCCAAGGGGGAGCATTTGGCTCGGGCTCATTGCATTTTCCGCCTCGCCTATTCTTTTTGTTTCAGAAAAAAGGGGGAGAATATTATTGAGATTGAACATTGACTTTTAAAAAGTCAACAACACTTTTTGACTTTCAAAAGTCAACAATAAAATAAACCAGAAATTGACAAACAAAGGTCTAAACTAGTTTTAACACAAAATAACTTTTAAATTATCAACTTTAGTTAACTAGCTAGATCTCCCAAGTTCAAGTTAATCTCATATTTTTATAAGGGCTAATCATTGCTGCTGCTGCAGCAGCCTCACTTATCTGCAGCAAAAGAGAAAATAATATTACAATTTACATTTTGTACCCTCCAATATTTCCTACTGGGCATGATTGGTCCTTCCATATGCCCCTTGCAGCAAGTAAGATCCCTGCAGCCAACAGCAGGGATCATTTACCCTTTTTATAATTCTTGTACATCTTTATATATTTGGTAAAAATAAAATTTATGTTTTGTCTTCAACAAAAAGGGAAATTGTTAATACAAATATCGTCCAAAAACGTTTTTTATATTTTATGATCTTTACCTTATTTTGTTAACGACAAAAGTAAATTTTATTTTCGCAAAGTATAAAGCTTGTCAAGATTATTAGATATTATTACAAGTTTTTTTAAATAGTTTTCAACATTTAAGCATTAGCATCTTATCACTTTTTGATTAGTTACATATCAATTCACATTATTAGCCTTCTAAATTAAAATTTGTCTCAACATTTTAGATCAAACATGTTTAGTTACGTTAACAAAACATTACATAAGTATTTACTTATATACCATGTAAATTCTAAAAATAAAAACTACATATTACATCATAGCTTGCATCATCTTGGAAATCTTCAGAAGATTTCATAATATATTTTGTTTAGATATTCACTCAATATATCTTTCATAATCTTGGAGGGATTTGGATGATCCTCGAAAGATTTTTGTAATCTTTTCTGTCAGACTGGCGGAACCAAAAATTATAAAGGGCGGAACCCTTTTTTTGGTTCCATCCAGTCCGTACTAGTCTGATCTCCTTGCCTATAAATAGCAAGCCAACCCAATTTGTTTTCCATCCAGCCGTACCAGTCCGATCTCCGGTCATTGCCCCGCCAAGTTACGATTCAGACCTCCAATGACCGATATCAATTGAATCAAAGAACATCGATTAATCATCATAGCCCATTACTATTTCGCATCAAAACAACAAACAAAAAAGCGCTGGAAAATCAGATAATAGGAGGGCGCCTCTCCAATCTCATAATCAGTACCGCGCCCATTCTCATTATGCATCCCTCAAAAGCGGAAAGAAAATATGAGGCAGAAAGAGAACGTCTGCTATGGCTGCAACTTTAGTAAGTTGTCATGCCAAGATTCAAACAACCACGTCTAGTCCTCCCACCCCTTACACTCATCATTGTCAGATGTACCCAGTCTTATGTAGAAAAAAAATGTTGTCGTTTGTAATATAATACAACATATACAATGCCAAAAACCATATATATACACATGGTTTTCAAAACGTTTACATATTTCATGCTCTATAAGCCCAGAATCGGCAAAAGATGTCGTAAGCATAACGAAGAGATCACAGTAGATTTTTGCACATAGCCATGTCTAACAGTAGATGACAGAGGATGCGTCCGACATGGTTACGACCATAATAGGTCGCCACGCCAAGATACGGATAGTCTAATCTGTATGAATATTAGCTTCTCCAATATATATCTATATTAAAACAACTCGGATTGGTTATCCAAATCTGTACAACGACAATAACAAACAACAATTGCTACTCGTATCTGCTATAAGAGACTTTTTCTTTCAAAATTACTAAAACGGATACGTAAACCCTATATATAGAATCAAGATAAAAATTACCACAAACATACCAGCCACACCTTCAGCAAGAAAACCCTAAAAATTGGGGTTTTGAATCCAATCTTTCATAAACAATAATCGACACCATAGTCCATCAAATCCTTATCGCAACTAACCCAATATCAAATCAAAACCCTAATTTTATAACGGATCAGTTGCTAGTTAACATCCACCCGACTGAGCAAACACCATCTTACAAACGAAACCCAGAAACTCAACTTGCAATGCATGCAAAAACGAAAACAGATAGATCTCAAAAACCTACCTAAACACTTTGTCACCGACGTTGGAGAAAACAACAAACTTCTATAGAAAGGTTAGATATGAATCGTCTGCTTTATCTGCACTTGTAGTTGGTGGATGTAGTTGGTACCCATATGGATAGACGAATAACAAATAGGCTCAGGGATGCAGCAAAACGGGCTACCAAACTGGCCCAAAAATATTAATATTAAAGGCTGTAAGAATAAAATTATACAAATTGGAGAGGCACCCTCCTATTATATCCTATATCAATTTTTCAAACTTTCCTATATTATCGATAATCATTTAACTTTGATACTATATCAACATTACCATGATAAATAAAATCGACACAAAGGTTATTACTATCTCGTCATAATTATTGTCCAGTGTTGCCTTTTAAAGTCTTTATTTTGTAACTTTGACTTTAAACATATTTATTTGTGTTATATAATATTTGATGAAAATTATACCAATAAAAATACATTTAAAACTCAATCAATTTATATATTTTGCATTAAGTAATATGTTACACAAATAAAAATATTCAATGTCAAAGCTGAAAACTAAAGACTTCAAAAATCAATACTAGACAATCATTATGGGACGAAAGAAGTAACAATGAAAAGAAAAAAAAATATTAAGCGGGTACAGATTGGATGAATTGGTCATTTATCACCAAAATTATTTAAAAGAAAAAAAAAAAAAAAAAAAAAAAAGTTAGTTATTGTAATAAAAATGTATTGAAAAACTATACAATAAATACATTAATTAAACTAGCATGGTATCTGCGTGATGCAGGTTCAGATGTCTAGTAATAAAATTTGTGACGATAAATGTCTTTTATTTTTATGTTTTTTTGTTACAACAATTTTATAGATGGTGAAAATTTTATATTTAACCTTAACCATGCTGGTCCTTTAAGTTGCGTAGGTTATATTATTTAATTTTTTATTTTTTTGAACGGCAAAAAGATATATATGTTGGTGTTTTAAAAAAAAATGAAAAATTAGTGTCAAAAAAAAAGAAAAAAAAAAACAGGGTGTGCTGTTATAAGTTATGTATAGATAAAAATTTAAGATCATTTGAGAACAAAAGATTATTTACATATCAAGGGATCAATCTCCACCATTCATTTTTATTTGATATTAATCTCAACAATTTAAAAACCTCTTTCATCCTTTTTTTCAAATATTAATAACTTTCAAACCGTTAATCGTTAAGCGGAAAAAAAATTCATGACGAAGATTTAATTATCTTTACATAGATAAGTGACTTTGATATACTTTCGACAAAAGAAATCGTATTTTCACTTTTTTTTTTTTAAGTTTTTCGTTTTTCGTTAGTGAAATTTGCGTTAAAAATCATATATGATTAAACACTAATTTGAATATCACGTGATATTAGTGTTATATCATATATGATATGTAATATCGCGTATGATATTAGTGTAATATCACATATGATATTAGTGTAAAATCACATATGATATACATATCGGATCACATGTGATATCACATATCATATATGATTTAACACTAATATCACATAAGATATTCAAATTAGTGTTTAATCGTGTATGATTTTTTCATACAATTTCAAGAACGTAAAAAAGACGAAAAAGGTGAAAAACGATTTTTTTCTTTTCGAAATTATATCAAAGTCGTCGTATAGAAAGATAATTAAATGTTTTTCTCGGCGGTGTAAATATTTTCACTTAACGATTAACGGTTTAAGAGATATTTAAATTATAAAAAATATGTGAAATAATAAAATACTTTTAATCTCAGCCATTGATTTCTTTTTAGATGGATAGTAGAGATAAAGTCCCTTGGTATATAAAAAAAGTTTGGTATGTAAAATAACTCTCGATAAATCGATAATATTCACTGCTGTTATAAGTTATGTATAGATAAAATTCATTACCTTGTTTGTGAGCCCAAGACGCAATCGCATACATACAATAAGCGATTTCACTCCCATTTTTGGTTACTTCAACACTACCAATGGATCATTATATCCAAACAAGTTTCGTATTAGTGGTGTAAAGTTGAGATTAATATATAATCAAAATTATCTAAAGATTCAGTAAATCAATCTTAATTATTTGTGTCTTTTTAAAAAAAAAAAAGAAAAAAGAAATAACTTTCCACTTCTTTTTTAAAAATAAAATATCTTGCAAACGGTAAATCGTCAAGTGAAAAAAATACACTATTACGACGAATATTTTTTTATCTTTCAATAACGGACACTTCGATATACTTTCGACGAACTCTTTTTTGACTTTTTTTTTTCAGTTACGTCTGAAAAAATCACGTGTGATTTCATAAATCACATGTGATTTGTAATCTGAAATAACATGTAATTTTACCGACATAACTAAAAAATCGAAAAAATGTTTGAAAGTATATATAAATGCTCCTACATAGAAATATGATTTAATTAAATCGTGATGGTATGATTTGTTTTGCGTAACGATTAACGATTTATGATATATATTTTAATTTTTTTTTAAATTAAAGTTTATTTTATTTTTTATCAAAAAATAAATGATTAGAATTATTTAATCGGATGTTTAAAGAATACTTGATGTACATTGAATTTTTCTTTATTGGTGTAACACTTTTATGAATTAGACATGATTGTTTATTCTAGGCACCATTGACATATAATATTATTTAACAACATAACAAGTTATCATAAACTTTATAAAAAGATGAAAACCATTAATTTGACCAAAGAATATATTGCGGAGGGAATCACTTGAAGTTCACACTTTACACGTGCTTACATTGCACTAATCACGGCTAACTTATGCTTAATCTTCTTCATATGACTATCTGATCACTCTATTCACTTGTTCACCAAACTGCATTCCAAAATGGAAAAAGGTACTTACATGTTCCAACAATCTTGTATTTGTGTACTAGGTTTAACCTGTGCTATATTTTGGATTTACTTGTTATGCTTCCATTTAGGAGTATTTGAAGGGACAGTTTTCTCGGTCAGTACCGAGAAAACTGTCCAAGATAATCCGATATCCATATCCGAAATTCTGGAAACTAATAAGTCAGTTTCTCCTTTCATGAAAGCAATGAGAAGTGTAGAAAATAAAAGTGATCCATGTGGAGGAAGATATGTCTATATTCATGATCTTCCTTCGCGTTTTAATGAAGATATGGTTAAGGAATGTGGTAGTATTAACAAACGTTTTGATATGTGTACGTTCATAATGAATAACGGGTTTGGACGGTGCTAAATAATACGGAAGGTATGTTTTCAGATCATTGATACGCCACGAATCAGTTTACACTTGATGTTATTTTTAGTTATAGGATGAAACAGTATGAATGTTTGACGAATGATTCATCTATAGCTGCAGCTATTTTTGTCCCATTTTACGGGGTTTGATGCTTCTAGATATCTTTGGGGGTATAATATTTCGGTTAGAGATGCAGCTTCTAATGATCTTGTTGAGTGGTTAACAAAAAGGGATGAATGGAAGTACATGAATGGTAAAGATCATTTTCTTGTTGGTGGTAGGATTACTTGGGATTTTAGAAGATCATCTGATGAAGACTCCAAATGGGGTAATAAGCTTTTGTTGTTACCAGCGGTTAAAAACATGTCAATGCTTACTATAGAGTCGAACCCGAATAGTGCTAATGATTTTGCTATTCCATATCCAACTTATTTCCATCCGTCTTATGATTATGAGGTTTTGGATTGGCAAGATAGGATGATGAAAATGGAGCGGAAATGGTTGTTTTGTTTCGTAGGTGCTCCACGACCCAATGACCCTACATCGATTAGGAATCTTTTAGTTGATCAGTGTAAGAATTCTAGTGTTGGGAAGTTGTTGGATTGTGGGGATGGAGATAAGAAGTGTCATTCGCCGAGTAGTGTAATGAAAATGTTTCAAAGTTCGATCTTTTGCTTACAACCTCAAGGTGATTCACCTACACGAAGATCAGCTTTTGATTCTATTTTGGCTGGTTGTATTCCTGTGTTCTTTCATCCCAATTCTTTTTACGTACAATACACTTGGCATATCCCTAAAAACTATACTAGGTATTCGGTTTTGATTTCTGAGGATGATATTCGTAAGAATGTAAGTATAGAACAAAAACTTAGTCAAATTGATCCCAGTAATAAAGATGATGAGGAAAGAGGTTATAAATATGATTCCGAGATTGATATATGCTGATCCTCATTCGAGTTAAAGACAGAAGACGCATTTGATGTAGCTTTGAAAACTATTATCCACAAGGTGACCAAATTGAGACAAGATATGATTGATGGCTGATGAGGATTTCACTGAAAATCATAGTTGGAAGCACGCGCTATCAGAGCAAGGTTATTAATCAGTTATGAAGGTTTTCACGAACGGGAACCGTATTTCTCTTGACCAAAAGTGTACGATTGTAAGGCTGATTCGCTCAGTTAATAGAAATATCATTACTTGACCAACTTCAGAGGAGGTGTAAGTATTAGACAATAAACATATATTTATCTTAATTATGTTTATTTAGTTTCTTAATAGGATTAGGTATCTTGTTCATCAAGATTATGTTAACGTATAAATATAGGTTATTGTCAATAGAACACAAAATCAATAAGATATATCTTTGCTATTTTACAGTAAGTACTTAGTTTACTTGAAGTAGGAAGGAAATTTTGTAGTCTTGACTCAAAATAGTGATAGTTATTGATTATCTCAATGTTATTTGTCAATGGTTTGTAATCAAAATGAAACTTAGATTTAGCCACGACCTTTTTAGGGACGATAAGTCGTTGCTAAAGACTTTTAGCGAAGACAACTGGGTGTGGCTAGAGGGCCCGGATTCATGTAGTGTGTTATTGTTCTTGCAAAATCGTTGTCGGCTTCTAGTGGTCTCTTCTTATTCAGTTATTGTTCTTTAGCCTTTCATTTCATTGAGAGAGTTTTAGCAATTGATATGTTTCAGGTGTTCAAGGTGCTTTATCTTCGCATGCTTGTTTCAATTCAGTTCACTCATCTGTTATTTCCTTCCAGCTTTTTTTTAACACATCTTAGATGCATAGTGAAAGAGTTTCAACACGTCAATCTATCGATGCATTTCATTTTCGCTTATTTAGTTTATAACCGAGATTTATCCGTTTTCTGATAGATGAGACTTATGCTTCCTCTTGATGATTATCGGTTATCTAAATGTTAGTTGTTGGAACTGAATATGGTTAGAATTACTGATGGCTCTTAGGTTTGTAATCAAAATGAAACTTAGATTTAGCCACGACCTTTTTAGGGACGATAAGTCGTTGCTAAAGACTTTTAGCGAAGACAACTGGGTGTGGCTAAAGGGCCCGGATTCATGTAGTGTGTTCTTGTTCTTGCAAAATCGTTGTCGGCTTCTAGTGGTCTCTTCTTATTCAGTTATTGTTCTTTAGCCTTTCATTTCATTGAGAGAGTTTTAGCAATTGATATGTTTCAGGTGTTCAAGGTGCTTTATCTTCGCATGCTTGTTTCAATTCAGTTCACTCATCTGTTATTTCCTTCCAGCTTTTTTAACACATCTTAGATGCATAGTGAAAGAGTTTCAACACGTCAATCTATCGATGCATTTCATTTTCGCTATTTAGTTTATAACCGAGATTTATCCGTTTTCTGATAGATGAGACTTATGCTTCCTCTTGATGATTATCGGTTATCTAAATGTTAGTTGTTGGAACTGAATATGGTTAGAATTACTGATGGCTCTTAGAGGCTCTGATGAAGACCCAATAATAGGCAAACCATCAAAATGGCTGAATAGCAGTCGTAAGAAATTAAATATCATACTTCAAGAGTTCAAGCAAATCAGAATGTGTATATTGGACTTTTACAGCTTATTTTTTACCCTGCAAAAAGTTTAATATTTTTAATCCTATTAGATATCAAAATGCTACACTTTACGTGCCCTCGCCCAAACCAACTTTCATAGCTTGTCCAAAACCAGCCAAAACGATTGGACACCTTTTTCAATTCCTGTTAGGCTGTCATCACCCTGGCATAAGGCATAGCATAATAGACCGCGGACCAAACCAGACCGAACCGGACTGACCGAACATATTTCAGTCCGGTACTCGGTCCACCCTTTTCTTCTTCATATTCAATATTCGGTCCGGTTCGATCTTACGCAAAACCAGCGCTTTGTTGGACCGAACCGGACCGACGAACTGCATCGGACCTACCCGAGCATGGACCAAACATTTCAGACCATTCCGCGGTTCGGTGTTTTCAACTTGGGTTTTGGTCCGGTCCGGTCTTAGTCGATCAAGGTAAAAAGTGAAGAATGGCAGCTTAACAAAACAAGGATAGACAGTACCAGAAACTTACAAAATCCGCTTGTCTGAACTTCACACACAAACGATGGTTACACATTGTTAGATCATGTATACAAGTATGAACTATAAGGTATAACAAAAAGAAACAACAATACAGACATCATTCACAAAAGAAATCTATGGAACAAAACCTTAGAAAGCAACTACAAAGGGAAACAAGTTCGTGTTGATAATTACAGTACGTGGTGGATCCCTTAAGCCTACATACAGCCAAACATAGCCATGGGGAATGGCCACTTTTTAGGCGTACAACTCGTTGACTATTTTGTTAACAAACATATTGTACATGATCAAACATACAAGAAAATGGTCAAAGGTGTGAGTAAAAAAAGAAAAAACCAAAGCAGCACACCACGGAACTGAATCCAGCTAGCAGCATCAGTTAGGAGAGCTGGTGCAAGTTCCTGTAAGCAAATAGGGTGGTTAAGTGTCTCACAAGAATTATGATAATTTCCATCTTCCGATAAAAACACATTAAAAAACTATAATTTCCTAGAATGAGTGATTTTGCAGAAGTCGCTAAATGTGATTTATTTTGAATTTAATATATTTTGTATCGAGTCTAAAACCGCTCATGAAAATAATTTGTTTTTTTGGCAGTATCGAAAACTGGTGATAGTTTTGCAATTAGAAGCCAAGTGTACTGGTTTAAAATTTGATCACTTCTAAATTAATGGTTAAAAACACCTTCACAGACCCCGCAACAAATAAAACACCTTCACAGACCCCGCAACAAATAAACTTCAGGGATATGTGTAAAACAATAACAAAGTTAGGAGTTGACCACTAAAAAGAAATTGATCATTTTCAACAAAAAGAAAAAACTCTTTAAGGAACCGAATCAACCACGGAAGTACATTGAGAGACTTAACCCCATTTGGGGTTTATGAAGATAACCTTAAAGGTATATATATAACCTGAGCCACAAAGCAAAACGACCTAATTTAAATTTACATAGGTTTGCATGAAAATGGCAAGCATAAAGTTCAATAGAATCTTGCACAACCACTAGTTACTATTCTAAGAAATAGTGAAGGTTTATCTTGACCTGGCTGCATACCTATATGTGGAATATTATCGCTGTGTTTAGCATTCTAAAGCGTAAATATGACCCTGCAATACAAACAAATAGCTGTCAAAAGCCATCAGCACGTAGCATTCTTCAAATAGCTGTCAAAAGACATACATACTAATTAATATGTCTTTAGTCTTGACTATTATTGGTCAGTATTAAGATTACAATGTGGACACTAATCAAAAAATTAAATAAAGTTTCTAGTGGCAAAAGGTAATTTTGAATTGTAAATTTGTCAAAAAAAAATATTGCAATTATTTAAGACACCTGAAGAGGGCAATATTTTGCGAGTTGACCAACAATACTTTATCCAACTATTTTGCGAATTTTATAAGCAAGCACACTTTTCTCCAAATACTTGTTTTCAATAATTTTTTTAACTAAATAGATTTATGAGGTTTTATAAGTACTTAAGACATCTGAGTTTTCAATAATTTTTTTAACCAGAAAGATTTTTGAGGTTTTATAAGTATGTAGGCAAAAAAAATAAAAATAAATAACCTGTACTATCATTCTACATCGACCATTTGGGCGTCAAGGAACTGATCGGGTCTGGTAAAATTCTCCCCATTCGTACCATTAAACTGAAGGATTCTAAGTTTGCCCTCCTGCAACAAGAAATAAAAAATTTATATTTCACATCAAAGGTGGCAAAATGAGAAAATTTTATTCGGTAGTAATTATCATGTACAGGCAGCAAAAGATTCAAGCCGGTCTGGGCCGCCTCGCCAACACTTGATGTCCAATTTTTATTCAGTAGCATTAAATGTGTATTCAAAACTACACTATTACGTAATAAGATACTCCTCTTTTCAGATAAACAATTTAGAACAAATCCATTTTTAGCTAAGTTTTACATGCCCCACTGGACCCGCTACTAAAAAGAACCCAAATTGACATGTTCCTCTATAAATAGGTTGAAATTGCCAACTTTAACAAATATGAAGGTAAACTTTCATGGTGAAATACAAACCTTCGTCCCGTAGACAATACCTCCCCCAGAGAAAGGGTGAAAACAAGCTACATTCACCTCATCTTCTGCGCTAGGAAGCACACTCACAAGTTCCATATCCGAAACTCTATATACCTGAAATTTCATATCCAAGATTGAGTTGATCCATAGAAAAATAAAAAGAATTTAAAATTGGAGAGCTGAAGAAGGTCGTATAATAAAATCATACACTTGCAATAACAGTTTCTAAGTTCAGTATCATCATGCCAAAGCCTTATTGGCATTAGCTCTAATCTATAGATCAAGCTTTTGACACAGTGGTCTTTATATTGTAGGAAACTGAATACAACAAAGTGAAAATATTGGATATTCACCTCCAAAACTGTGTAGACGGACAGAGAATTATCCCCGTTGATGTCAATGCTTTTGAGAAGAGAACTGTGGCGTCGACCATAAGCAAGCAGTATGTGCTCAGAACTCGGTGAAAACTGCATGAAAGAGGAAAGTTTATTTATTGATTTAAAGGGTAAAGTTTTAATCCTTAATATAATAAAGTATGTGTTTGACTACACCATAATATAGAATGCAAATGAGTCCAGAAACATGTAAAAGAAAATTGCATGTAAGATGGATTTTATTTTAGCTAAGTGACTACTTGACCCTACATCAATATCACCAGAAACAAAAGTGAGGACAAAAAGTCACCAGGAATGGCAGCACAGAACGATTATCTGGTATGGAACCGAAAACAAAAATGAGAATAACAATAGATCCTATAAACATATCATACAACATCAACTTCTTAAATTAAAATCAAACCCTTCATCCAGAATATGAAGAACCAAATTCCTAACCAATTGGAACTGATCCCTCCGAAAAATAAAGCAAATAGGATCACATAACTCCTAAAACTTAAACACCGCAGAAAAAAAACACTGGCAAAACAGCTGCCCGATTATTTGAACAAAATAAAGAATACTGATACTTGATTTAATTCAACATCTAAGAATAAATAAAGTAATTAACAAAAAAAACCAAAAACGGCATCATATCACAAAAACTTAAAGGGAGTATTCAAATGTGTATTTGTCAATGTAGCTGTGTGTTTATCCGTGTCTACACTGGTTTAAGATGCTAAATTTTGTGCTGGGATTGTAACGGCTGGGGAAGAAGGCTTACACGCTCTTCTTGTATGCAAAGTGTCCCAAGTCTTTAAACTTTTTTAGAAAAAATCATTAGCCCCTTAATAGTCAGACAAAATATTTCTGGCATTTAATCTTGGTACTAATTTCTAAATAGGACGCAGCTTCATGTCAAAAAAGAAAATAGTTATAGCAACCAGAAAACCTCATAAACTTTTGACCTGATCATATGGATCAGGCGGCAAACAAACAAAATATAAGGCTTTATACAGTTTCTTGAAATTCTAGGACTAGTGGACTAACAATGTAAAATGATCAGTTAAACTACAAAGAACCATACCTGAATTGACGTTAAACAGTGAGCAGCTCTAATTGGCCTTGAGGTAAGTACCGAACCAAAGCTGCATAGTTACAATAAATGTCAGATTATAACTACTCGTTAAGTTGAAATAATCAGCAAGAATAATTAACAAGGGGATGGAATCCTACGTTTCCTCTTCAAGTGAATAGACTCTCAATTCATAGATAACTTGACGAGCAGAAATAGGATGTCGTGTAGGAGATGTTCCCGCCCCAATGGCCTCTTGATGAAAGTGGGTTGATATTCCAGAATCGGATTCAAACTGAGGAAGCACACATGCAACACAAGCAGCTAGATATCTCCCACAAGGTGAAAAATGAGCACCCATTTCACTGCAACAGCAGATGCAAATAAGCAAGCCATAGATTATCGCCAAAAAATCAGACCTTAAATACCTATCTAAGTATATTGCATATATGCGCTTAAATAATATAAGATTGCCTAGAAAGGTTAAAAACTCTGGTCCAATTACTATTTTAAGTAACCCCTTTTGTTAAACCCAGAAGAAACCCCTCAAAATGTTAAGTTTATGTGAATTAACCTTGTCAGCTGGTAACAAGTTTCCAAGGCATGTCAGTGACTCGGCGTCAAGTAAAGGTCACATCCACACCATATCAGATATCGAACCAAAACTTTTGAAAGTTATAATACTCTTATCAAAAACTTTGGAATTTAGTGTTTTATCCTAGGCAAAAGATGGTTATCTAAAATTTAAGGAAAAAAAAAAAAAAAAAAAAAAAAACCCCACAGTTTCTGGCACTCAGGAGTGAATTTGGCTGTTAATCTATTTTTCAACTTTACCTGCAAAGGACAGCATGCGGTATCGTTAGACGGCACCGGTCAACCTTGAGCAGAGCACATGGATTTTTTTGATCATGAGACCATATTCTTAGCTTTACAGTGCAAGGCAACTCAGCAGCAGCAGTAGCAGTCAGGGTTGCAGATATTTGAGACTGTATTTGAGTAATCATAGGAATTGGGTCACCCATGTTGTTTGGCTCATTGGTTGGACCATTTTGTAAATAAAATTCCACGGATTCATGTTGAAAGGCATATCCAACGACACCTCGGGATATTCTCGATTTGTGTTTGCGGCTCGGTGCCAAGGAAGTTGAGCCTGGCCTCTCGCTACTAACCAAATATCTATGTGGACTACCCCTAAGAGGTAAACTCGATGGTGTGCACCTTTGTGACCCATTAACCATCCTTGCATGAAAGGTAATTCCCAACGTATTCGATCTCTTAATGGGTCTTGCCCTAAGCGATTCAACCTTGTTCCATGAACATCTTGGCACCAGATATATCCATGTGCGAATCACTATTCGATTCGCAAAACTACCATTCTGATGTGTGGGTGTTGGATATAGGTATAGAAGAAGGCATCAGCTGCTCGTATTGTTACATTGCATTCGCACGAAACACATGTTGAACAGAAGGTTCTAATGATGTACCGCCGTTCTGCAGTTGTTGCCTTGAATCGATTATTGTCATGGGAGGAGGCGGAATAGAGGTAAAGGCATTAATGGTAATTCCGCCGCTAAATTTAGACGATCAACGCGATGCATATTGCCCATATATACAGCGAGGAGGGGATAATGCAAATAACCAAGAGAAGTTGCAGGTGCCATTGTATTATCCGAAGGGTCAAGATCGTTGACACGCAAACCACTTGATTTCAGACACATGGTAAAGTTTACAATTAGTTCTCAACTAGACATGGCAATTTGACTTGTTTACATATAAATGGGCCAATTTGGTTCTATATTTTATGTAAGACTGGTAAATTCAAATAAATAAATAAATAAAAGAAACACTAGCCGTAAGAGAATAGGTTTTTTTTAGAAGTGGTCCCTTTAGTGCTTACAACCTCGAAAACCGAAAAAGTAAGTGTTTTAATGCATACAATATCCTAAACAATATTGCTTCCATAAACATAATCAACACGATCACCAATTAATACAAAAAGCTCATGAATACAGACAAAATAATGTCAGCCGTTCAACCCGACCTAACCCACAGCGATTCAACCAATACCTATGCCCTACTACCCAACCAACACCCCCTTGTCATCTCCATTGCAAACCCAAAAATATAATGTTACCTCTGCAGTTAATAGAAGTGGAGCCGAATGTGGATGGAAATGCACAGCACGAAGAGAACGCCGTGTCCTCAATACAATAGCAGGTGCAGAGGTCTCTCCTCTACTGTCGTACCGCCATAAATATAGCTGAATTTAAGAAACTACCATCAGCTCTAACTTCACAGAAGTACATTTACGAAAAATAAAATAAAATAACTACTGTAGAAACATGACCACAGTTAGACAAGTATTAAGACCTTATGGCCTGCCGCAACTGCAAGCAGTTCTCCTTCAGAATGAAATGCAATGGAAGCAATAGGCCGATCTGTTATAAACACAGATATGCAGACGTAAGATAATCACAAGAAATATACATACATAAGCGTATGGTAAATCATTTAACAATTTCGATTAGCTCATTTGATTTAGAAAGAAAAGACAGTTTAGTAATTACAAAAATCACGGGATACTATGCATTCTGATGTATTCGCATTCCATAAGCGAACTTCATGGTCCAAACTTCCACTTGCAAGTATTTCTGGACGCAACGGATGGAATCTAACCTGTAAAATCAATACAGCACACTATCAGAATGGACACCCGAGATATGTATTAACCCGGTGAAGATAACATGCAGAAACATTAATCTGGATTTCTCAATAAATATAAGTGACAAATAGGTACACAGTCTCTTACTTCGATTGAATATAAGCTATATAATATAAAACTAACGTACCGGAGATAGAAACATAGCCTATTTAATGGAATTTTAAGTGACAATTTATATTCACGTAAGCGCTAAATCCAAAGTTATCATAAAAACGAGTCAAGGGTTTTTATATTAAAGTTCAAACTTCTCAGATAGCAACTCATTTTCATTTAGGGTACACGATACTTCCTAGGTAGACCGCAAATATAATAGAATAACTAATTATGTCGAATATTCAGAGAACGAGTTAGCAGCGACACTTACCACCCAAGGTGTTCTTCGATGTCCACTCAACACCTTCAAACATTTCCCAGTTTGGCAGTCAATTATTTTCACAGTATGATCACCGCTGTCAATCCCAAAACGAGTCAATTCAATAAATGATCAAAAAAAAGGAAAATCTGCTAGAAACAAACCAAGACAACCAACAACATACTGAGTAGAAGCAAGGATTTTCCCATCGGAACTAAATGCTGCTGCAATAGTTGATCTCGGTGAAGGCGTTAATGGACAATACATAGCTGACAAACACTTCAAAGATTCAGCCTCCACCCTGCGATAACAGTTAAATTAGAAAAATGATAACTGTGCCGTTTTACTTCTAGTTCGCATCAACTAAAACAGATAATGAAACATGTAATTGTACATAAGTACCATGAAAGAAGTTCACGTCTTGAATCCCTTGCGTTTTCACTATGGGGCTTAACAAATGATGGATGGACGAGACCAGATGCTCCACTGCCTTGCGTTTTTGGCGAATACTTTTTTATTCTCGGAGCTCTCTCTCTCTTGGTCAACATGTGGAAAACATTCCTACTACTGAGAAAATTAACATGTTAGACGGCTACAACTCTCACCACAAAGTCACTAGCAGATATAAACTTCATCGAGTTTTATAAAAAAATCCTAATTTTATAACACAGAAGTAAATCAGACCAACAAACCGTATCAACATATACAATTTTAGAATCCACATGATAAAACAGAACTTATTGAATCCAAATTACAAAGAATCACGAGGAACAAGTTCATTCAATCTCACTTTTGATGTAAAAAAGTATACTTCTTTAGATTATTTAACTATATTACATCTCGCTAATAAACATCAAAATTCCTAACAGCATACCACCACAAAGATCTAGCTCAACTTTGGGTAAATCAACGTATCCAATTTCAAACGCAAAAAATCAAAATTGAACAGTACAAAACAAAAAAACGGAGCAAAAAGATCGTATGTCGAGGTGTCAAAAGGTAAGCTTTTTCACATTAAACAACTCTAATATGTATTACGCATCACATAACAATTCCTAACAATAACAAACTTAACAACTACATATCGATCTAGCTCAATTTTCAAATTTATTAACCTAAATTAATTAAGCATCAATCGATCAAAATTCTCGAATTCTTAACTCTAAAACATCCAATTTCTTAATCAATCACCTAATCAAAATTTAGCATCTGTTAATCAATCACCTAATAAAACTCACTAATAACAGTAGAAAGATCTAGCTCAAATTTATAAAAACATGAAAATTGAGCAAAAATGAATCAAAATTGAGAAATGAAGTTTACTTGTGATGTGACTGCGAAGAAGAAGAAGAAGAAGAAGATTGAAGATGATCTAGATTTAAACTATTAGTCTTCATAATTTTATTCAATTACAATTGAAATTGAACAATAAGATTATAATTGAGACATATATATAAAAGATAAAAGATGGATCTAAATAAACTATCTTCGTTAGGGTTGGATTGATTTTGGGCAACTTTTTTTATAAATAAAACCCTAACGGAGAGATAGATAAATAGAGATGGAGGTGGAAAATTAGGGATTGATAATTGATGATGATGTCTGTGTCTCTCTATGAGGTGTAACAAATTTTATTTTTCATTTCTAACTACACTTCTTATTTATATGTCTCTCTCTTTACAATTTTTTTTTAGAGTAAATTGCAAAAATCATCCCTAGTGGTTTAGCAAAATTATAGGTTTCGTCCCTAACCTAGAAGTGTTGGCATTGTCACTGTGAGGCAGGGATGAGCATGGGTTCGGAACTAGTTGGAACTAGAACAAGACCTGATAGATTTGAGAATCGAATTTTGTGAAAAGTAGGAATCGAGAACCGAACCGAATTTTGTGAAAAGTAAGAATCGATTTTCTGAAAATTAAATAAAAAAACCTTATGCACTAATGAATTAAGCTAATAAAAACAAAAAAAAAATATATTTTTTAAGTGTTTTCAACCATGTACGTTTAAACCAATAACATTTAACAAATAAAGCATAATCTCAAACAAATAATCATTTTATAGTTTCACATTGTTCAGATTTATAGCAAAACAATAATGAATAACAATCCGAAAAAACAAAATAAAATTACTTCAAACTTTATCCACCCAAATAACCAAATTGTTTATAGTCTCATCGTTTGTTTCAATTTATTTCTTTTGGTTAGTTTCTCTAGTGTGTTTGGTAGAGAGAAATGGAAATGAACCGAATTTCATTGTTTGGTTGCTTAGAGAAATTAAAATGTGGAGAATTGAGGAGAATTGGTAAGGAGTTAGTAGTGTAAATTTTAGAGTTTCATTTCTATCCTTTTTGGTTGGGAAATTGGAGAAATAAGAATTGTTAGTATTCGTAATATTTTTTCATGATATGTTTTTGTTTTCTTTTTCAACTTATATTTATACTTTAGTTACAAACATAAGTTGTTTTTTTTTTTGTTTTTTTTTTGTTTTTTTAATAAATACATTTTTAAAAAATAAATTTTTTAAAAAAATATATTTTTTTTTTAAATAATTTTTTTTTAAATAAATACATTTTCAAAAAATATTTTTACATTTAAAAAAAAATTAAAAATATTTTTTTAAAAATAAGTTTTTTTTTAATAAATATATTTTAAAAATGTTTTTTAAATAAATACATTTTAAAAAATAATTTTTAAATAATTTTTTTAAAGAAAGTACATAAATTTTAAAAATATATATATATATTTTTAAATATTTTAAGAAATGTTATTTAGAAAAAATAAAAAATAATTTTTTTAAAAGATCAACAAACAAATACATGTGAGCCTTATATGACAAAATGTTATTTAAATAATTTTTTTTTTCAATTAAATTGTCTCATTGTTCTAAACATTCTGATTGAGCAAAATTCTCTCTGATTTACATTCTAAGATTCTATTCTCTGCTTCATTTCATTTCTTTGAAATTCTCTCTACCAAACGTGCCCATTGCTCTTCCATGTCTTTCACAATCTCATCATCTTTAATACGGATGAGCTAAAGGACTAAAGAGTCAGATTGGAACCGAGCCAAGAAGTTGACTTACTTGCTTATGTTTTTAGAGACAAATGTATCCCACGAAGTGTTTTGAGTATATGAAGTAAAGAATGTTACATGTTTTTAGAATTATTGGGTATTCGGTTTCAGAACCGAGAACCGGAAGACCCGAAGTGAACCGATCCAAGAACCAAAAAATCTCAAACTTAAGAACCGAAATCATAACCGGAACCATCGGGTCTGGATCTAGTTCGGTTCTTCTTGGTTCCGGATTGGTTCTCGGTTCCACTCCAGTTCTCTGGTTCTCTTGCTCATCCCTACTGTAAGGAACTTTGGGTTGCAGTATTCGTCCCTGTGTTACAATTTTTGACAAGGGTATTTTAGTCATTTTACTTTAGACAAGGACGAAAACAGCAACCCAAATTTCTTCACAGAGATGGTGCCTGCACTTTCGAAATATTAGGAATGAAACCTGCAATTTGGCTAAACCACAAGGACGATTTTTGCAATTTACTCTTTTTTTATTTATATGTTTTTTTAACTTAAAAAACGTCCACATATTGACTCAAACAAAGTAATCCATGGCTATTTAACTCAAAATTATTACTTAAATATTGTTGTTCTGTTTATCATGACCCGAGAATAACTTATAACTCTAAATTTTTATTTTCACTCGCTTGATTTTGAATTAACGACAATATCATTTTCTTCTTTCTTACTCACTCACCAATCACTACTTAAGAATATTAGAGTTCTCACTCACCAATCACCAATCTTACATATACAAAAACAACCTTACATTTGCTTGGTTCGATGGCGCCTCTCACTCTTAGAACGTCTCACTCATGAGGAGGGGAGGTTGAAAACTGAGTCACACATAGAGATGACATCCGCATTTGCAGGTGTTTACGTATTGTATGTAAATTGGCTTAAAGATATGGGAATGAAAATGGTTTTGTTGTTTGGTTTCTCATGTAGAACGGTAAGGACCCGATGAGATTGATAAGGATCAATAAGCTCGGGTACACTTAAACAAAGGCCATATTTTATTGTTGTGAATCCGTATTTGCCCAAGTGTGTGAAACTTGTGAAGTTGTGTGTGTTGCCCTCTATTTATAGATAGGCAAGTAGGGTTTAGAGATAAACCCTTAAGAAATGATCAACGGCTGCGAGAGAGTCAGGTGTTGATCATCTGGGGAGAAGACAAGAAGAACATGTAGCCTGCGCCCATTGCCTCGTACAAAGTGGTCCTTGTCGTGTGTCCCTAGTATACAATGTCAAATGGTACATCTTAACGGTTAGTGATAGTTGGGGGAGCAATAGTACTGCATGCTCAATATGGCCTGATGAGTTTTATCAGGCCCTGCGTAGCCTGGGATTTAAGTCAGGCCGCTATCAAGTGTTTATTGTTGGGCTTTGGTAATTGGATTGATTCGAGCTGTATTTAGTGGGCTTGGGCCACTATATTGATACGCTATCAAGTCCCCCTATATGTCTAGTATTTGATCATGCACTGATGATATGATGATGGACTTTTTTAACTGAGTCCTCCCAGTCCGTGTTGCGCTACTAGGGTTCGCTCTCAGGCACTTTGTTTTCTAGATTGTTATATATTTTTCTTTGTGATGATGACTAGATGCATTCTTTTTTTATGGGTATTTAATGTTTGCATGGGGAAGTATAGGAAAATCCCTTTTGGTTTATTCGCTATCTTTGGGATTTGACGCGTCTCTTTTGTCTTTTCGACTATAGACGGCGTCGTCCTGACATTTTTCTTGAGCGATGTGTTTGACTTGTCTCTTTGACTGCACATGACGTACGTGTTGACATCAGTTGTACTCGAGTCTTTGCAGGGTGAGTTTCACGGGCCCTATTAAATTTGTGTTGACCCAATGGGCCTTTGCCAAGTATAACTCACATGTTTGATTGTTTGTTTTCTTCGCCTATAAATAGGGCTATAAAGGTGGGGAAGTTACAACTTGAAGCGATAAAATCTCTTTTACACTTCCATTTTCCCATATCTTTTCCTAAACCCTAAAAAAATCTTTCAAAGAATTTTTTTCATAGGTTTTTCCTTATATTTTTACGAAGGCCATTTGTCTTTCTTTGTTTTAGGAAGAAACGCTCCTTCGGGTTTTATTGGTGTAACTTTAAAGATGAGAGTTAGTCGTGTCGATGGCGAAGACATTATTGTTTGTCTCGAATCCTTTACCCATGCATAGGGGTTAGATGTGGAGATGCTAATTCCTCTTCCATCCTTTTCCAACGTTGTTATCCTTTGGGTGTTTTTTTTATCCCGGTGGAGTATCACAAGTGATTGTCAGAATGGAAAACGTGGAGGGTCTTGCACCTGACTTTTCATCATTTTCTTTAAGCCCCGTCAGGGTGATTTGGTCGTCCTGATGAGAAACTTAATGTTACACCATATACTCGAGGTGGGCTTGGCCACCTTGGGGTGAAACCTAAATGTTTCACCGTACGTCCAAGGTGGGGTGCATCGACCGCCTTGGGTAAAATCTTCATCATTGAGTACTTGTTAAACGTAGGCATCCGCATGGCCCTGGGGTGGCTAACTGATAATATCAAATAGTCCTGACTTTTAAGTGTCAATTTCCCCCAATAATGCTCGTATTTTTATATCATTTATATGGATTTACACTTGTATTCTTTTATATTTCACTTTTAGGTAAATTATGAGCATTGAAGCTTATGAGACGCGGATTTGGAGATTTTCCTAACGATTTATGATAGTATGCCAACTGTGAAGAAGCTACGGCGTAACTCGCTCTCTCACATTACGCCGTAGCTAGTGTTTTGACTAAGAAGACCAACTTAACAGCAATTACGACGTAACTCCCAACTAAGATTAAGCCGTAATCATCTAGGTCATGAAATATTTTGCGCCTCCATCAACTACGCCGTAACTCCTCACATGCATTACGCCGTAGTCTACGCAAAAGTAATCTGTATTGAAGATACGGCGTAACCTTTCCCAAGTCTTATGTTGTAACCTACTTAACGAGAGTATTATTTGGATAATTATTGAAGTTACGGCGTAACTCTCAACTCAAGTTCGCCGTAACTAGGATCGTGCCTATAAATACAGCCCTAATTTCTGCATTTCACATCATTCACTCACAACTCAAAGTCATAGAACGTGAATAGGGGTCTAAAGGCATATCATTCGGAGCATACAGAGCCATCTCCAAGGGAGGAATCACTCCATATCGATAAGCATTAGCGATCATTTTATCTTTTACTTTCGATTCATGTCTTTCATTATGTTAAACATCGAATTCTTTGTTTCTTTTAATATGATCGGCTAACACTACAAAAAAATTGCCATTTAGTGGCACACATTTTTAGTGGCAAAACATATATATGCCACTATATTATGTTTCTAATGGTAGATCATTATATGTCACCAAAGTTATCAAATATTTAGTGACACTTTGCACTTTATGCCATTAATGTACATTGTTAATAGTGGCACAATCTCGAGTCTTTCATACTAGCTTACCAGAATTAGTGCCGTATTTTTATTTTATGCCATTAAATGTTTTTCAATATTTATGTTTTTCCTAATTGTGTTACTATAATCTAGGAAAACAGCTTTCACATTCCAATAATATATGCGGGCCATTTAAAAAAATTAAAGATTGTGAGTGGGCTTTTAAGCCGTCAAGTTTTTATATGATAATATACCAATTAAAAACCCTACCTCCCATGCTATCATATGTCATAGCCGCATAGTTATGAATCATCGCCACCAATTTTTAGTCACTACTAATATCAATTCAAGTCACGCATGGGTTCCGAACTGCAATTTCTCTAATCTCAACCCCCTTGTTTTATTTTGTGATATATTTCTAAGTATTACGATTGTAAATTGTATTCTGAGGTAAGTTAATAATAGATGAACGGATCCCATAAAGTGTCCAGATAAAAATAGCGAGATCTTGTAAGTTAATGTGTGTTGCATGCTTAGTTATGCATTTTATTGTTCTTAAAACTGTTTTCTCATTCCTTTATAAATACTTTTTTGCAACATTTATTTATTGTAGTTTCCAATCATGGAGCAACAAAGAAGAAAGTTGTTAATTCAGAAGTTGAAACATCACCACGCACCAGGTCATCTTGCTATGAATTTTTAATGTGTTGACAATTTATGAAATTCTTAAATCGTAGTATAATATGTGTAGTTCTCATCTTTAAGAATTGTTTTTATTTGTTTACAGATTTACGCTTTTAAGAGATATCTAAAGGTTCATTACCAAGGATGAAGTTGTAGTTCTTTTGGTAGTATTAGGCAATATTGTACAAGAGTATTATTGTGTATATAGTTCTTTAATTTAGATATTTAGACTTGTGCTATTTTGTTACATTTAAATTTCTTGTATATTGGAGTGCTTCGTTGATTAATTAAAATTTCATTTCTATCATTCTATGTATATTATTAAGTTGTTTGAATCATGTTTTATGGTTGAATTGGTTTTCTGATCAGATTTTTGTTGATATAAAATTATGTTATGGTGACAGAATTGACTATTAGAATATGTTTTGAGACAAAGTAATATATGTCATTAGAACCATTTATAGTATTCAAACATATTACGTATTCAGTGGCACAACTTATATGTCACAAAATCGTATTTAGTTTATTGTGACATATCATTAAGTGACACTATATCCTTAAAGTGTGCAGCAACACAACAGTAAGTGTCACTAAAACACTTTAGTGGCAGCGTCCTTAGTGACACTTTTTATTTCTGCCACTAAATGCCTGACAGGCCTATAGTGGCACTTATTTAACCATTTGTGACACTTTTTGTGTGTCACTAAATGGCAATTTTTTGTAGTGTAAGCATCTTTGGTGCTAGCCTATTTATGATTCATTGACTGTTTTTGTTTATGTTTTCATGATTCTGTATAATTTTTTCTAGTGTATGCATGCATAGTTTGTTGGTACCTTAGCTTCGGTAGTTTTGAAATACGGTCATATCTAGTTGTTTAGGAGAATTGACCAACTGACCCTAAGTAGTTAAGTAGAGGTGGGAAGGGTAAGAACTGACCAACTGACGACCCTTCCTCGCTTGTGCGAACTGACCAAATGATCACCGGTCGTCCGGATGAACTTAAAAAGTTAGGGATGAGTGTCTAAGATGTTAGCGCCCGAGCACTCATTATTTCGAATCTTGCATGTAGGGTACTTAATGACTTGGCTTAGGCGACTAAAAATCACTCGACTATTAAGGGGTAAACCTTAGACCTCGGGTAAGAGCCTTTGTTGATAGGTTATGACGAATTGACCAAATGCTGTCCTAGCAACTTAAACCCCCACTTGAATCAATTGGAAGTAATAAAACATGAACATTACATGATAGGATGAGTAATTAGGTTAGCACACTTCCCCTCTATTGATCACAACCTCTATTTACTTTACGCATTTATTTCTTGTTTATTAGTTAATTAATCATTTCAACCTTAAACCAGTTAAAACCAGTGACACATAGACTTAATTAGAATCCGCTCACATAGCTCTTGGGATGACTTCGGTTTTACCGATTACTACATTACACACGACCGAGTACACTTCCCATGAGTACATAAGGTGGACCATAGGTAAACGAGACATTATAAATATTAAAACCTGGTCAGAAATCCTGCATCACTAACGCTCGACCCGAGGTAGCTGATGGAGAGGCTGAGGGTCGCTTTCGAAGTGGACGGCCATGGATTACTTACTCATGGTGGACGTCCATTCTTCTACTAAGGTAACCCTTCTCGCGTTATTTTTGTATATTTTTGTTGTTTGAGGCTGTTTTATGACTTTTCTCCTGTGATGACAAGGGTGATCGTTTGGTTAAATCATCTGATCTGGTTACTAGTGACCCCTTCGTGCGAACCACAACAAGCTGTGTTACTGCTTGTAATGGCTTGCTTCAAGGATGCTCATGCGTTGTTCGGTATTAAAGGAAGTCGCGTGTTGCAAGTAATCTAAGGCCAGGTTATGCATTTTAGATCCTTTCATACCATAGCCTAAGCCCTGGGTGTCCTTCCACGAAGGTTGTCGTGGGCTAGTTGGCTTTTTGGTATAAAGCAAATGATAGGGAAAACTAGACTTTTGATGAGGCATTGAAGTCCAAGCTCATGCTTTGTCTGTTGTTTGAACATTGTCTGTTTTGGTATTAAGTAGACTTTGAGTCTGATGTTTTCAGATCGTATTAGCTATAAAACTTGTAAACGAATGTTTGTAATCCGTGATGTATCAGGATTGTTTTGTATGATGTACCAGGCATGTTTTATATTGGGTTTTGTAATAGGGTAGCTTACCCCTGATTTTATAATGAAATTAACTTTTCATCAATTTATTATTTGTGTTTACCAGGTATACGTAGGCTTGGGTTTTTAGTTAGGATATTGTAACCCTGAACTCTTAATGAAATTAGCCATTCGGCCAATGTAATGCATGTGTTGTATTCTTATGTTTAGTGATCAGTTGAAAATGAAAAATGTGTAGCCTCGTTGTGTATAGCTTGCTTGTTCAACTAATTTAAGTCATTGCATACTTAAATAGTATTTGAGATCGAGGATCTGATTTGATCCTAATTTTTGTGATAATAAGTACATATGTGTAACAACTCGAAAAATTTCACCTTAATATTTATATAAAACATAAACATTTTATCCTAAAATCACATACAATTTTAAACTTTAAATATAACCGTTACGTTATCCCACGTGTAATGAAAACCGACTCTGAATATTTATATCACATTATATTAAATTCTAGTCCACTTATAATCAATTTATGGAATTTTGGAATTTAATTTCAAATGTTACCAAATAGACCCTGTTTTTTACTAGCCTACACTCGCGCTTCAAGAATTTTTATTTATACACTAACTTAACCTATACCTGCACCGAGTTTTCTAAGACGTTTAAACCCTTTTACATTTTTGGAAAAGTCAATTTATTTCCCTCCTCCTTTGACCATAAAATCAACACTTGATTATTAACACAAAATATTTCCTAAACTTAGCTAGTCATTTTTAGTCCTTATTGTCAAGCTAAGTTCCTATATATTTTCAAAACTTAATACGTAAGTAACTAATATATTTACTAAATTCTTAACTAAGTTTAACTAGATATTTAAACATTTCTTATTTTAGACTTAACGTACATTTAACACCAACCGACACTAGACTAGACCCAGTCTACACATTATATGTCTTTTAGGCTCATAATAATCATATTTGAAAAGTCACATTCCACTTTTTCCATTTTCACATAAACTTCGTACATTTTATGTTTTACGCACATTTAACCAACGTTTTTAAGATTAAACAATGTTTACGCGCTCCGTTAAACTTGTCACTCATTTAATATACTTTTATAGATTATATTGATAAGTTTTAACATTCCTTATAAGTTTTTATATCTTTAAGATACACAGATTTAAGTTTCGTGATTTAAATACTTAACGATAGTGATTACCGAGACCAAACGACATTCCGTAAAACACAAGATAAATATCCAAAACTCCTAACCTCCTTATATAAGCCCTATGTGGAATTTTTAGGTTAATCACCAAGCCATGTGGCTTGGTGATAAGCCTTGATCATTTTAGATTGTTACATGTGTTATGTGACTAGCTTAAGTTAAAAAAAATATCCTAAATCTTTAACCTCCTCATTATCTTATAAAAATGTTTCATTCATTTTGACTAGAAAACTCAATCTTTCTTCCTTATTTCATCTCTATAAACACCCCAACATTAAATCCCTACCATCTTCATCTTTGATCTTCAAGTTCCAAGTTCTACATTTTTGTTGAAGCTCTTGTCAAGTTTCACATGATCCTAGTTATAAGTTTCTTCATCCATTGGCTAGATTGCAAGATACACAAGTGATCCAACTCTTTCATAAGTATTAACACAAGATCTTAAGGGAACTAGAGGGTTGAAGGATTCCAAGGGTGGAGTTGTTCTTAGTTCTTACTCCTTTGTTCTTATAATTCCATTTTCATTAAGGCCAAAAGTTGTAAGATAAAATCATGATCATCATCCTCATTCTTATAATTTATGCTTGTTATGTTATGTTATATATGTTAGTTATATTGAATCATGTTGTACAAAAGATTTAAAACAAGTAAACATATGTATAAACTTGCTTATGATTTCATATGAAAGTTTATATTAGTAAACTAGTAAATCAAGTATGTTATGCTAGTTATTGTAACCAAAAATATAAATACAAGACCTTGAATAATATTATGTAGTTGTAGAGAAACTCAAAACAAAAACCTAGCATTTGGAATCATGTAAAAAGAGTTTGTAGTTTAAAAGTTGTGATTAGTTAAAGATTTCTACAGAAAACTTGACATTTGATAAAAAAGCTTTCTGTCTCGAATTTAAACCACAATTTTGACCCCTTTCTGGTCTGAATTAGCAAAAGTAAAAAGCAAGTTATCCGGAATGATGTTTTACATAAGATACATGGGAATTTTAAAATGAAAATGCAAAACAAGGGTAGTTTACCTCAAAAACCAAAACGGGTTGTTTTGACTTAAAATGATTGTTTCAAAAGATTAACTGTGAAACTACATTTCTTTCCAAGACTAGTGACTTACAAGACTTAATAATTCTTATAGAAATATAATATACAAATACTCTAATAAACTTTCCTAAGTTTATTTGACAATCAAAAAAGTGGATTTTACAATTGGCGAGAAATATGACCAAAACCGGTTTCTAATTCAATAATATTACTTGTAAATTTTATAACATGTGTAAAACATGAAACTTGTTTAAAATTCAATTAAACAAGATGTAAACCAATTAATTTTATAAACCATGTGATTGATTTAACACTTATGTCATATAATCAAATAAGCAATTATATGTTTTACATATTAAGTACTACGTTACTAGGGAGCTTCATGTTACAGGCCTCTTTGGGGGAACGTATTGATGACTTGTTGGATTTATGATTTAAAGTGTCATACCTCCTCATACGTTTACTACATGACCTCTGAATTATTATGACCCGAACAGTAATACGATATTTAACTAAAAACACTTTATAAACTAGTAAACCATTTCTATAACAACATACACTATTATTTTAAGCTACCATGTACAACATAATGATCAATGTAATGACTTATATAGACTTATTAATATTTCCACATCGTTATTACAAAACCTAAGACACAATATCATATTTCTAGGTTGTACGTAAAGGTTTTCCTGGCTTATCCATCGATTTCGTTATACACTTAACATCATTTACTCACGGTGAGTTTAATGGCCCCATTTTCTATCGTTTAAACTGTTTTGTAAACTCTTTGGGGGAGATACATGCTTAACTATTTTCATTACTTTCATAAATACTCTAAACTTTTAAGGATTATTGTGAGTTTCATGGGCCTATTTTCTATTGTTTAAACTGTTTCGTAAACTATTTGGAGGAGATACTTGCTTAACTATTTTCATTTACTTTCATAAATACTCTAAAATTTTAAGGATTACCGTAAGTTTCATCGCTTGACTTTTACTTGTTTTGAACTATTTAGGGGGAGATACATGCTACAATTTTTGTATCAATCACAATTACTTGAAAACTATACTAAGTGCTATATAAATCTTTATTTATACTTGGAATTACGAACTTAGAATTATGTGCTATATCAATTGTTATTGATACTATGAGTTATGTGCTATATCAATTGTTATTGATACCTTGAGTTATGTGCTATATCAATTGTTATTGATATGGGGAAGTGGTTCCCAGTATGTGCAAGAAGTGGTTTCCCAGTATGTGTAGTCTCATTTTTATCATATTTGGTCAACATGTGCATACAAATATATGCTTTGATGCGTGACTATTACTATGTAATTATTATGTGCAATTTAGTGGCTAAAAGTCTTTGAGAAGAGGCTCCCAGTATGTGCAATTTAGTGGCTAGCAGTAGTCTTTTGGAAGAGGCTCATAGTATGTGCAATTTAGTGGCTAGTAGTAATCTTTGAAAAGAGGCTTCCAGTATGTGCAATTTATTTGCCAGTAGTAATCTTCGGGAAGAGGCTCCCAATATGTGTAGTTTGTGTGCATCCTGACTGTATGACGAAAGACCCTTGTAGTGTGTTGTGCAAATTAGTAGATTTAGTTGTCGCATATACCGTCATTTTATTTAAGTACTCGTATATGTATATCTTGTTCACTATTGTCCTGCACGTTTTAATATACTTGACTATTGTACTTACATTTATTACTACAAACCTATGAACTCACCACCCTTTGTGCTGACACTTTTTAGCATGTTTATCTTAGGTTAGTTAGACGATAGCTGGTGCATGGAGCATAGAGTCGCACGTCATATTTTGAAGGCTTATGCTTTTATCATTTACGATTCGATATGTTATAAAAACATTTATGTATTGTACTATGAAATCTCTTGTTTGTAACTCTGATTCTATATTCGAATGGTAACTTTTTAACACGTCTCATATAGAGTCGTTTTCTATAACTTGTACCGTGTGCTAAGAAATAATACCTTAGTGACACAATATTCCGATGCGATATTTTGGGGATGTTACAGATTAGTATCAGAGCGTTGGTTATAGAGAACTAGGTTACATTTAGTACCTAGACTATAACTGCTTTATACGTTGAGACTGTCCTCTTTATTTGCCTTACACACACTTCGTGCACATATGCTTTTTGTTCGTTATTTGTTTAGATCAACGTTGTTGGATGATATGACTTTTGTATTAATAAGCAAACCCCATAAATTAGTTGAGATGATTAGTCCTAGCATTGCATTGTTACTCCTAAATTATGCATAGCCTGTACATCTATGCCTAATTTAGGAAGAATCATGTAGTGAAAGGAGTAGTAATCTTGGATAAGGTTTGGTCGAGTCTTAGGAGTCTAATCACCTGAAATTGTATTGGTCGTATGCGTGTGCGTTGCATGTTTTGTGTATTCATATTTGTGCATTTTGCTCTATAATCAGACATCCACACTTAGCTTTAAGTATGCCTTTTATTGTCATACTTTGCCTTTTTTGACTATTTTATGCCCATGTGAGTGCTTATCAGTCACGGTGTTTTGCTATACTATGTCATGCTTTATTTTCTCCGACTATGTTATGCCTTTGTGCGAGTTTATTATTCACTGTGTTGTGTCCTTACTATATTATTTCTAAGCCTTAGTTGCATTTCTAGCCTTCTCGCTAATCTAAGTCACCACTATTCGTTGATTTTATTGGTTTAAGCAATTCCAAATTCAAACCAATCTTTTAAACGACCTCCTTCAAAGATATTAAACTATTCCTTTGTGATAACTTGTTTCCTAGCTTGATCTATTGACAGTTCTTATTTGATGAGTTGCGAAAAATCAAGCTAGAATCAATTTGTTACTCAAACCGATTCAACTTAATCTCATGACAGTTCTTTCTTGATGAGTTACGGGATTAAGTTAGAATCAACTAGCTAAAGGTCTTTTGAGGGATATGCTTGGGAATAGGAAAGTTTGCCTCATCAACTCTAGCCACAAGAACGGACGTCTGTAGAACGAACGATAGCCTTAAGAACATAAGGTTGTAGAACGAAGAGAATTTCGGGATGGAATTCCCTTTAAGGCGGTAAGATTATAACAATTCAAAAAAATTCACGTTAATATTTATTTAAAACATAAACATTTTATCCCAAAATCGCGTACAATTTTAAACTTTAAATAAAACGGTTAGGTTATCCCACGCGCAATGAAAACCGACTCTGAACATTTTTATCACATTAGATTAAATTCTAGTCCACTTATAATCAATATATGGAATTTTGAAATTTAATTTCAAATGTTACCAAATAGACCCTGTGTTTTATGAGCCTAAACTCGCGTTTTAAGCATTTTTATTTATACACGAACTTAACCTAAACCTGCACCGCGTTTTTAAGACGTTTAAACCCTTTTACATTTTTGGAAAATTCAATTTATTTTTCTCCTCCTTTGACCATAAAATCAACACTTGATTATTAATACTAAATATAGCAAAATATCTTCTAAACTTAACTAGCCATTTTTAGTCCTTATTAAAGCTAAGTTCCTAGATATTTCAAAGACTTAATACATAAGTAACTAAGATATTTACTTAAACTTCTTAACTACGTTTAACTAGATATTTAAACATTTTCGGTTTTAGACTTAACATACATTTAACACAACCGACACTAGACTAGGCCCAGTCTACACATTATATGCCTTTTAGGTTCAGAATAATCATATTTGAAAAGTCACATTTCACTTTTTTCATTTTCACGTAAACTTCGTATGTTTTACGTTTTACGCATATTTAACCAACGTTTTTAAGATTTAACAACGTTTACGCGCTCCGTTAAACTTATCACTCATTTAATATAATTTTATAGAGTATACTGATAAGTTTTAACATTTCTTACAAGTTTTATATTTTTACAATACCCGGATTTAAGTTTCGTGATTTAAATACTTAACGATAGTGATTACCAGGACCAAACGACACTCCGTAAAACACAAGATAAATATCCAAAACTCCTAACCTCCTGATATAAGCCCTATGTGGCATTTTTGGTGAATCACAAAGCCATGTGGCTTGGTGATGAGCCTTGAACATTTTAGATTGTTACATGTGTTATATGACTAGCTTAAGTTAACAAAATAACTTAAGTCTTTAACCTCCTCATTATCTTATAAAAACTTTTCATCCATTTTGACTAGAAAACTCAATCACTCTTCCTTGTTTCATCTCTATAAACACCCCAACATTAAATCCCTACCATCTTCATCTTTGATCTTCAAGTTCTAAGTTCTACATCATTGTTGAAGCTCTTGTCAAGTTTCACATGATCATAGTTATAAGTTTCTTCATCTATTGGCTAGATTGCAAGATACACAAGTGATCCAACTCTTTCATAAATCCTAACAGAAGATCTTAAGTGCACAAGAGGGTTGAAGGATTCCAAGGGTGGAGTTGTTCTTAGTTCTTACTCCTTTGTTCTTATAATTCCATTTTCATTAAGGCCAAAAGTTGTAAGATAAAATCATGATCATCATCCGCATTCTTATGATTTTATGCTTGTTATGTTATGTTATATATGTTAATTATATTGATCATGCTGTACAAAAGATTTAAAACAACTAAACATATGTATAAACTTGCTTATGATTTCATATAAAAGTTTATATTAGTAAACTAGTAAATCAAGTATGTTATGCTAGTTATTGTCACCAAAAATATAAACACAAGACCTTAAATAATATTATGTAGTTGTAGAGAAACTCAAAACAAAAACCTAGCCTTTGGAATCATGTAAAAATAGTTTGTAGATTAAAAGTTGTGATTAGTTAAAGATTTCTACATAAAACTTGACATTTGATAAAAAACTTTATGTCTCGAATTTAAACCACAATTTTGACCCCTTTCTGGTCCGAATTAGCAAATGTATAAGCACAAAAGTTATCCGGAATGATGTTTTGCATAATATAAATGGGAATTTTAGACTGAAAACACAAAACAAGGGCAGTTTACCTCAAAAACCAAAATGGACTATTTTGAGTTAACATGGTTGTTTCAAAAGATTAATTGTGAAACTACATTTCTTTCCAAGACTAGTGACTTACAAGACTTAATATTTCTTATAGAAATATAACATACAAATACTCTAATAAACTTTCCTAAATTTGTTTGCCAATCAAAAAAGTGGATTTTACAATTGGGGAGAAATATGACCAAAACCGGTTTCTAATTCATTAATATGACTTGTAAATTTTATAACATGTGTAAAACATGAAACTTGTTTAAACTTCAATTAAACAATATGTAAATCAATAAATTTTACAAAGCATGTGACTATTTTAACACTTATGCCATATAATCAAATAAGCAAATTATATGTTTTACATATTAAGTACAACGTTACTAGGGAGCTTCATGTGAGGTGCCTCTTTGGGGTGAACATATTGACGAGTTTCTAGATTTACGATTTAAAGTGTCCTACCTTCTTATACATTTACTACATGACCTCTGAAGTAATCAATCTAAGAAATAGTTAATGAATAAGCTTATTTTGTAAGAAAAATGCAACAATAACCTTCATTTATGTGATATTTTATTTTCTCGGCTTATGGCCTTTTCTGGCATTACGTAATCGAGGTATGTGGCAGTTTGTGAAGATACAATGGGTTGATGTTCTCTATATGAACTCCAGTTTTGAATTGTTTTAATTAGAGAGTGTGAGTGGAGTCATCTTCTATATGGAATCCGTACATAAAAATTGTAGTGTTTAAGACATTGCACTTTTAAGTGTTTGTTGTTATCATCAACAACTACCATAAAAGAATGATCTCATTCTTAGTTTTTGCTAATGCCTTCGCTGCTAATGCCTTTGCTATAAAACTCTATAGTAAAAAAGTGAGATTAAGCCGTTTTTTGTTGAGAATGTTACGTCAATAAGATTAGAATAGTTTATCCTTACACTACTATTGAATTTGCTGTTTGGATGTGCATTTCACATAAGTATGTGACATTGAATAACTATATCTAGATAATCAGCAGTAAGAATATAAGTTTTACTATGTTAGACATTCTACTTTTATATAAGTTATGTATTTTTTGGTTTTGTGTAGTTTAGACGATTTGATTATGTGGGTGTTGATTGAGTTTTGGTTTTTATTGTTTTTAGGAATGTATGTGGCGAATCGAGATTCGGATTTTTTTATCGCACACATCTGCTACATTCAATCACCAAACTGTATTTGATAATTTTTTTTCTTATTTGTAACTGTTATTATTAGTAGTTGCAGGGAAAAAGGTTGGAAGGATCACAGAGCTCAGGAAACTAGAGAAGGTGATTGACCAACTAGACAGCAGAACAATTTCTGCATCACCATTCGAGTACACGAGACAGCATCTTTAATCAACCTGCTAAGGTAGAATTCGTGCCTTCATTTTATATTTGGGTTATATAGCTAGATGCCATTGTGATTAGTTTTTTATTAGAGGTTTTGAATTATGGATACATGTGGAAGAATCAATCGTACTGTCAATTTGGTTTGGTAATTATGAGAGGGATGCAATTTCTTAAAAATGAACATGTTGGATCCTCTCATGAAAAAAAGAAAACCATATAAGAACTTTGAAATAATCGATACCAGACACCCTTTAATATCAAACATTTTATGTTATCAAATCAATTGCAATTGATATGTAGGATGCACCCCTCTAAACATCAGCGCCGTAGTGAAAAAACATGTCATTAAAACACCATCTGTCACACCCTCAAATTACATTTTTACAGTGAATAGAATACCTTGGGAGGACTGTCATAGCATCAAAGTTACATTATATCGAGCGACCTAAAGTGTCATTTGAAAATATCGTTTGATTCAAGAAAATAATCGAGTTTACAAAACATAGGTCCCAATAGATTTCAAGGTACCAAAATAAGTTTGTTACAATCAAGCGATAGTTAAGTGCATAAAATATAGGTGAGGCGCGTCGACACCGCGACTCTATGATAAGTCCACATGCATGCCATAAGTGAATGCCTTAGATACACGAGATAAAACATGCTAAAAATGTCAACACAATGGTTGAGTGAGTTCATAGAGTTTGGTTAACAAGTAAAGCTTTTAAAGAGCGTTCATGCAACAAAGGCAAAGTTTTGGTCATTTAGAATAGTCCATAAAGCAAAGGCATTGTAAATCCACTCGAGCCCAAGTTCCGCCCATACAAAACTTGCAACATGTGTGTTCACAACCCACTGCGAAAATATGTCTAGTTTATGTTCAAGCACACGTGGTCAAATGAGTTCGCAATATAGCACCACGTATATAATAATGTATGCCAGGAAAAGCCCCTAGAATAAATAATATACGTCCCGTAACATAGTGGACGAGAGGTTGGCCGACCTCTAATAGCGTTATCCATACTACCTACTAATAGGAGACTAACAATGCGAATGTACGAGCGGTACATCATACAACTATTAATATACAATTAAGAACACTCCGAACATGGGAGAATTTGCCTTTGCTCCCGACAGGGAGACTTTAGATTGAAAATGCTCCGTTCCCATAGGGAGACATTCGCCCGGACCGGAGGCTTAAGGTTGCTCAGAACAAGGAGACTTTATAGTGATGCTCCGAACATGGGAGACTTTATAGTGATGCTCCGATCATGGGAAACTTTAGGTCAAGGTCATAGCACGTACGATTCAATAAGTTCAAACAAGTCATAAGTTCGTATTTAAGTTCAAGGGTTCCATTCAAAAGTTCGTAATTAAGTTCAAGCGTTTAAGTCGAGTTCAAAAGTTCAAAACAGTCAAAGAGCTCAAAATATATCAAAAGGTTCAAAATAGTTAAAGGGTTCAATATTATGTCAAACAAGTTCAAAATAGTCAAAGGGTTCATTATAAAGTCAAACAAGTTCAAAATGGTCAAAGGGTTCAATATTACGTCAAACATGTTCAAAATAGTCAAAGGTTCAATATTAAGTTAAAAGAGATTACTTATATGTCAAAATGTTTTAAATCAAGTTAAAGTGTTCAAATCTTTGCCAATATGTTCCTATCAAGTTAAAAGAGTTCAAATATATATGTCGAAGGGCTCAAAATCACGGAAAGTGGTTCAAATTATAGTGTTCATAACATAGTGATCAATTTAGTTCGGGCACAATCTACTTACTAGCATAAGTAGTGAACAAAAGGGTAACAAGTTCATGATAGTTCGAACAATATAGTTTAAGTTCATATAAGTGTAAAGTAAAAGCATGAAGTTGAGCATGTATCTCCCAAGAGTTAATAAAACAATTAAGCGGGTAAAAGTGGGCTACGAACTCACTGTTGCAATAGTTATGATGACAAAGTGGATGCACGAAATGAGACGCAACTCTAACGCGACCTATTATGAATGATATGATCTAATATAAGTCATGAAACAATGTCGTGCATGCAAACTCATATGATATCCATACCACTTGCATTTTTGAAAATAAAGTTTATCGTCGAAATATACGTTTATGACATCTCCGCATCTCGTCATGTTGTAAATTACTTTACAAGTACTTACATCGAAATGATATCCTACGATAATCATTTAGTGATTTATTAAGAAATTATAGTTTTTCGTCGCAAAAATAATATAATTTGACAATTCATGAAAGTGACTAAATGGCCTCGAAAAGCTAGTCGTAAAATAGTGAATATCGAGTGTTAGAAAACAAACTCAACGGTTTTCGAAAGCTTGTAGCATTATCTCAAAGTCTTAGCTTTTAAATTTTTTATCATAGAGGTCTCGATCATTGAGAAAAACATAGGTAGAGTAGGGTACTTGTACCTAAATATTGTTTAAGGGTAATTTTCGGCAAAGTTTGAGTGACTGTATTTTATTGTTAGGAATCAGAAATTCCAAGTATTGAAGATTCGGTCACCCCAATGTTACATATCATAAGTTAGCTCGTAGACTTGTCGTTATTTACATTACATAGCAGTTTATTAGTTAGTTTATTGCATAGATTAGTTTAGTGTAACACCGTAGAGGAAGGACGGGTCTTTACCCATTGTATACCTGATCCACAGGCCGTCAGGAGGTCGTTTATTTGTAACTTATAAATACCCTCTACCTTTCAAGGTAGGGTTGGATGTTCACTGGAATCTAACCTTCCATGAGTTTTCTCTTACTAGAACATCTCCCTTTCTCTCTAAAACTTATATACGCCACTATTGTTTATGGTTTAATGTGATTATGAAATCCTATATCTTAGAATTGGTATCAAGAGCCATGGTTTGATCACTCATCATCATGCTCTTTGTTTTAATTATTTCATAAGGTTTTTGGGTATTAAGGGTTTAGGAGAGTTTGATTCATTGGACAAATTCTAGTATTAAAGTTTGAATTTTGCTTGTACTTTTGTGTTTAGGATCATCATATGTGTTTAGGTTTTGAATTGGAAAGCTTAAATCATTGTGGTTTGGTTGTTTTGGATTGATAAAGTGGTTATTTGTGAAAGAAGGACGAAGCGAGTTGAGTCTCGGACTTGTTTTTCTTCAAAGCTAGTTGCTTTGTTATTTGATGCGAGTTGGTACATGCGACTTAGCTGTTTAGCGAGTTGATCTTTATGTGACTTGGGTTCTAAGCGAGTTGTTTCTTTAAGCGACTTGAGATCTAAAGCGACTTAGCTATTTAGCGAGTTGTAACGCTAGCGAGTTAATTTAAGCGACTTAGTGTTCAAGCAAGTTGATTGTGTTGCGAGTTGATACTAAAGCGAGTTGGCTATTTAGCGACTTGATTCATTAAGCGAGTTGATTGTGTTGCGAGTTGATGCTAATGCGACTTGGCTATTTAGCGAGTTGACTACTTAAGCGAGTTGTGTGTTTAGCTACTTGTTCATTTAGACTTGTTACTTCTTCGTGATACATTCTTACGGTTGTTCTTTTGGAATAGTAAAATCCCATAGAATCCAACACTCATGGCTCAATCTACTGATCCAGTGATTTCTAAAGTGCTCAAACTTTATGATTTAGCGGACTGCAGACAAAGCATGTACTATTCGAATGTGTGACCTTAATAAATCCCATTGATGATCTAAACCCATCACACCTGAGTCCAACCCAAATGAAGCCGGGAGAAATTACATGTTGAATGTAGTATTGAACCTTACTTACGCTTCATTCCACATATCACAAGTGTTATCCACATCCATGGATCGGACATGCGTTGCCCTTTTCCGTCGATTTACCTTCACTTAAGAATACATTGTTTGATTACCTTGAACAATTGAAGAATCGGCTCACCAGCGGGAAGATAATAAAGATGATTCCATAGCCGTACTTCATATGATTCTCAAACAATTTCGAGACATTCATCAATGGGAATACTCGTGATTTTGATCAACATGTGGTGAAATCTCCTTCAAGAAACATATCGGAATGGAAATTCATGAGTTCTCCAATATATTGATCCGATTAATGGATAATATGGAGACATACATTGAGGAAGCGGCTAAAGCAAGTGAAGCCGGTGATAAATTGAATGAATAAAGTGAACCTCCAGGGATCTTTGTGATCGAGAAAAGTCGAGCGAATGCGAGATCATTATCATGCTGATTACATCAATGAAATTGGAATAGCATCAAATGGTATCTCTGACGATGAATACAAAGAATCGAAACAAAGGACTGAAGCGTCGAATGTCATTAATGCCAAGTTCGTGTAATGAGGATGCAAGTGTCGGACCAATGGATGATCGAGATGTCATCGATGTGCTACCGAATGATCAACACAATGAATGCAGTAGCGTATCCAAACCATCTCGAATTTGTAGATTTACATGAGTCGATTATATTGAAATGGTTGAGGCCGAGTGCAGTATGTTTTAAAACTAATGATGTGATTTCAAAAGGGCATTTGAGGAACTTTCTTACAAATATTCAATTCTTGAAGAACACTGCGTTTCCTTGGAAATTGCGCTTCTGACAAAAGGAAGAAAATTCTCTTGTTTCAAATGCATGCACAAATCCGAGAATTCGAATTCGTGAGTTTTTGAAATTAATCGGTTAAAACTGATTCTAGACAAAGACTCAACCATTCGTAACTGAAAAAACAAATGTCAGACACTCAATTGAACATGAATGCGGATATTAATTATGATGCTTGTAATTGTTAGGAATTAGAAATTCCCGGTATTAAAGAGTCGGTCACCTCAAGTATATGTAATCGTTAAGCTCGTAGTCGTAGTTATCTTAAGTTAAGTAGTATTTAGTTTAGTATCACCGTGGAGGACTGGACGGGTCTTTACCACTGTATGCGATCCACACCGATGTGTGGGCGATTTATGTAAGACTATAAATACTCTACCTTCCAAGGTAGAGAGTTGGAGCTCATAATAATATCTTTCACTTTCTCTCACTAAGTTCCCTAAACCTCCAACTTTCTCTCTCTAGAATTCCACTTATACGCCACCTTGGTGTTATGGTTTGATGTGTATGTGAAAACTAATATCTCACAATTGGTATCAAGAGCCATGGTTGGATCATATCTTGCACATCTTTGGATTTCTAGTGGTTTTAGGTGGTTTTGAGTTTGAAAAGTTTAGTGGTTTTGCATCATTTGGTTGATTTCTTGTGTTAAAGTTTGAATTTTGTTAGTACTTTTATGTTTAGAATCATCACAAGTGTTTAGGTTTTCATTTGGTAAGCTTGAATCATCTTGGTTGGGTTGTTTTGGATTGAAAAGTGATGTTTATATGGTTTTCAAGCTAGCGACTTAGCTCACTGGACTATTCTCTTCATAGCGACTTGCTTTACAAATGTGTGAGTTCTGACTTTAGACCTAGCGAGTTAGATCTATCGAGTTAAAGTACAAGTAGTGGACTCTCCACTACAGTAGCGACTTTAGTGGTAGCGACTTGGTGCAGCGAGTTGCTCTTTAGCGACTTGTATCCTTAGCGACTTGAGTAGCAATTCTTGCCAAAATTTTGCTAGCGACTTGAGGCTTAGCGAGTTACTACTTAGCGACTTGCATTTGTCTAGCGACTTGGGACTCTAGCGACTTAGTGGTGTAGCGAATTAAGTGTTAGCGACTTAGTGCATTATCTTCTAGCGACTTAGTGCATTATCTTCTAGCGACTTGAGTGATTGTTTACGGTTTCTCTTGATTTAGTAAAATCCGTGAAAGAATCTATTTCCGGTTTAATCATAGAGTTATAAAATCCCGTATAATCTGTTAACATGTCTACCAACGTTCCTACAAGTTATCTCCACTGCTGTTGAGGATGTTCAAGCGGTGGCTCGGATACTAAATCCACCCATGCTTGACGAATTGACTACGATTCTTGGGCTCAACGAATCAGATTGTATTGCCTTGGAAAGGAAAATGGTGTCAACATTCTCAAATCCATTGATGAAGGACCATATCGGGTTGAGACGACTAGAGACATACTTGATACTAATGAAGATGGTACTCCTGTTTACGGAATGGACGGACCTAAGATGTATGATGAGCTTGATGATAAGGATAAAAAGAGATTTGATGCGAGATATCAAGGCTTCAAACATTGTTCTTCAAGGTCTTCCTAAAGACATCTACAAGTCGATCAATCATAACCTGAAGCAAAGGCGGTTTGGGATAATGTTAAGATGCTTCTCTCGTGTTCGAATTAACTATGGAAGGCAGAGAATCCCAACTCTATGACTTAATTTGAGCACTTCAAGATGAAACCGGATGAGAATGTCAATGAGTACTATGTGAGAATTCATAAGTTGGTGAATGACATGAGAAACATCAAGATGACTATGCCTAACATTCGCTTGAACTCAAAATTTGTAAACAATATGAATCCCGAATGGCACAAGTTTGTCACCTCTGAAACTCACTAAAGGATTGAAGGATACAAACTATGAGCAACTCTATGCCTTCCTCCTTCGGAATGAGAGACATGCCATGTTTGAAAAGAGGATTCTTGATCGTTCAAAGGTCGGGGAGAAACAAGGTCTACAAATGATTCAATCGCCTTCTTCACATATGATGGGACTTCCACCATGCTTCTCAAGTTGCACCCATGAATGATGATAATCACAAACCCATTTCGATCCAAGGTTCAAGCAACTGATGCAAATGCCGTCATGGAACATTTCATCACTCAACTAACACTCATGGTTAAAGAGAACAAGACACTTTCACCTCACACCAACAAACTCCACACCGCAATGAGATCCGAACCGCCTCCATCTTCACAACCATGCTTTGATCGAGATGGGAAAATTATGGGCAACCAGATTCAGAAAGACAGATGATCGGAGAAGAGGTGGAAGTGGGAGAGGTTATGTTGGCAACGAATCGAGGAAGAAATGGTAACCAAGGTCAAGCTAAGCCAATCAAATGTTACAACCGTGGTGGTGAGGACACATTGCAAGGAACGCACATCTCCAAAGCGTCCCATGCACGCCGACATTTCAGAGATAAGATGCTGGCACAAGCTCGGACAATGGTAATCTTGCTGGATGAAGAGGAATTGTTTCTTGCTTTGAGGGCAATGCCAAGACCTATGATCTTGATGTGGATGAGCAGCCTATTCGGAGATAGGTCACAATCATTAGAATGCCTTTCAAGTCGCCGATCGTGATGCATACTGAATCGATGTAGATGATGGACCCACTGCACACAATTTTCATGGCTAGCATTTCTCCAATGGTTTCTCCCAAGGTCTCTTCTTCACCACAAGTGGCCCATCCAAGGACAAACTCATCTCGAGGTATTAAAACTATACGATGATCTCGATGTACAATGATGCATGACAAAGTACAACCAATGAAACTATTGAATCAAATGTTGAAAATATGGGTAATAACAATATTGTCCCATACTGATCAATACGTGAAACATAGTGAAAGTGAAGTTGTACCAAGTGATGCATCTTCTGCGATCAACAATGACTATGTCGTTGATGAATACACCGCATGCTCTAATGATTCCGTAATTTCGAACTTAATGCCTATAAGGAACGTGTTGCTATTTATGAACAACGTGCAAAATTTGAGTTGACCACCATGAAAGCGTGAAATGGATGACCAAGTGAGTACGGTAATTAGAAAAAGTAAGTTTAGAGAAGAAGTATTGAAACAAGAATTACATTCCTTGCAAGAAAACTTTCTAAAACAAATAAGCAAAAACAAGAACTTCAAGAAAATGTGAAAATGCTTACAAGAATTTAATGCAAAGGAATCAAAACTCTTGAGAGATTTTCTAATCTGAAAACTTTGAAAACAAACTTGAAAACAAGTTGTACATACAAGGAAACACCATTCGATCGCTTCATGGTCACTAAACATCGTGTCTTAGCGATAAGCATAGCATTCCCTTGTTGAGGAACCAAATCCAGGTAATTAAAAAGGCTAGAAATGCTCATAAGGTGCTTTATGATGGTAATGAAATCCTTAAGCCTAGGCGAAACCTAGTTGCATTGAGTGCATCGAGGAAGATAAGAAATCAAATAAAATCACTAGGAAAAGATGAATAAGAAACAAAATGATCCCAAATGCAAAGAAAAACATAATTATCTCTCCTCACGATTACAAGAAGGAAAACTGATTTCCTTGAACAAGTTTAAGCCTCGGACATTGTTGACTCCGAACAAGTCTTCGGAAAAAGGATTTAGATAAGCGAAAGTCGAAAATATTGTTGTAACAAACCTCCCTTTGGAAAATGCCTAGAAGCATTGTGTATCCTCCTAATACACCAATGCATCTTGTACCTAGAACAATTGCCACTAAAAGCAAGACATTAATTAGCCAATATGTTATATTTCAACTATTTGTTGATTTTGAGAAAACTTGCAAGAAAAGGATCACACCCACCGGTATAATCAAGGAGAAAGGGTTTTGAACAAATGAAAGAATGTTATTTAAGCGAGGTCATGCCCTTCTTTAAACTTCTAAAAGATCACTTTGAGAGTCTTAAAAGGAATAGAAACCGATATTAAGGAATGGAAAAGAATTTGATGCAATGGTTGTTGAGTTAATGACTATGAAGCGAAGACCGAAATATAATGAGATTGAGAGAAAGAACTTGCATACATTAAATGAGAATCTTATTATCGAATGTGTTGCTCAAGATGTGTTTTCATCGCTCAAATTGCTCTATTAATGCTTCCAAATTCCATGAACTATCGTGGCCCCGAAAGTCTCCCATGATCGTGTCATTGAGCTTGAAAAACTAATTCTAAACTAAACGATAAAATTGAACTGGATGATCACGACATTTGCTTAAACATTTTTCTAAACTAGAAGTTGAGCATTTTAATTTACAACTAAAATATCAACATCTTAAAGAAAATGTCAAAACTTCAAATGTCAAGACCTCTTCGATGCTCCGAGTTTGATGCGATTTTCAAATTAACAAACGTGATGAATGATTCAAGCTCGGTGCAACACGATCGAAAGTTGAAAGCCCAAATCTCTCAATTAAAGGTCAAACGAACAATATGACCGGCTCCCAAATGCCTCCTCCTTTAGATTCTCGAACTCTCAAACGTTTCATCTTCAAAACCTAGTAAATGCTTTACAAAAGGAAAACGAAAGTTTTCTAAAAGAAAATGAAAAGGTTAAACGTCATTTCAATGAGTTGTTTGAATCAATTAAAGTCACTCGTAACAAAAACAACGAACAAATAGCTTCATTGCAAAAGGAAATTGAGAATCAAGAGTCGGTAAAAGGGAAAATGCCAATGATCAATGGGAGAATGATGTATCAAAGGTTCACTCGGTAATAAATATGCTTTATCCGTGACATATGTTCCCTCATCTAGGAACAACAAACTTGCCATTCAAACATACTTCTCATCCCTTAAGGATTGCCTAGAATGTCTGCGTGAGATTGTTGAAGAGGATAAGCTAGAAACCTCATGATAATGCAATTGGACATGCGACGCTTATATGCCAAACGATCTCAAGAAATCTTAGAATGCTTGATCACAATATGCCCAAAGACATTAGGTGAGAGAGTTAACCTTTGATTCCATGCTCGATGCCTAATGCCAATATGATATGCACTCGATTCCCAATGTTTTGAATGTGAACCGTAGTGTACCCTTGAGTAGTTCAGATTCTAGATCCGTCAATGCTAAGAGAGAGAACTCAAAGATGCCTTCTAGGAGTACTAATCTCAAGACTCTAGTTTTAAGAAAGTGAACCCTAGTGCACCTCGCATGTAGTTCGAGATCCCAAAGACATCTAAACAGTGGTGCAAAGAGTAGTAAAACAAACTAATGTTCCCATTCCTCTACAGAGTAATCGGTGACATTAAAGGGAGCGGTCAAAGTCTCAAGATAATATAAGGAATGATAGGACCTCTCTAGCTAAGAATGTGACCTTGGAAGAGTAGAAGAACAATCTAGGAACTTTAAGCTTGAATTGAATAAAGCGAATCGTGTTGATTCTAGTATTAGCCATAGGCGCATCGTAATTAATTCAATTCGATACTATTTGCAAACCTTGTATCGATGTGCGCTTGAATTCATCTCTAATCATGAATGTGGTGTTAATGTTACGCCTAATGATGTTAATTGTCCAGTTAATATTGTTAATGCTAAAATTCATGCTAAGAAGGCTAAAAGGCAAAAACGAAAGAAAGTTAGAAAACAAAGGAAACCCACTGGAAGAACATTCAAGAAAATAGGCTTTTATTGGACACCGTTGGTCTTAAGACTAATCGATAATGCCCACTAGAAAATGGATGCCTCTTGGTAGAACTATTCCTTAAGAAGTGATCACACCGTGAGCAGTGGCTATCACGACACTAATCGCATCTATTCACAACGATTCCATTGCCTCACTTTCCGATATGAATGCTTCTATTTCGATGTGGGTGTTCCAAACATTGTTACTAACCAAATGGAACCCATTCTTGCATGGGATCCCAATTATCCGATTATCCATTCTTGTCTGTGTTCAACCGCAGATCGTTCAAATCGCTACGTGGTACACGGACTCAATTTGTTCCAAGCATATATTTGGAGACCGGTCATGCCTCATGAACTTCGAAGCAAATTCATCGGGATCGTAGATTTGGTAATGATCATTTCAAAGCTATTATGGGTTATGGAGATTATGTTGTTGGTGATAGTGTCATCTCTAGAGTATATTATGTGGAAGGTTTAGGTCATAATCTCTTCTCTGTTGGTCAATTCTGATTACGATCTAGAAGTAGCCTTGAAAACATACCGCTGTTAGAGATCTTAATGGTGAAGCTGTTAAAAGGAACTGTGGCTCAAATCTTTACACCATCTCTATCGATGACATGATGAGGCCTCTCCAATCGCTTGTTATCAAAGGCTTCTAAAACAAAGTCATGGTTATGGCATCGTGCCTCAATCACTTGAACTTCGGCACCATCAACGATCTTTCGAGAAGGACTTAGTTGTAGGTTTACCTAGACTAAAGTATGAAAAGGATCATCTTTGTTCAAGATGTCAATTGGGAAAAGCAAGAGTATGCCCATAAACCCAAACCTACTAACTCGTCACGAGTTCTTCATATGATTCATATGGATTTATGTGGACCAATGAGGCGCAGAATATCTTTGGGAAGAAATATGTGTTAGTTGTGGTCGATGATTACTCTAGATTCACCGGGTCAAGTTCTTAAGGACAAAGGATGAAACTCCGATATCATCATCAAACTCATCAAACAATTTGAGTTCGACTAAACAAAACGGTCGAATTATCGAGCAGACAATGGAACCGAGTTTGTCAACAAACAACTTAGTGAATTCTATGAAAGCGTTGGAATCGACCATCAAAGAAGTGTTCCACGAACCCTCAATGTAACGGTGTAGTTGAAAGACGAAATCGTGCTCTTGTTGAAGCCGCTAGAACAATGTTGATCTACTCAAAGGTTCCAATGTTTCTCCGGGTCAAGCAATTGCCACCGCATGCTACTACACAAAATCGTTCCCTAATTCACACTATTCATGGAAAAACTCCATATGAACTTGTCCACAACAAAACCTAATCTATCTTTCCTTCGTGTGTTGGTGCCTTGTGCTATCCAACTAATGAGGTCAAGACTGGGCAAACTTAGGGCTAAAGTCGACATTGGAGTATTTGTTGGATATGCACCAAACAAAAGGGATACCGAATCTACAACAAAAGAACCCAAAATATCATGGAAACAATTCACGTTACGTTTGATGAGTCGACCGGTCAAATGGCTCCTGGACACTCGACTCGGACCCGCACTTCAAAACAGTCCCATTGGTTCATCCTTGTTCCAAACTCCTCTCAAGAAAATCCATATGTACCTCATCCGAAGATGATGTAAAGAAATTGTTTGATCCCATGTTTGATGAACTGTATGATTCAATTACTAATGAGGTCTTGATTCTACAATGAGGATGCTTATATTCACGAATGAAGTCAATCCCTCGGTCTCAATATCTTTAAGTCAAGAAGCACTCGCCATCGATCCTTGATCCTCATCAACAAATCATCATTCTTCAAATGTACATCATGGAAATGTTTCGCATCAATGATGAAGTTAATCCCTTGCGACTCCTCAAGATGCTCCATTTGAAAACATATTTGCTACTCACGAATCATCATCGAACCAACTTCTTCAGACACATCATTTCGACTACCTCGGTTCCTCAACAATGCCACACATGAACACCTCGTAAAATGGACTCACGATCACCCCTTAGACAACATCATTGAAATCCTCTCGTCTCCGTATCAACCCGGAACAACTCGCAATGGATGCCTTATGGTGCTTCTTCAACTCCGTACTATCTAAGATCGAACCAAAAGATGTTAAACCGCCATGAATGAAGATAGGCGGTTCAATGCCATGCAAGATGAAATTCATGATTTTGAAACGCCTTGATGTATGGAATTAGTACCGCTCTAGACATATATGATTATAGCTCTCAAATGGATCTTCAAAGTAAAACTTGATGAGCATGGTGATGTGTTGAAGAACAAGGCTCGATTAGTTGCTAAAGGATATCGCCAAGAGAGGTATAGACTTTGAAGAATCTTTTGCTCGGTTGCTCGAATCGAGGCAATCGTAATCTTTACGGCTAATCTGCTAGTAAGAACATGGTAGTATATCGATGGATGTAAAGACGGCATTTCGAATCGGAGATCTTAAAGAAGTCGTCTCGTCGACCAACCCAAGGATTTTTGAATCAAGCATCCTACTCACGCTTATCGCTTGAAAAGGCTCTTTCACTTTAAAGCAAGCTCCAAGGCATGGTATGATACATTTGTCAAAGTTTCTTCTATCAACCGGATTCATCAAAGGCGATTGATCCTACATTGTTCACCAGAAGTCAGCAAACATTTAATTCATGTTCAAATTTATGTTGATGATATTATTTTTGCCTCTGAGACCCAAAGGAATGTGATCGTTTTCAAATGAAATGAGTTCAAAGTTTCAAATGTCAATGATGGACAAATGTCATTTTCTTGGGATTACAAATTTTACAAAGTCCGGAGGCATTTTCATAAATCAATCTAAATATGCAGAGATTTTAAAGAAATTTGGATTTGATTCATGTGACCTGTTGACACCCCCATGATTGACCGAACCAAACTAGATGAGGACCTCTCGGGGATCATGATTGACCAAACGAAATATCGGAGTATGATTGGATCCTCGATGTATCTCACTGCTAGTAGACCGACATCTTGTTCATTGTTTGCATGTGTGCTGATACCGTGCTAAGCCTACTAAAAGCACCTTAAGCGCTTAAACGGTCTTTGGTATCTCCAAGGAACCATCAATATGGGTCTTTGGTACCGAAGACACCGGTATGTCACTAACGGCCTATGCGAGATGTCGATCATGCAGTTGTCAAGATATACGTCAAGTACGTCGAGGTGCTCGATTTTTGGGTGATAAGCTTGTGAGTGGTCTTCAAAGAAGCAAATGAGTACTTCTATTTCCTCTCGGAGAGTGAATACATAGCCATGTCATCTTGTTGTGCTCAAATCTTATGGATGAGATATCAATTATCCGACTATGGCTTTGAATTCAACAAAATCCCTATGTACTGTGATAATAAAAGTGTTATTGCTCTCTCATGCAACAACGTTCAACACTCAAGAGCAAAGCATATCGACATTCGACATCATTTCATATGGGAACAAGTAGAAAAAGGTGTGGTGGAACTATATTTTGTGAGGTCTGAATATCAATTAGCTGACATCTTCACCAAAGCTCTTCCAAGAGAACGTTTTGAGTTTATTCTTCCACGTCTTGCTTGAAAAGCCTTCAACCAAAACACTCAAACGCCTTCGGGAGGAAGACGAGGAGTAAAGGTCTATCTTCATCCATCTCTTGTATATATATCTATTGGAAAAACAAAATACAAAATTATAAAACCTTCAAAAATCAAATAGAAAAAATATAAAACTTTCAAAATCCATAAAAATCTGAAAAATTCGAAAAATCTTCAAAAAAATATTGTCAATTTGTCATGTTTTTCTGGTTCGATTATATCTACGGTTTTTGTGTTGTCATTCAAAGAATGACACGGGACTTTAGATGTTGTTCGAATTTAAAAAAAAAAAAAAAAAAAAAAAAAAATAAATAAAAATTTTGAGAGAAAGAGAAACGATGGTTTATTGTCATTTCAGGCAGTAACCCGCTTTTAAAAGAAAGAACAGAGCCATGTTTTAACATGTTTTCAAATTCCATGCTCTGATTCTATAAACATTTATCTCATTGAAACCAAATGCTTTGAAAATAACTCGGTTTCTATTTTGATAATCATCGGGACTTATTTGTCAAAATCTCTATCTCAATCAACAACCTATGTCATTGATTGAGGGGAGAATGATTTCAATTAAATTAAAAGTTATTTGGCATTAAATTGTTTTCAAAAGATTTACATGCATGTTTTATCAATGGAGTTTAAAGTCTTAAATTCGATCCTTATCGGTTCAAAAGCTTTCACAATCAAGTCACAATTCTCCTTAAAAGCTTTCAAAATCAATTTAAATCTATAAGAGATCACAAATCTCAAATGATTTGATAATTGTGATCGGGAGAATGTGTGATTTAAATTGGATTTAAACCGATAATTCGGTAAATGGCTTTATAAGAATGTACATCTTGTCATTCCACATGTGACAAACGATTTCAAATTTTCAATGCACATGTTGAGGGGAGCATCTCAGATTAAACCTTTGATTGGAAACATGATCATTCATCCCATCATGAGTTCCCTCTAGTATGTGCAAAACTCTTTTCAAACCTCGAGGCACATATGAGGGGAGCAAATTCATGGAAACCTCATCCTTCCCGAAATGCTATACCTACTTGATTTGATGTGGGAAGTGATGTTGATATCTTTTAGAAAATGGTAATCAAAGAAGTGAATTCTTTCTCTTGCCTCCGTGTGCAAAACTTCTTCAAATACTTGATGCACATGTTGAGGGAGTTCTCGTTCTAAAATATCAAAAACAATTCAGTACAAAATGCTTTGATAATATATCACAAGTATCCGAATTGATTTTCAAATGGTTTTCAATTGGTTCCAATGGCGGATGAACAATACCAAATAGACCGACCAACTCTACTTTATGTACGGTGATATAAGGATGATAAGGTTAGGTATGTGTTCCCATGATCCGCCGTAACCGGAGGGATCTACCAGTGGACAATCCACTAGTTAGTGTAGAAGTCCTTAGGTATGATGATAAAAGGAGAAAAATGAGATATGGGAAGAGTGCGGACTAAGACCGAGCTAGTCTTCGGAATAAACCCAACAAGGTTCTAGCTATGAAGTCTCGGTAAGCACCAAGGGTTGAAGAATTAAAAGAATTGAATGAGAAAGGGTGAAAACAAATAGCCCTCCATTTATTCAACTTTAGGGCGTAAACCGGGTTCAATTCATATGCTCTTGATGGTAACATCGGTATTGAAGACAAGACGTCATGGACCCAAAGGACGCCTTGCACTTCAACTTTCCAAACCACTCAAGTTCCTCTTAAAAGGACTTGTTTCATTCTCACGGGTACAGACATTATCTATCGACTTTCTCTTAGAGATGGTTGATATTGAAGAAGGAGACCCTCTCCTTAGTCTCCCACCACAGATCCAAATATGCACAAATTGAGTCTAGAGCCACGAGATCATCAATAAATCTCATTAGGACACTTTCAATGAAGACTCTCTGTTTCATACAATGTGGAAAGAGATTATATCTTGAGTCCCACGCATTATCCTTGTGGTATTGCGAACATCCGATTGATGTGTATACATATTCACAATGAAGATGGAAAACCTTCGAGCCATCATCAAACAAGCTCCTAGTAGGTGGCATGTGAGATCTATCTAACAGATCAACCATGTGACAACCGAGCGAAACAATGGGAGATTCAATCTTTGAATCAATCTCGTTCGAGTTATGGATTGACGGATACCTTTGAAAACCGGTCTTTGTGCTTAACTACTCTTTCTTTAGCACATTGACCGTGCTCATTTTTCAAACCAAAGGTGTTTTTATGATTGATAATTGATTTTCAATAAAACCTTCGTTGTATTGCAAAACAATTTCTATTGAAAGCAATACACGATTGTTTTCAAATCTCTTTTATCAATCGGTAGACTTAAAATTATTTGGTTCACTCACTCCGTGTTGTCTTCTTTGAGACGTTCGGTTTGAGAACAACTAGAACATTGCGAAACCCCGTCAAGGAAATTCTTGAATTATACGATCACGCAGTAAGTATGTGTCGATCAACGAGGAACCGTGGGCGTGTAATTCGATTCAACGAAAGTGATCAAAGACACTTTCGTGCGATTTATTGCTAATCGTTGTATGCGGTACACCCGACGTTTGCGGTGATCGTAATGAAGCGGTCAATCCATAGCCGCATGCTCACTTAACACATTCAACTCAAAGAAATCATGATTAGTGCATCAATGACTCGATATTTTCACTCCAAGCTTCGCTACGTCCGCCAATATCATGATTCAACAAATGCTTCCGCTACTCGATGAAAGACATCATGATCCGAATGTGAGCATGTCGGTCCTAAAGTCACAACACACAAAGGATGTATTAGAGATGTTTGATAGTTGATGATCTCAAAAGATGGCTCAAAATTATTATCACGTGGATCAAGAAAGACCTCCACTTGGGTATCCAAGCATGCAATGTGAAGAATCAATGACTACGAGCTTAGAAGCAAAGGACTACATCAAGAATGCAAGAACAATCTTTAATGTAATATCTAGTTGTATTCAATGTAATTTTGGTACATGATTGAGGTGACCTCCCTTAGGGGAGATTGTTAGGAATTAGAAATTCCGGTATTAAAGAGAGTCACACCTCAAGTATATGTAATCGTTAGAAAGCTCGTAGTCGTAGTTATCTTAAGTTAAGTAGTATTTAGTTTAGTATCACCGTGGAGGACGGACGGTCTTTACCCACCAGATGCCCGATCCACACCCGATGTGTGGCGATTTATGTAAGACTATAAATACTCTACCTTCCAAGGTAGAGAGTTGGAGCTCATAATAATATCTTTCACTTTCTCTCACTAAGTTCCCTAAACCTCCAACTTTCTCTCTCTAGAATTCCACTTATACGCCACCTTGGTGTTATGGTTTGATGTGTATGTGAAAACTAATATCTCACAGTAATGAAATTAAGTCTAGAAATGAGGAACTAGCCATATGTGTTGCAAAATTGCTAAGAGAAAATGAATCCTTAAAGAAGAATCTTCTGGAGTGTAGGACCAAACAGATTGATAAAATCAACTCCATGACATCGACATAGATGCCCTCAAAGATCAAGTCCGGGATAAGAGTTTCACTATCGCTATGTTAAGAAATGAGATTAGGAAAATTACAGAAATAGAGTGAATACTAAGCTCACAAAACCATCAACTTTGGAGAAATCAACTGTTCATAATGCCACTAAACGCCCTGTAACTAGGCAACCCAATGCATTTAAGATAGAAAGATTTAAAGCGTCAAAATCTAAGTTTGCTCCCCAGGTTGAAAATAATAAGGTTTTGTCGAATCCAATACTTCACAAAGTCATTCCAACCGTAGGAAAGACAATTTCCACAGATGGCTCGTAAATCTAAGATCGTGAATTTAAGAGTCAAATGACACAATCCACTAAAGTAATTTAATTGCAAAAGGACCAATGATCGAACAGAACATAACTTCATCTAACTTTGTTAGCATTTGTTTTAAGTGGGTTCCTACTGGCAGACTCTTTAAGTTTACAGGTACCAAACGGACTTACTCACCCAGAAGTTGCCTCAGATGGATCCCCACAGGAAAAACCTTCAAGAATGTTGAACTTAAAGAGATGTCCAGTAATGATACTTCAAGATATGACTCTATTAATTCAAAAATAGAGAATATACCTGTCACTAACCCACCCATTTGCAATAATGCATGTGCTACTAGTGCAAAGTGTCCTCAATCTGTTTCAGGTATTATGCTCAATTCGTTCATGAACATCATGACCTGGTTTCCATCAGAACTGAAGAATGCTCACTCTAGAATGGTAGCCTGTCAGAATTGATACATCTCATACTCTGACTCCTGATCACCTCTTTTCAGGACTCGTACTTATTAGTTTTTTTTACTAAAAAAATAAAAAATAAAAAATAAAAATCATCTTTTACTCTAATTTCACATTTTTCATTCATTATTTCACTCATTTTTACTCTAGGTTCTGTCATCGATAACATCTACGGTCCTAGAAATGTCATTCAACAATGTCACGGATTTTAGATGAAGTTCGAGCAGTAGTAATAATTTTCTATATTTTTTGGTCCTCGTACTCTTCCGTAGTTATTTCATAATACTATATCAATCAATGATTTCTTTTCCTCGTATCATTGATTGAGGGGAGATTGTGCACCAGAGCTAATCGGTACATATGCATGCTTTATTTGAGTGAGTTGGTATTGCATACTATGTGGTGATTAAATTTAAATAAAACAGTTGATCGATGTTTGAGGGATTTAATTTGAGTATGATGTGATTTGTGATGATATTTTACCCTTATAATTATATGCGAGTTGCTATGGTATATTGCGAGTTGCTATGATGTGTCTGTATGACGATTCGTTGACAAGTAGAGGGACTAAAAGTGATATTTCCTATATCTGTGTACCTTATATGCGAGTTGCATTTACAAGTAGAGGACTAATAGTGTCAACTCGCATTTAGTATTCTCTATGTATGCGTGTTGTGTGTCTTGGTCAAATCACTTTTATCTTCTTGGTCAAATCACGCATTATCTATTCTCTCTAACTCTCATATAAGCGAGTTACATGAAGAAGACTGTGGTAGGTCGTTTGTGTTAATCGATCTTGTTTATCTTAACACATTGAAAAGATTTATTCAAAACCATCTTGTTCTTAATCCCTTTGCATTTTATCCCCGACTCTCATCTAAATCAATTATTTGGACGTTAGGTTTGTATGTTTTTCTTTAATTGTTATTGATTATAGCTTAGACACATTCATTGAATGATATAACATACTTAGTTAATGTCTGAAATATTCTTTGATTATGCGTATTGAGGGTGTCGTATGGGTAGGGTTAAGTTTTTGTTGTTTGGTTTGAATAGAGAGATTAACACTCCTTCTTTACATGATTGTGAATGTGGTTTAAATTTGTGTTCGTGGTTACGAGATCTTAAGAGGGGTACTCATGCTATGTTATTGTTAGCGAGTTGGATAGTTTTCTTGGATGCGAGTTAACGATGGTTTGTTAAAGAAGTTTTTATATGCGTATTGGTGTTGTTGTGTTTGTAATCGAGTTGCTATATGCGAGTTGCAAAGTCATAAATGCGTGTTGCACATTTCCTATGCAATATGTCTAGATTCATTCTATCATGTCACGAGTTACATAAGCGTGTTAACTATCGTGTTATCGTTCATCATATGTGAGTTGCCATATCGATTTGCTTCATGTCTATAATGCGAGTTAGCATATACATGTTGACCATCCATTGTTTGACCAAAGCGAGTTGATTCATGCGAGTTGCCATATGCGACTTGCTTCATACTTTGTGATGTATGTGAGTTAACTATCTTGGTATCTTTCATCATATCGAGTTGCCATATGCGACTTGTTTCATGTCTATAATGCGAGTTAGCATATATATGTTGACCATCCATTGTTTGACTTAAGCGAGTTGATGCATGCGAGTTGCCATTTGCGACTTGGTTTATCTGTATGCGAGTTGATGTGATATTGAATGTTGCGTGTTACTCTGTTGCCTAAGCAAGATTATGGATGCGTGTTGCCATATGATATGTTCCTCGTACATCGCTTAGCATGCATGTTGGTAACCTCTATCACTTATGTGTAGTGTGTTGTGAAGTTGCTCAAATTGTAGTTCAATGGTGGTTGCAGTGTGTTTGTTAACTTTGCCTTTGGTATTATCTATTTTTGATGCCTTCTCCCAAATGGTTTACTACACTCATAAGTTTCGGCATACTAATCATATACATCATATCTGCAACTTACCCTAACAATTTTCCTGGATATGGTCTGTGTTGTCTGTGTAACCTTCAGATCTCAATGGCTGACATCACATCCTCTGAAGTTCCTATTGCATCTCCACAAAATGTCTCTCTGACTGATGATGAATTACTTCCTCGTGCGGAATGGGTGTCAATTGCTAAGAGCAACTGCTTAGATGTTGACGAGGGCAACATAACCCAACCTATCGCTCAATTTGTCCGATATCTTGAAGGACACCAACTTCTTTAATGCACTAACCAAGCGTTGCTCAATCCCATCCATCTATCTTCAACAATTCGGAAAAGCATTAATGGGGAAAAAATTTACGCTTCATACTCGTGTATGCTTGAAGACAAATGGTATAACATCTCGGTTGATACTCTGTGGATGCTCTTCAAATCACACCAAGAAACCCTTTAAACAAATTCATTTCCCACCTTCCATTCATGATATCTTAAACTTTGTCGACAATTGGGGTGCCGGAAAATAACCAAGATCTCATCACTCATCAATGCGAAAATATATCAACCATGGAGATCGATCGTCACAATCCACAACTGTGTCTAACCGTAAAACTTGAGGACGAGACGAGTTCGAGCTCCCATTATGCGATCTTCGTGGGGAATTGTCAAAAGAAAAATGTTGACTTTCTTTGAACTTATCTCGAAGAATTCATCTTATCCTTGGACACATTTATCTCTCGACGTAATCAACTCGAGAATAAAGTCAAAGGAAGAAAAAGTCTTGTTAAAGAGTGATTCCCAAAGATTAGGTTCTCAAAACTCATTATCGTCATTTGCTACAAACTCACGTAATCAACTCACGAAGCGAGTCCGCCAAGCATGAACCCGATGATGAATTTGTTCTGGCAATCTTAAATATAGTGCCAAAGGATATGACAGGAGATTTTCGGTATGCCTTCCACGAAACTTTGCTTAATTATAGAATCAAGAATGCGGATTACTTCAAGAGTTATGTAGAAAGCATCGCTAATGCAACGACATCCCGAACTCCTCTTCCAAATCTAAGCAATCTCAAGCCTCATACTCAAGCCTTCCCAAGAAAAACAAGAGGCCCGGCATTTCGATCTAATGTCTCTCCATCACAACAAATAAAGAGAAGAAAAAGGATTGGTAAGGAAATGATGAGGATCTAAGGTTACCGGAAGAGTAATGAAATTGATTGACGAAGACTAAGTCGATATCAACAAGGAATTCAAGAAAGCCTTGACATTTTAACGAGTCTCGAGAGACCACCGGTAGGAGGAGTCACGATAAGAGAACCCGAGTCAAGACTCATCAAATCAACCCCACACAAGACAAAGGTAAAGGAGTTCTTTGGAGGAGATGCAGAACAAGCCGCACATGCTATCGAATATCTAGTCACCATCTCCCAAAACAACAACCCGATTTATTCTAAAGAAAAGAATCAGATCTTCATCTACACAAGTGCAAACGGGATGGACACCGATGAGGCGAGAAAGATCGCTTGAATCTCCGCGTCGATGATGCACAAGAAAATCGGAGACTCCTTTACCACAGAGACCCCAGTTTTTAAGTCAGCAAGTGAGAAAAATGATCCACTGGAGAACGTTGAGCCTGGATCTGAAACACCCAAGCATCTTGAAGAAACAAACGTGTCTACTAGATCACTTTCCTCACTTAAAAATCTTGATACTGACCCTACATACGGGGACCAATTCTTGAAAGACGGTCCTTCTGACATCGAATCAGATAAGCAAACGAATGAAAAGGAAGAAGTTCAGTCCATGTTCTCTCGTCATACTACACCAAGATTCTTCTTCAATTCCTCCGATATCGCAAAGGTCTCCACTAATGTATCATCCCACAATCACACCAACACTTGAACCTCGTTATTACAACCGCACTTCCACATGCCAATCCCACTAATAAGTTAATACAAGTTGTCTCGATCGGTGATCCCGCCACCCCTCCTGCCTCACCACCGTGCATCACCAACTCCTTCTAGAACAACAGAGGAATTGCTTGAAGAGGCGGTCAGCATTACAACAATTGAGAAAGACTTTCTATTCTTGTCACAACAACCTTGATAGTCGTATCAAGAAACTAGAGAATCTAAATCTCAATGAAATCGTAACCGAGGCAATAGAAGCAGATATTAAAGATGCGGTTGAATGGGCAATGAAGGCTCCCTTGCTACAACGATTCAAAGATCTGCCGATCTCTGACATGAGATCTGTTCTCTCTGAGAAAATGTATGAGGAAGGAGAGTACAAGCACAGTACACACAAGAAGTTATATGAGGCACTCGATGAATCTATGAAGTATGATGATTATGAGCGGTTTGTTGCTGATGATCGTGAAAAGAAGACAAAGAAGAAAAGAAGATATGTTCCAATGGACTCAAAAGATATGTCGGGAGGTCCCAAGCCACCACCACCTCCTACAGGAGGTGCTGGCACATCTGGAGTTGGGTGATCCTCAGGAACAACCAGTTCTCACAATGTAAGCCCACCATCACCACCTCCAACCACTCAGAAACAAACAAGTACCACAAGTGGTCAAAAACATCATAGAACCACTGTCGATAACCGGTTTACACCAACCATCCCTACTATTCCAGAAGAGCAAATGATGAATGAAGAATCTTTTGTTGCTCAAGAATCTGACTCTGAAGATGATGATGCTTCTACCAAGCACATCCCAAAAATTACGGAAGATGAAGATTGGTTGGATGCCTATATTGAAGGAAGACGAATCAAAACGGCTAGAGTTACACCTTCAAAGGACGTTACTAAAAGTTGGCTTACTCAAGATAAACCTCAAACTCCTGAGCCTTCATGGTCATTCCCGAGTCCGATTCAACTAATCCAAAGAAACAATTGGGCTTCAACTATCATTTCCAACTATGAAACTCCGAGCGAAGACTCTCTTCTTCACTTCAGGGGATATGGGAGCTTTATAAAGTGGTTCATGAGAAGAAGGAAATCACATCTATCACCCCTAAAGATCTTGAAGGTCCAGCTTATGAAATAGTTAAAGTCTTCCACTCGGATGCTAATCAGCTTCAATATCAAATGGAGGAATGCTATAGAATGTTGAATGATCAAGTTGGTGAACAGATCAATAGGTTTGATGTGAACAACCCTCTTCCTCTCGGCGGTGAACCTGGATTTATGACCATTCAATGTCAGAATTCTTCTTTAACCATGATCTGGACTATCTCTGTGGACATACTTCTGAAAGAAGACCTGCTCTATCAATTTCAAAGATGAAGGCTACTACACCGATCAAGGTCTCGAGCAGTTGGTTCCGGATCATTTCGGCAACAAAGAGCAACAATATGACATTGCCGCCCATATGGGATCTCATTGGTGTTCAAGAAGAATTCTACATCGAAGACATAGTGCCGAGAAGAGACGCAGAGCTGTTCGATCAGGACTGCGTATTCTTAGTGTTATTGGTATAGAGATCTTCCCTATCTACGGGTATGATTACCTGAAGAAGATTGTTCTTCGAAGAGCTGACTTGAAAGAGCACATCATAGAAGAGAATGACTTCAAACATCTGATGCCAAATGACTTTGAAGATCTCTATCTTTTGAACCTCCAAGGACACCTTGATCATCTTCTTACTCGTGAGAAGGCACTCTCATTTGTCAATCTGGATCGAGGGCTTGGTCATTCGACTAAGAGTTGGAGACTTTCAATTGGGAATAGAAAGTTACCGCACTCGAGTCAATCTTACAAGACCAAAATGGGAAGCCAATGGACATGAATACCGCCACAAATATATAGTGATTGACAACCCCAGAGCAGTCATCTTCACTGACAGATACGGGTCAAGGATGTTAATGAGATTGCGTGAGTTATACAAATTCAGTGATGGCACACTTAGGATGGTTGAAGAAGAGTTAAACTCTAGGGTGAAAGACATCAAAATTAATATGAAGCCGGGGAACAAAACGAAATTCTGGTTTGATGAGGATGTGAAGAGGTGTGAAGAGTTTATTGCTGCAATCAGACGAAGATTGAAGACTAGAATGATCTATCGCAACCTTGAAAGCTTTGTGGGTGGAAGACTTCGTACCGGTCATTACAAACTACTTCAAAGGACTGAATGAAGACATCTTCCGAATGTAGTTTATGTTTTGTATTGCTTACAATTGTGTAATATGTGTAATTAAGTGGTGTACAAACTATGAACAACTATAATGCATGTAATAGTGTTAGGTTATGTCTTGTGGATTCCCTTTTGTCTATAAAGGGAACTTCGATGTCGTCCATCGATCATATAAAATTGGACACATTTTTCTCCAACAAACGTTTTGTCTCATACATATTTAAATCATTTGAGATCCAAAATCTCAAAGGATTTGAAATTTTGATCGGGGGAGAAAATGTGATATAAATATGAAAGATGCGAAAGATGACCATTTTAAATGCATACTGCTCTCTAATATGTGCTAAACAATTTTTGAATCTTGAAGCATATATTAAGGGGGAGCATTTCAATAACAAATTCAAACCTTGAGGTACAAAGTTTTCCATGCTTTTATATAAGGTACCTTGATTGTGTGTTAAATGGTTTCTAAATGTTTGGTGATCATGGTGACTTCAAAGAACTTCCTCTAGTATGTGCAAAACTCTTTTCAAATCTCGAGGCACATATTGAGGGGAGCAATTTATGAAAACCTCATCCTTCCCAAAATGCTCTATCCACTTGATTCGATTAGAAGTGATGTTGATATCTTTAGTAAATGGTTATTAAAGAAGTTAATTTTTCTCTTGCCTCCATGTGCAAAACGATTTCAAATATTTGATGCACATGTTGACGGGGAGTTCTCGCTCTAAAAATATCAAAAATAATTCTGTACAAAATGCTTTGATAATATATCATAAGTATCCGGATTGATTTTCAAATGGTTTTCAATTGGTTCCAAATGATGATGAACAATACCAAATAGACCCACCAACTTTACTTTATGTACGGTGATATAAGGAAGATAAGGTTAGGTATTTGTTCCCATGATCCGCCGTAACCAGGAGGGATTCACCAGGACTATCCACTTGTTAGTGTAGAGTTCTTAGGTATGATGATAAAAGGAGAAAATGAGATATGGGAAGAGTGCGGACCCAGACCGAGCTAGTATCGAATAAACCCAACAAGGTTCTAGCTATGAAGTCTTGGTAAGCAATCAAGAAGTTGAAGAATTAAAATAATTGAATGAGAAAAGGTGAAAACAAATAGCCCTCAATTGTTTCAACCTTAGAGGTAAACCGGTTCAATTCATTTGCTCTGAGGTTACCAAGGTAACACCGTATTGAAGACAAGACGTCATGGACCCAAAGGATGGCGACTGCACTTCAATCTTCCCAAACCACTCAAGTTCCTCTTAAAGGGCTTGTTTCATTCTCACGGGGAACCAACATTATCTATCGACTTTCTCTTGAGATTGTTGATATTGAAGAAGGAGACCCTCTCCTAGTCTCCGCACAGAACCAAATATGCACATATTGAGTCTAGAGCCACGAGATCATCTATAAATCTCATTAGGACATTTTCAATGAAGACTCTCTGTTTCACACAATGTGGAAAGAGATTATATCTTGAGTCCCACGCATTATCCTTGTGGTATTGCGGAACATCCGAGTGATATGCAAACATATTCACAATGAAGATGGAAACCCTCTGGAGCCAACATCAAACAAGCTCACGGTGGGTGGCATGTGAGATCTATTCAATAGATCAACCATGTGACAACCGAATGTAAACAATGGGGCGATTCAATCTTTGAATCAATCCTCGTGTTATGGATTGACGGATACCTTTGAAAACCGGTCATTGTGCTTAAAAACTATTTTCTTTAGCACATTGACCGTGTTCAATATTTCAAATCAAAAGGTGTTTTATGATTGATAATTGATTTTCATTAAAACCTTCGTTGTATTGCAAAACTACTTCTATTGAGCAATGTACCATTTTCTTTCAAATCTCTTTCATCAATCGTTGAATCTCTATTCACCGGTTCACTCACCGTGTTGTCTTCTTTGAGATGTTCGGTTTGATAACACTAGAGCGGTGAGAAACCACACAAGGAAATTCTTGAATTATACACGATCACAGTGCGATTTGTAATTGGTCAATCGGGAACCATGGGCCGTGTACCTCAATTCAATGAAAGTGATCAAAGACACTTTGGTGTGCTTTATTGCTAACTGCTTTATGCGGTACACCCGGCGTTTACGGTGATCGTAATGAAGCGGTCAATCCATAGCCGCAGGCTCACTCTACACATTCATTTCAAAAGAAATCATGATTAGTGCATCAATGACTCGATATTTTCACCCATGCTTATGCTACGCCAATATCATGAATCAACGAAAACTTCCGCCACTCGATATGAAGAAATCATGATCCGTAATGTGAGCATGTCGGTCCGAAAGTCACAACATCACATAATATCAACACCACAAAGGAAGTGTCAGAGATTTAATGTGGCTGATGATCTCAAAGCTAGCTCAAAACTCATTATCATGTGGATCAGCCCCATAACCTCCACGAAATATGCATTGAAGATGAACATTGATGTATTCACCACTGAACCACAGAATATGAATTCTTTAATGATGCAAAGTCTACGAGCTCAAGAACAAAGTCAAGAATAGAATGCTAGAATTCAAAATGTACAACATGAGGTGACCTCCCTTAGGGGGAGATTGTTAGGAATCAGAAATTCCAAGTATTGAAGAGTCGGTCACCCCAATGTTACATATCATAAGTTAGCTCGTAGACTTGTCGTTATTTACATTACATAGCAGTTTATTAGTTAGTTTATTGCATAGATTAGTTTAGTGTAACACCGTGGAGGAAGGACGGGTCTTTACCCATTGTATACCTGATCCACAGGCCGTCAGGAGGTCGTTTATTTGTAACCTATAAATACCCTCTACCTTGCAAGGTAGAGGGTTGGATGTTCACTTGTGTAAGATATAACTTTTCACATACACATCAAACCATAACACAAAGTAGCATATAGATGGAATTCTTGAGAGAGAAAGTTAGAGGTTTAGGGAACTTAGTGAGAGAAAGTGAAAGATATTATTATGAGCTCCAACTCTACCTCTGGGAGGTGAGAGTATTTATAGTCTTACATAAATCGCCACACACCCAGGCCGGATCGTGCATACAGGGTAAAGACCCGTCTGCCCTCCACGGTGTTACTAATCTAAATACTACTTAACTTAAGAATTACAACGACTACGAGCTTTCTACGATTACATATACTGAGGTGACCGACTTTAATACCGGAATTTCTAATTCCAAACAATCTCCCTGCGGAGGTCACCTCAATCATGTACCAAAACACATTGAATACAACCGATAATACATTAACAATTGATCTTGCATTCTTGATGTAGTCCTTTGCTCCTAAGCTCGTAGTCATTGATTCTTCACATTGCATGTTTGGTTACTTCAAGTGGAGGTCTTTTCGATCCACGTGATAGTCATTTTCGAGCCATCTTTGAGATCATCACCATCAACAATCTCGACACATCCTTTGTGGTGTTGGTATTATGTGATGTTGTGACTTTAGACCGACATGCTCACATTTTGGATCATGAAATCTTCACATCGAGTGGCTAAGCTTTTGTTGAATCATGATATTGGTACGCAGAAGCGTAAGCATGGAGTGAAAATATCGAGTCATTGATGCACTTATCATGATTTCTTTTGAGATGAATGTAGTGTGAGCATGTGGCTATGGATTGACCGCTTCATTCGATCACCGAAACGTCGGTGTACCGCATACAACAAGCTAGCAATAAATCGCGCGAAAGTGTCTTTGATCACTTCGTTGAATTGAGGTACACGCCCACGGTTCCCTCGTTGATCGATACAAATCTTTCCGTGATCGGTAGGATTCCTAAGAATCTCCTTGACGGGGTTTCGCACTGTTCTAGCCGTTCTCAAACCGAACATCTCAAAGAAGACAACACGGAGTGAGTGAACCAAATAATTTTAAGTCCACCGATTGATGAAAGAGATTTGAAAACAATCGTGTATTGCTCAATAGAAATTGTTTTGCAATACAACGAAGGTTTTATTGAAAATCAATTATCAATCATAAACACACCTTTGGTTTGAAAAATTAGTACACGGTCGATGTGCTAAAGAAAAGAGTTTTAAGCACAATGACCGGTTTTCAAAGGTATCCGTCAATCCATAACTTTGAACGAGATTGATTCAATAGATTGAATCGCCCCATTGTTTCATTAGGTTGTCACATGATTGATCCATATAATAGATCTCACATGCCACCTACCGGGAGCTTGTTTGATGTTGGCTCGAAGGCTTTCTATCTTCATTGTGAATATGTAAACACATCACTCGGATGTTCCGCAATACCACAAGGATAATGCGTGGAACTCAAGATATAATCTCTTCCACATTGTGTGAAATGAGAGTCTTCATTGAAAGTGTCCTAATGAGATTTATTGATGATCTCGTGGCTCTAGACTCAATTTGTGCATATTTGGATCCTATGACGTAGACTAGGGAGAGGGTCTCCTTCTTCAATATCAACCATCTCTAAGAGAAAGTCGATAGATAATGTCTGCCTCGTGAGAATGAAACAAGTCCTTTTAAGAGGAACTTGAGTGGTTTGAAAGTTGAAGTGCGAGTCGCCATCGGGTCCATGACGCCTTGTCTTCAATACCGATGTTACCATTAGTAGCATATGAATTGAACCGGTTTACTCTAAGGTTGAATAAATGGAGGCTATTTGTTTTCACCCTTTTCTCATTCAATTCTTTTTAATTCTTCAACCCCTTCAAGCTACCGAGACTTCATAGCTAGAACCTTGTTGGGTTTATTCCAAGACTAGCTCGCCTTAGTCCGACTCTTCCCATATCTCATTTTCTCCTTTTATCATCATACCTAAGGACTTCTACACTAACTAGTGGATTGTCCTCGGTAGATCCCTCCGGCTCAGCGGATCATGGGAACACATACCTAACCTTATCATCCTTATATCACCGTACATGAAGTAAAGTTGGTCGGTCAATTTGGAATTGTTACCGCCATTGGATCCAATTGAAAACCATTTTAAAATCAATTCGGATACTTGTGATATATTATCAAAGCATTTTGTACTCGAATTGTTTTTGATATTTTTAGAACGAGAACTCCCCTCAACATGTGCATCAAGTATTTGAAAATGTTTTGCACACTGGAGGCAAGAGAAAGAATTAACTTCTTTGATTACCATTTTCTAAAGATATCAACATCACTTCCCACATCAAATCAAGTAGATATAGCATTTCGGAAGGATGAGGTTTCATAAATTTGCTCCCTTCAATATGTGCCTCAAGGTTTGAAAAGAGTTTTGCACATACTAGAGGAACTTGCACATTGAGATAAGTTGATCACATTTCAAATCATAGGTTTAAGATAGATGCTCCCCTCAACATGTGCATGGAAAATTTGAAATCGTTTGTCACATGTGGGAAGGACAAAGATGTACATTCTTATGAAACCATTTACCAATTATCGCTTTAAATCCAATTTAAATCACATTTCTCCCCGATCACAATTATCAAAACATTTGAGATTTGTGATCTCGTATAGATTTAAATTAATTTTGAAAGCTTTTAAGGAGAATTGTGACTTGATTGTGAAAGCGTTTGAACTGATAAGGATCGGATTTAAGACTTTAAACTCCATTGATAAAACATGCATGTATATCTTTTGAAAACAATTTAATGCCAAATAACTTTTTGATTTAATTGAAATCATTCTCCCCTCAATCAATGACATAGGTTGTTGATTGAGAGATAGAGATTTTGACAAATAAGTCCAGATGATTATCAAAATAGAGATCGTTATTTTTCAAAGCATTTGGTTTTCAGCAGATAAATGTTTATAGAATCGAGCATGGAATGTGAAAACATGTTAAGACATGGCTCGCTCTTTCTATTAAAACCGGGTTATTGCCCAAAATGACAATAAACCATTTTCTTTCTCCCAAATTTTTTTTTTTTTTTTCTTTCTTTTTTTTTTAATAAAATTGAGCAACATCTAAAGTCCGTGTCATTCTTTCAATGACAACATCAAGACCGTAGATATTATCGAATCGAGAGAAACATGACAAAAGACAATATATATATATATATATATAATATATATATATATATATATATATATATATATTTTTTTTTAAAGATTTTTGAATTTTTCAAATTTTATGGATTTTGAAAGTTTTATATTTTTGTATTTTGTTTTTCAAATAACTATTTACTAGAGATAGATGAAGATAGACCTTTACTCCTCGTCTTCCTCCCAAGAAGACGCTTTGAGTGTTTCGGTTGAAGGCTTTTCAAGCCAAGACGGAAGAATAAACTCAAAACGTTCTCTTGGAAGAGCTTTGGTGAAGATGTCGGCTAATTGATATTCGCACCTCACAAAATATAGTTCCACCACACCTTTTTCTATTTGTTCCTCGATGAAATGATGTCGATGTCGATATGCTTTGCTCTTGAGTGTTGAACGTTGTTGCATGAGAGAGCAATAGCACTTTTATTATCACAAGATGAGAGATTTTGTTGAATTCATAGCCATAGTCGATAATCGAGATCTCATCCATAAGATTTGAGCACAACAAGATGACATGGCTATGTATTCAACCTCTGTAGAGGAAATAGAGGTACTCATTTGCTTCTTTGAAGACCGACTCACAAGCTTATCACCCAAAACTCAGGCACCTCCGACGTACTTGACGTGTATCTTGACAACCTGCATGATCGGCATTCGTGATAGGCCGTTAAAGACATACCGTGTCCTTGGTACCATAGTCCCATATTGATGGTTCCTTGGAGATACCGAAGACCCGCTTAATCGCTTCAAGGTGCTTTTTAGTAGGCTTAGCACGGTATCTAGCACACATGCAAACAAATGAACAAGATGTCCGTCTACTAGCAATGAGATACATCGTGATCCAATCATACTCCGATATTTCGCTTCGTCAATCATGATCCCCAGAGGTCCTCATCTAGTTTGGTTCGGTCAATCATGGGGTGTCAACAGGTCACTTGAATCAAATCCAAATTTCTTTAAAATCTCATCGCTGCATATTTAGATTGATTTATGAAAATGCCTCCGGACTTTGAGAAATTTGTAATCCCAAGAAAAATGACATTTGTCCCATCATTGACATTTGAAACTTTGAACTCATTTCATTTGAAAACGATCACATTCCATTGGGTTAGTCGAGGCAAAAATAATATCATCAACATAAATTTGAACATGAATCAAATGTTTGCTCGACTTCACGGTGAACAATGTAGGATCAATGCTCTTTGATGAATCCGGTTGATAAGAAACTTTGACAAGATATCATACCATGCCTTGAGCTTGCTTTAAACCGTAAAGAGCTTTCTTCAAATGATAAACGTGAGTAGGAAGCTCTTGATTCACAAATCCTTCGTTGGTCGTAGATGACTTCTTTAAGATCTCCGCTTAGAAATGCCGTCTTTACATCCATCCGATAAACTACCATGTTCTTACTAGCAAAGATTAGCTGTAAAGATTACGATTGCCTCGATTCGAGCAACTCGAGCAAAAGATTCTTCAAAGTCTATACCTCCTCTTGATGATATCCTTTAGCAACTAATCGAGCCTTGTTCTTCAACACATCACCATGCTCATCAAGTTTTACTTTGAAGATCCATTTTAGAGCTATAATCATAGCACATCCTGGGCGGTACTAACTCCCATACATCAAGACGATCAAACTCATGAATTTCATCTTGCATAGCATTGAACCAACTGCCTTCATTCATGGCGGTTTTAACATCTTTTGGTTCGATCTTAGATAGTACGGAGTCAAGAAACACCATAAGGCATCGGTTGCAAGTTGTTTCCTGTTGATACAGGACGAGAGGGATTACCAATGATGTTGTCTAATGGATGATCATGAGTCCATTTTCCGAGGTGTTCATGTGGCATTTGTTGAGGAACCGAGGTAATCGAGTCGATGTCTCCAAGAAGATGGTTCGATGATGATTCGGGAGTAGCAAATATGTTTTCAATTGGAGCATCTTGTGGAGTAGCAAAGGGATTAACTTCATCATTGATGCGAAACATTTCCATGATGTACATTTGAAGAATGATGATTTGTTGATGAGATCAAGGATCGTGAGCAGTGCTTCTTGACTTAAAGATATTGAGATCAAGGATTGACTTCATTCATCGGAATATGAGCAACCTCTGTTGTAGGGATCGGCCCTCATTAGTAATTGAATCATACATTCATCAAACATAGGATCAAACAATTTCTTTACATCATCTTCGATGGAGGTACATATGGAGTTTCTTGAGAGGAGTTTGGAACAAGGGATGAACCAATGGACTGTTTTGAAGTGCGGGTCCGAGTGGAGTGTCCGAGGAGCCATTTGACCGGTCACCATCAAACGTAACGTGAATTGTTTCCATGATATTTCGGGTTCTTTGTTGTAGATTCGGTATCCTTTTGTTTGATGCATATCCTACAAATACTCCAATGTCGCCATTGGCCTAAGTTTGCCTAAGTCTTGACCTCATTAGTTGGATAGCACAATGCACCAAACACACGAAGGAAAGATAGATTAGGTTTTCGTTGTGGACAAGTTCATATGGAGTTTTTCCATGAACAAGGTGAATCGTGGAACGATTTTGTGTGTAGCATGCAATGGCAATTGCTTGACCCGAGAAACATTGGAACCTTTGAGTATATCAAGATTGTTCTAGCGGCTTCAACAAGAGTACGATTTCGCCTTCAACTACACCGCTCGCTGAGGGTTCGTGGAACACTTCTTTGATGGCCGATTCCAACGCTTTCATAGAATTCACTAAGTTGTTTGTTGACAAACTCGGTTCCATTGTCTGCTCGATAATTACGACGCTTTTGTTTAGTCGAACTGCACTGTTTGATGAGTTTGATGATGATATCGAGTTTCATCCTTTGTCCCAAGAACTTGACCGGTGAATCTAGAGTAATCATCAACCACAACTAACACATATTTCTTCCCAAAGATATTCTCACCCTCATTGGTCCACATAAATCCATATGAATCATATGAAGAACTTCGTGACGAGTTAGTAGGTTTGGGTTTATGGGCATACTTGCTTTTTCCCAATTGACATCTTTGAACAAAGATGATCCTTTTCATACTTTAGTTTAGGTAAACCCACAACTAAGTCCTTTCTCGGAAAGATCGTTAATGGTGCCAAGTTCAAGTGATTGAGACGACGATGCCATAACCATGACTTTGTATTGTAAGCCTTTGATAACAAGCGATTGGAGAGGCCCTCATCATGTCATCGATAGAGATGGTGTAAAGATTTGAGCCACGAGTTCCTTTTAGCAGCCTTCCTTACCATTAAGATCTCTAACAAAGGTGTATGTTTTCAAGGCTACTTCTAGATCGAAATCACGAATTGACCAACAGAGAAAGATTATGACCTAAACCTTCCACATAATACACTCTAGAGATGACACTATCACCAACAACATAATTCCATAACCCATAATAGCACCGAAATGATCATTACCAAATCTAATGATCCCGATGAATTTGCTCACGAAGTTCATGAGTCACGACCGTCTCCAGGTCATATGCTTGGAACAAATGAGTCCGTGTACCACGTAACGATTTGAACGATCCGCAGTTGAACACGATAAGAATGGATAATCGATAATTGGGATCCCCATGCAAGAATGGGTTCCATTTGGTTAGTAACAATGTTTGGAACACCCACATCGAAATAGAAGCATTCATATCGAGAAAGTGAGGCAATGGAATCGATGTGAATAGATGCGATATTAGTGTCGTGATTAGCCCTGCTCACGGTGTGATCACTTCTTAAGGAATAGTTCTACCAAGACGCATCCATTTTCTAGTGGGCATTATCGATTAGTCTTAAGACCAACAGTGTCCAATAAAAGCCTATTTTCTTGAATGTTCTTCCCGGGTTTCCACCGCTTTCTAACTTTCTTACGTTTTGCCTTTTAGCCTTCCTAGCATGAACTTTAGCATTAACAATATTAATCGGACAATTAACATCATTGGGCGAACATTAACACCACATTCATGATTAGAAATGCGAATTCAAGCGGACATTAGTACAAGGTTTGCAAATAGTATCGAATTGAATTAATTACAAGATGCGCCTATGGCTAATACTAGAATCAACACGATTCGCTTTATTCGATTCAAACATAAAGTTCCTAGATTGTTCTTCTACTCTTTTCCAAAGGACATTCTTAGCTTGCGAGGTCCTATCATTCCTTGTATTGTCTTGAGACTTTGACCGCTCCCTTTAATGTCACCGATTACTCTGTAGAGGAATGGGAACATTAGTTTGGTTTACTACTCTTTGCACCACCTGCTTAGATGTCTTTGGGATCGAACTACATGCAAGTGCACTAAGGTTCACTTTCTTAAAACTAGAGGTACTAAGATTAGTACTCTAGAAGGCATCTTTGAGTTCTCTCTCTTAGCATTGATGATCTAGAATCGAGCTACTCAAGGGTACACTCGGTTCACATTCAAAACATTGGGAATCGAGTGCATATCATATTTGGCCTTAGGCATCGAGCATGGAATCAAAGGGTTAACTCTCTCACCTAATGTCTTTGGGCATATTGTGATCAAGCATTCTAAGATTTCTTGAGATCGTTTGGCATATAAGCATGCATGTCCAATTGCATTATCATGAGGTTTCTAGCTTATCCTCTTCAACAATCTCACGCAGACATTCTAGGCAATCCTTAAGGGATGAGAAGTATGTTTGAATGCCAAGTTTGTTGTTCCTTAGATGAGGAGGACATATGTCATGTATAAAGCATATTTATTACAAGAGTGAACCTTTGATCCAACATTCTCCCATTGGTCATTGGCATTTTCCTTTTACCGACTCTTGATTCTCAATTTCCTTTGCAATGAAGCTATTTGTTCGTTGTTTTTGTTACAGTGACTTTAATTGATTCAAATAACTCATTGAAATGACGTTTAACCTTTTCATTTTCTTCTAGGAAACTTTCGCTTTCCTTTTGTAAAGCATTTACTAGGTTTTGAAGATGAAACGTTTGAGAATTCGAGAATCTAAAGGAGGAGGCATTTGGGAGCTGTCATATTGTTCGCTTGACCCTTTAATTGAGAGATTTGGGCTTTCAACTTTCTCGATCGTGTTACATCGAGCTTGAATCTGCTCATCTCGCTTGTTAATTTGAAAAACTCGCATCAAACTCGGAGCATCCAAGATGTCTTGATATTTGAAGTTTTGACATTTTCTTTGAGATGTTGATATTTTAGTTGTAGATTAAAATACTCAACTTCTAGTTTAGAAAAATGTTTAACCAAATTGTCGTGATCATCCAGGTTCAATTTTCTCATTTAGTTTAGAATTGGTTTTTCAAGCTCAATGACACGATCATGGGAGACTTTCGGGGCCACAGATAGTTCATGAAATTTGGAAGCATTAATAGAGCAATTTGAAGCGATGAAAAGACATCTTGAGCAACACATTCAAGAATAAGATTCTCATTTAATGTATGCGTGTTCTTTCTCTCAATCTCATTATATTTCAAAGGCACGCCATAGTCACTAACTTCAACAACCATTGCATCAAATTCCTTTTCCATTCCTTAATATCGGTTTCTATCCCTTTTAAGACTCTCAAATGATCTTTTAGAAGTTTAAAGAAGGGCATGACCTCGCTTAAATAACATTCTTTCATTTGTTCAAAACCCCTTTCTCCTTCGCTATACCCGTGTGATCCTTTTCTTGCAAGTTTTCTCAAAATCAACAAATAGTTGAAATATAACGTATTGACTAATTAATGTCTTGCTTTAGTGGCAATTGTTCTAGGTACAAGATGCATTGGTGTATTAGGAGGATACACGATCGCTCTAGGCATTTTCCTAAGGGAGGGTTTGTTTCAACAATATTTTCCGCTTTACTTATCTAAATCCTTTTTCCGTAAGGCTTGTTCTGGGAGTCAACAAATTCGAGGCTTAAACTTGTTCAAAGAAATCCGCTTTTCCTTCTTGTAATCATGAGGAGTGATAATTATGTTTTCTCTTTGCATTTGGGATCATTTGTTTCTTATTCATCTTTTCCTAGTGATTTCATTTGATTTCTTATCTTCCTCGATTGCACTCAACGCAACTAGGTTTCTGCCTAGGCTTAAGGATTTCATCACCATCATAAAGCACCTTATGAGCATTTCTAGCCTTTTAATTACCTCTGGATTTGGTTCCTCAACAAGGGAATGCTATGCTTATCGCTTAAGACTCGATGTTTGGTGACCATGTGAGCGATCGAATGGTGTTTCCTTGTATGTACAACTTGTTTTCAAGTTTGTTTTTCAAAGTTGTCGATTAGAAAAATCTCTCAAGAGTTTTGATTCCTTTGCATTAAATTCTTGCTTAAGCATTTTCACATTTTCTTGAAGTTCTTGTTTTTGTTTAATGTTTTAGAAAGTTTTTCTTGCAAGGAATTTAATTCTTGTTTCAATACTTCTTCTCTAAACTTACTTTTTCTAATTCTTGTACTCACTTGGACATCCATTTCCGCTCACGAGTGGTCAACTCAAATTTTGCACGTTGTTCATAAATAGCAACACGTTCCTTATAGACATTTAGTTCGTAAATTATGGAATCATCAGAGCACATGCGTTGTATTCATCAAAGACATAGTCATTGTTGATGCAGAAGATACATCACTTGGTACAACTTCACTTTCACTTTGTTTCACGATTGATCGTATGGGACAATATTGTTATTACCCATATTTTCAACGCTTGATTCAATAGTTTCAGCTGATTGTACTTTGTCATGCATCTGTTGTACATCAAGATCATCGTATAGTTTTAATACCTCGAGATGAGTTTGTCCTTGGATGGGCCACTTGTGGTGAAGAAGAGATCTTGGGAGAAACCATTGAGAGATGCTAGCCATAAAGATTGTGTGTGCGAGGTCCATCATCTACATCGAGTCGTATGCATCACGATCGGCGACTTGAAAGGCATTCTGATGATTGTGACCTATCTCTGAATAGCCGCTCATCCACATCTCGCATCATAGGTCTTGGCATTGCCCTCAAAGAAGAAACATCAATTCCTCTTCATCTAACGCAAACCATTGTCCCGAGCTTGTGCCGAGAACATCTTATCTCTCAAGTAATCAAGATTCATGGACGCTTTGAGATGTCCAGCCTTGCAATGTGTCCTTCACCACCACGCTTATAGCATTTGATTGGCTTAGCTTGACCTTGGTTACCATTTCTTCCTCGATTCTGTTGCCAACATAACCTCTCCTACCCACCTCTTCCCGATCATACTGCCTTTCCCGAATCGGTTGCACCACGATCCTTCCATCTTTAACGATGGCTTGATTATGTGGGTTAGATGCGCCTAAGGTTGTTGTTGGTTTGTGGGAGAGAATTCATGTTTTGACTAATGAGAAGAGCTAGTTGATTAATGATGTTACCCACGTGTGCATCAAAGATCGCCTGTTTGAACATGGGATCGGGAATGAGTTTGTGATTACCATTCCCCAAGGGTATGACTTGTGATGCTTTGGTTGTGATTCCGATGTTCGAGTAGAAGGTCGCTGAGTCATTAGACGAGCTTGTCTCTCCTCGTTGGTTTTGAACCGATTGAGAATCAATTTTTCAAACATAGCATGTCTCTCATTCTCAAGGAGGAAGGCATAGAGTTGCTCATAGTTTGTATTCTTCAATCCTTTAGTGAGCTTCACAACCGTGACAAACTTGTGCCATTCGGGATTCATGTTGTTCACAAACTTTGAGTTGAAATGAATGTTAGGCATAGTCATTCGATGTTCCTCATGTCATTCACTAACTTATGAAATCTCACATAGTACTCATAGACACTCTCATCCGGTTTCATCTTGAAGTGCTCAAATTAAATCATAGAGTTGGGATTCTCTGTCTTCCATAGTTAGTTCGAACTCGAGAAGCATCTTAACATTATCCCAAACCGCCTTTGCTTCAAGTGTTATGATTGATCGCCTTGTAGATGTCTTTAGGAAGACCTTGAAGAACAATGTTTGAAGCCCCGATATCCGCATCGAATCTCTTTTCTCCTTATCATCAAGCTCATCATACATCTTAGGTCCGCCCATTCCGTAAATGTGAGTACCATCTTCATTAGTATCAAGTATGTCTCTAGTCGCCTCAACTCGATATGGTCCTTCATCAATGGATTTGAGAATGTTGACACCATTTTCCTTTCCAAGGCAATACAATCGATTCGCTGAGCCCAAGAGTCGTAGTCGATTGCATCAAGCATGGGTGGGCGAGTATCCGAGCCACCGCTGAACATCCCTGACAGCGATGGAGATGACAAGTAGGGACCTTGGTAGACATGTTAACAGATTATACGGGATTTTATAACTCTATGATTAAACCGGGAAATAGATTCTTTCACGGGATTTTACTAAATCAAGAGAAAACCGTAAACAATCACTCAAGTCGCTAGAAGATTATGAACTAAGTCGCTAGAAGATAATGCACTAAGTCGCTAGAAAATAATGCACTAAGTCGCTAACTCATAATTCGCTAGACAGCTAAGTCGCTAGACAGAAAGCAAGTCGCTAAGTAGTAACTCGCTCTGCACCAAGTCGCTAGCCAAATTTTGGCGAATTGCCACACAAGTCGCTAGAGATACAAGTCGCTAAAGAGCAACTCGCTCATGCATCAAGTCGCTACCACTGTCGCTACTGTAGTGGAGAGTCCACTACTTGTACTTTAACTCGCTAGATCTAACTCGCTAGCTCCAACACCGTAAGTCGCTACAAAATGTGAAGCAAGTCGCTACCAAGAAAATACTCCGTGAGCTAAGTCGCTAGCTTGAAAACCATATAAACATCACTTTTCAATCCAAAACAACCCAACCAAGATGATTCAAGCTACCAAATGAAAACCTAAACACTTGTGATGATTCTAAACATAAAAGTACCAACAAAATTCAAACTTTAACACAAGAAATCACCCAAATGATGCGAAACCACTAAACTTTTTCAAACTCAAAACCACCTAAAACCACTATAAATCCAAAGATGTGCAAGATATGATCTAACCATGGCTCTTGATACCAATTGTAAGATATAACTTTTCACATACACATCAAACCATAACACAAAGTAGCATATAGATGGAATTCTAGAGAGAAAGTTAGAGGTTTAGGGAACTTAGTGAGAGAAAGTGAAAGATATTATTATGAGCTCCAACTCTACCTGGGAGGTAGAGTATTTATAGTCTTACATAAATCGCCACACATCGGGTGTGGATCGTATACAAAGGTAAAGACCCGTCTGTCCTCCACGGTGTTACTAATCTAAATACTACTTAACTTAAGAATTACAACGACTACGAGCTTTCTAACGATTACATATACTTGAGGTGACCGACTCTTTAATACCGGGAATTTCTAATTCCTAACAACTTGGAATCTAACCTTCCATGAGTTTTCTCTTACTAGAACATCTCCCTTTCTCTCTCTAAAACTTATGTACGCCACTATTGTTTATGGTTTAATGTGATTATGAAATCCTATATCTTACATTTACTCTTTACAACTCCGTTTGACGAACGGTTGAACATTTTGAAAAATAGGCTAGGTGAACTTACTTTTACTAGAAGACATCGTTTTCTAAAAAGTATTCTATCGAAGTTAAAAACGACTCTCAACATGGTCCTTAGCGGCAACTAGTTTTTGTCTAATAGGAAAAATATATGTTTTATACTTGTAATAAAAGTTACGACAACCTTGTTTAAAATGTGAATAACTTAGTCGTTATAAGTCTGCTTTCACGCTTTATATGTCCCTAGCTTCGTGTTAAAGTATACTAATATATTTTTATAAATCGACTCATTTAGAGAACGCTGAGACTAATTTTTGACCCAGAAAATCTCGACAAGATGCTGAATTTTCCGGAAAATATAGTTTTCGCCGTTAAACTTGAAAATAACATAACTTCTTCGTTATAACTCCGCTTTAACCCGCTCAAGCGACCACGCTGCTTTTAAAGTATATTTTCTGAATATCTAGCCCAAAGTATTTTGTAAACTGTCGAAATTTCCAGACTTAGCAAAATTGATCGACCCTTATTTATAGTTGTCGAAATTGATTTTTCTCGCGTAATACTTATTCTAACCACTTCAAATCAACTCCAAAGTTATTCCAAACCTACCATACACCTTATTAGGGTGTCATGGGTTCCTAGACATCATCAAAAATGATATGTTTCAAGGGATTAATTATAGGATGGTATATACTAATTATAAGTACTAAAAATATTAAAAGTGGTATAGAGATACACATGAAACTTGCATGATTTCTACTAAAATGATAAAAATAACTCATGAATATTATGAAAGAGTTAAAATGATCATGAAATGCTTACTAGTGTAGTGATGAGGTTTATAGAACAAGGTTTTTCCTAAATACCCTAGGTTTTTATTTCAAAACCTTAATTAAGAGTATGCTAGTGTTTATAATTTAGCTTGATCTTGAAATTTTTTTGCTTCCTTCCTATGTTTCTTTCTTGGCCGGTTTATGCAAGAGATAATGAGAGAGTTTTTTTTTTCACCTTTGTATGTGTGATACTATGTGTTTTTGAAAAAGATCATATGTAATATTGTAAAAATATCTATCTAATATTGTGTATGTGTCATTTAGTATAAAAATTCAATTTGATAACATGTTGTGTCATCTCTTTTGGTCGACAATATGGTAAAAGAAAAAGAGGTGATGTATTTTTTTAAAGTAAATGTATAAATGTATATGTATAGTTGGCAACTTGTAAGCTAAAATAGATATTTGAGGTAGCGTTAGCTAAAAATAAATTTTAACGGAACACATTAAAATATATCGATGTCATAAAAATTATAAAAATACATTTCTTACAAAAATTTAGTGAAACAATAATTATTGAGTAGTATTTACGAAAACGTCGTAATTATATAAATATAACAATTTATATACAAAATAAATTTAAAACACCGTGTAAACTAATATTATAATTTTTATAGTCTTAATATGAGTATAAAAATATATCAGAATATTTTTTGACAGTGTCAGATCAAATGTTCAAAATAAATGATTACGCGATAGCGTTTATTTAATAAGAAAAGTATACGTTATTGAAATATGCGAACCCATACATGAACTAATATGCAGATAATGGTCGTAAATATAAATTTTTCTCCGGGGATGAATAGTGTTTTGTGAATAGTAAAATTTTGAAATAACTTCTCAAAATATCAACTCAACTTCGAAAACGATGAATAGTAAAATGATGAATAGTAACCGATGAATAGTAAATTTCTGAGATGAATAGTAAATTTGAAAAATGACCGGAAATTGAGAATTGTGACACCATCCACTGTTACAAGCAGGCCAAGGTCTCATCCTCTTTTAGCGCTTTTATATTTGGCGCTTAAAGTTCGGGATGAAGGTACGCGATGTCGCTTTTGGGAGTTTCAATCAATATAAACAAGTGAAAATGTGGTTACCCGTATTAATATTCGATTTTCTTTTTGTGTGTATGTTTTTCACACAAAATATACAAATTATATCACCGATGTTGAAGAGTCATAAACAAGTAACAAAGACGGAATTATCACCGAGTCAAAGAGGACATGAAAATTAAAAGAGTGGTGGTTAGAATACGGAACCAAGTAGAAGGCGGTTGAGAAGACGTGGCAAAGTCAAACGCCAGCTGTACAAGTGAGTTTGGCTATTTATCTTTTGATATTAACGATAAAAGGATTAAAATTTCTTTATTTTAGTGGTTTAACCCCTAAACTATGTTTTACAAAAGATAGGTTAGGGTTCAAATAATCAGTTTCATAATAGCTATAGCAATTTTCTGAGTCGTTTCACAGGCTGATTCTGTTTGCTGAGAAAATGCAAAAGTTTGTCGTTATAGACATCACTGGTTGCAAAAATATTAGATACTTATTTGCTATACTATATCAATAGGAAAATGAAATGACGGTGTTTCACTCTTTGTCCGTCCTTTCTGTTTTTGGTCCGCTTTTTGGTCGCTAATGTGTAACTATTTTTATGTTATCAACAATTATTACGTGAGTGGGTAAAACTATTCGGTCTCTGCTTATCGTGTTGGAACGATGGAGGAGAAAAGGCATACATGTGGTTCGTGAAGGGTGGAAAGACTTTTCAATGGTATGTACAACAAACCTGTTTTGAAATTCACATGAATACTATGAGAACACACATGAAATTCAATCTTTTGGCCATTGTTTTTGAATCACAAATTTGTGCTTCTAGATATTGAGGTGAAGGTGCAAATACTGTTAATGAATTCAAAGTGTTTTCTTTGGTGAAATTGAGGTGAAAGTGTTAATAAGATTATGATTGACCAGGGCCATTGGGATGATGCACATGATTGACCAGGTATTGCAATCATTTCGCTATGAGTGTAACTATGGAGCTGAAAACTTTTTATACAGGTGAAAACTTTGGTTTGTTGGATATATAACATAATCGAACCAACCCATTACATGTTATGAAAGAGTCAAGAAGCATCTGCACATATGGCTGCAGACATCTCAACATAACTAACGCATCGACTCTTTAACAGAGTTGTCTGCTAACCCAAATCGTGCTTTTGATAATTTATACCTCCCACATGTTTCTGACTGTCATCATACCTGTTGCAGTTACCACGAGTACACAAGGTAATGGAACTTAGGACACAAGTACAGACACCAATGGTACTCAAGGTATGAGTACGCAACGGAATAGCCAAGGCGGAATAGACAAGCTTATATAACCCACTCTTTTTAACAGATATGGGTAAGTGTCTTGCATATAAGGAAGCGTCACATTTGTCGTATCCAATTTATAATTCATACATATTTCTAACTGTGATCATACCTGTTCCAGATCGCCCGTACTCTTGATCCAATGGGACTCAGGATGCAACTACAGATGTCAATGGTACTCAAGGTATGAGTATACAACAGAATAGACAAAGGCGTATTAGACAAGGTTAGATATCTCACTCTTTTTAACATATACGACTAGCTATCTTGCCTATGAGGAATTGTGACATTTGTGGTACACAATTTATACTTTGTACATGTTTCGAATTATGACGGTGGCTATTGCAGCGTGACATTTGTGGTACATAATTTATACCTCCATAATGATGCTCCTGATTTTGCTATAGGAATGCGGCAAAAGGTCACGTGTTCCTCTTTTTATTTTAGGTATACGATTACAGTTTAGTGTGGGCCAAAATGGGTCTACGGCATACTTGCTATGTTTCTGTCAATCTAATCATCTATAAGGTAAGTCTGTGTCACTATTTATTTATTTAAAAATTTGTTGTCACTTTTAAGCTTTGTACAAAAGAAGCTGCTCATGTTATGTTTTAGTCAATCTAATCAATTGATTCTGATATATGATGTGGTAAATGTGATTTATATGTTATCTATAAATGAAAATGTGCATGTCCGTAATTTTGCATTATATGTAACTCGAACTCCGTGTCTGTCCTTTTAACAGATTATAATGCAACGTTGGAAGTCCAATTGGAACACCTTCAATGATCGTTGCCATTTGTTCATGGCAATGCATCAGGTAATGCAGTCCACACATAACCATCAGAAAGGACATACGGGACCCTTGGGCTACTTGCAAACGTTTATGCTAATGTTAACGACTCGGGCTACCATCAACTCATTTTTCATTGGTAATAAATATTTAAGATATGTTGCCAACTGACTACATTTGTATTTAGAGGTGTTAAAATTGGTGGCTTCATCAACCGGTTAAAATGTACAATAACACCACTGTAACTATGACCGGCAGTAGCATAAATGTTAATTGATGTCTCAATAACACCAGTAGCATAAATGTTATTTCAGGTCTCAGTTACAGATATGGTACTCAAGGTATGAGTACACAACGGAATAGACCAAGGCGGAATAGACAAGGTTAGATAACCCACTCTTTTTAACAGATATGGGCAAGTGTCTTGCGTATAAGGAAGCGTCACATTTGTGTTGTCCAATTTATAGTTCATACATATTTCTAACTGTGATCATGCCTGTTGCAGTTCGCCCGTACTCTTCATCCAATGGGACTCACTCAAGGTATGTTGGCAATTGACTAGATTCGTATATGCAAATGTACAGTAACACCAGTAGCATAAATGTTATTTGAGGTGTCAGTTATAGTGCAACTACAGATTCCATCGATTTTTGTGTAACCATTACAAATACCATAGGTTGTACTATTGCGCGGAATAAAAAATGTGATGTAAATATAAATGATGGTATCAAAAAAAATTTACATCTTAAATTTATAACATGTGTCTCTATGTTGTGTTAGGAATGGATATCTATGTTTTTAGTCATATTGAGAAAAGTTCATATCTTACCGATACAGTGAAGTTCAAGGCGGTATATCTTCTTATTTACGAAAACTACCTATCTATCCTTTTCTAAGTCTTCATTTGAGCTTCTCACTCTTTTTGAAACATTAAGCAGAAATGAGTAGGAAATGTTTCAGTTTGAGATAATCTATGCTTCTCTCTCTTTTTGAAACAATTACAGTTTGGTTCAAGAATCGTCACGGAATCAAACTGGAAGATTATGGAAAGTAATCGTGCTGCAAATCAAGCTTTTGCTGGAAGTGCACTTTTTCAACCAATCTGATTTAAACTTTTGCATATTCACTTTTGTTTCTTACAACTATTAGAGATAAACACTACACTTATTTAACTTTCAGATGTTGTTTAGTATTTGTGCGCCATTAGATTCCCTTCAAAGCATCTTGGTGTAAGTTACTTTAACTTACTAAGAACGACAAACTAATTCAACAACAAATGCACCTACATATGCATTATCACAAATGTTCTATGCATCGATTAGCATCCCCGCAGCAATGCGCGGGCAAACATGCTCGTTATAAGCTACCATGTACAACATAATGATCAATATAATGAATTATATAAACTCATTTATATTTCCACATCGTTATTACAAAACCTAAGACACGATATCATATTTCCAGGTTGTACTTAGAGGTTTTACCGGCTTATCCATCGATTTCGTTATACACTTAACATCATTTACTTACGGTGAGTTTCATGGCTCCATTTTCTACCATTTAAAATATTTTGTAAACTCTTTGGGGGAGATACATGCTTAACTATTTTCATTTAGTTTAATAAATACTCTAAACTTTTAAGGATTACCGTGAGTTTCATGGCTCCATTTTCTATCGTTTAAATTGTTTTGTAAACTCTTTGGGGGAGATACATGCTTAACTATTTTCACTTACTTTCATAAATACTCTAAACTTTTAAGTATTATTCATCATATAATTCAGAAATTTATCATAAAAATACACGTATTGTGTGTGTTTGTTGGAACGTGGCATTCCCAGAGCTTTTAGGAGGGAAAGAAAACAACTAGTATTATCATTATCAAAAGTTCACAAGAAAGATTGGAGGCAAGTTTTTGGTGTTAACTTAGAAGGCTCAAGTATTCTTTGTTAGAATCCCATCATCAATCCAAGGTTAGTTTACCCTTTTGTATAGTTTAAGGTTTGTGATTTATGTTGTAAAATTATAAGCATATTTTTAATTGAAGACTTGTGGAAACCTATTTTGGATTATGGTGAACTATGATGAAATTGGAATTAGATGTGTTATTGTTATGATCATCCTATGATAAGAATCATGTAGTCAAGTTATGGTTAATGATATAGTAAGATTCATGATGCTAGTTGTTGTTGATGATGAAATATGTCACATTAAGGAGTGTTTGGAACAAGCTTATTGGGTGCTTAAACTAGCAAGATAGCTTATGGGCGTGATGAAAAATGATCTTAATATGTCAAATAAGCTGTAAAATAAGTTTGGTGTATAATAGAATAGCTTATCATGAGTTTTGGGTCGTTTTGGTGATATTTAAATTTGGGACAGCAAGGTTTTTCAGAAAATGCGCAGACTTGAAAGGGCTGCTGAGAATAAACCGTTCGTCGGATTAAGATGAAGTCCAAACAAAAGTTGTAGCTCTCTCAGTTTAATTTAATTGTTATTGTTTAAGTTTTGGCTAGTTTGTAAGTTAAATTGGTGTAAAATGCAAAATACAACAGCAACCCAGGAAATTCTGCACTAAAAGTGTATTTGTAAAAGTGTATTTAATGATGAAATAGCACCTTAGGTGATCATGTTTAAGTTGTTTAAACTCAATACATGTTAGATAAATGTATTAGCAAGTTCTAATCGCATTAGAATGGTTATCATGTGATTAGGTGCTCGTGGAAAGCTTGTGGAACACTAAACAAGACTTACAGGTGAGTAACGATGTATTAGCTTCATATCAATAGGTTAAACATGATGTTAGAACTTGTGCAAGGTTTCAGAGATAGCCGAAAGAAATCATGAATAGTATGCTCACAAGAAGCATCATTGATAAGTTTAGCGTGCCTAAGAAATGCACGATATATAACTCCCTTATTAGCATCCTTTGTGGATGACCCGTGCTTATATTACTATTTACATCCTTAGTGGATGACCCGAGTATAGAATTATCGTATAAAGTAGATACGAACAAGCATCCTTAGTGGATGACCCCAGTGTAGAAAAGCACGATGACAAATTAGAACCCCAAGAAGAGTACTCGATGGTTAGGGAAGTTGTTAAGTATAATAGGGCGAATATGCATTTGTCTAATCAAGAAGCACATGCTTAGATATCATGTTATCAATATGAAAATTCAGAATCAAACTTATATTTATGTCATGTACAAGTAGAAATACGACTATAAGTCGTGCCATTTAACCATGTTATAGATTATTATGTTTATGTTAGAAATTGCAAGTATCATTTCATATTTATTCCGTTTACTCAGTAAGTCACAAGGACTTACCGTTCTCAGCTCATGTTTCATGTAGGTAATTGAAGATAGATGATGGGGCTTGTAGATATCGAGTAGGACTGCATTTTGGGAGATTAATGGCTACCCTCGGGTATAGGTTATGAGCGACTCATTCTAGCACTTTGATTCTACTTGTAATGCCCCATGTGTCTTTCAAGGTCTAATATTAGTGTTAAAGTAGTTTATAATCATTTACAAGTCGTTTTAGTAGTCTACGAACAAGTCATGTAATTATGTGTCGTGTAAAGGGGGCGTTTGGCATAAAGCCATTCTAACCCATAATGACCCATTTTGGTTATGTACAGGTCTTAACGGTTAGTAAATGTTATGTACGCTTTCTATGAAGTAAATATATGTTTAGTTTGGGTTAATTTAGTTCATTAGTTATGCCAAGTTAGTTTCTTGCATTAAAAAAAAAAAAAAAAAAAAAAAAACTTAGAGTTGGCCTTTACATTCGAGCTCGGGTCGGCTTTTATGACACCCCTATCTGCAAGTTAAAAAATGTAGTCAACAAAGGATGCAATAGACATCCAAAAACATGTTACAAAACTGCCATTAACTTGGCTTTAGTGTTGTTTACAATCATCTGCAAATTTCCATCCATTACAACTGTTGGGTTCAGTAAATACCTAAACCCCTTAATTATAGGATTTGAATAGAAAATACCCTAAGTGTTTATAACCTTAAAGACTAACAAGTCATCGAAAGATAGCCACTCAAAGAGTCATCTTCGAGATACCAAGACGAGACAAAGAAAAGTCTCTTCACTCAAATGAGGAGGAACTCAAGGGTGAAGATCGAGTCAAGAAGAATGGTGGATTCAAAGGTGATGACAATAACTCACCAATCCCAAAACTCCTCGCCAACTATTACTACTGAAGACAAGAGTAAAGATCAAGACTGAAGGCTAAGAATACTGAAGAATGGGCGGGACAAGGCGGGATAAGTTTGAACAGATAAGACGAAGTCCTTATCAACCCAAAGTCAAACTTTCCCTGAAATATGATAATGTTCTTCCCCTCACTGAAAGAAAACTGGTGATGTGGCTAAGGCGAGATACTCAAAAGCTATATTCTGGTGCTACTGATAGTCTATGGGATCAGCATGTTGAAGTTGCTGCAAGTTATGCAGATCTCAAAGCTGAAGTGGGTTTTAACTATGAAAATAATGATGAGCACAGGGAAATTGTTTATCAACATCATGACAAGTTGGATGACCATCTAAAGAAATTTCTCAAAGCCTTTCAGGATACTCACACCAAGCTTGATGAAATCAAGGAATCAGTTAAGGAAGACCCTGCACTCAATACTAAAGTGCTTGAGGCTACGGAAACATATATGAAGAACTCTTCCAGCCTCAATGAACTGATCATAATGCTCAACAATTCCAATGTTCAGGGTCTTACCACTTTAGTACAGGCTATTTAGTCTTCTCTAGGGTCTCTGGATACACACGTTAGTGATCTGGCTAAATCATCATCTTCTATGGCCTGGAATCTCGGGCCTATAATGACTGCGCTGGAACTATCTCAAGCCACTCTTGGGGAGCAAGTCACTGGCCTTCAACAGGACACTTCATAAATCAATTCCATGGCTTCTGAGATCTATCAGGCTTTTAAAGGTCAAGCAACTCCCTCAGTGCCTCCATCAACTCTTGCTATCACTGACGCTCAAAGAATAGCTGAGGGAGAGATCAATCAAGAGACTCCTTCTCACACCGAGGGGAGCCAACTCAAGCATGTCTGCATAAGCCTATCTCTCAAATCCCAAGAACAGCAACAACACCAGTGGTAACAACAACAACATCAGTAGCAACAACAACAACACTTGTCACAACATCATCTTCATCAGCACCTCCTAAGGACAAGGGCAAAAGCATTGATAAGGTTTTAAAAGGTACCTTTTTGAGGGGTCGTTTAAGCCCTTATTTGATCACTTTTGTATCCGTTATTGCTTAATATCGTTCCTTTTCACTTTTTAGGTCTCTTGAAGGCAAAATGCTGGAATGGCACTTATTTGGATGAAAAGGCGAATATACGAAGAAAATGGCCAAAGTCGAATCGAGACACTCAAAGTCCGAAACATAAGCGACGGCGTCGTGTTAATTGTGATTGCCGGAGGATCTTTGTGACGGGACGTGGCCAAACTCCCATTTTCAAGTGACGACGCTGTTATAAAAGAGTAGGCTATCGCAACTCGCACGGCCTAGATGTAATCCAGACGGCGCCGGGTCAAGAGGACGACGTCACAAGCATAAGGTGACGCCGCATGTCTAACGTGCCAAGACGAAACCCTAATGATTTGGCGACACGGGGCCACAAAACATAAGGTGACGCCGCATGTGTAATATTATATATAGAATCAATTTTTCAAGATTTAGTGTGTAGTCTTTTGGCGTAAAACCTAAACCGAACCAAGGTCGTCTTGTACAAGATTTTAGGGTTTCAAATCCTATCTTACACCAAGATAAGTGTTTTACTTCATTAATACAATTATGTCTTTGATTATTTGTGTGTTTGCTTAGGGAATATGAAACTTAATTATTGAATATTGATTGGTTGTTTCTTATCTTAGTTGATTAATGATCTAGTAATGCGATAGGTCATTCGTTGTGTACTTAATGCTTGATTAAATCTTTGTAAACCTTAGAATATGACTCCTTGAGTAGTTGTAAGCTAAACCATCCAAAGAGTGCCTTAGAGTAAGAGTTTATTATCCGTAGTGGGTTTTGTAGACGAGACCCTTTGGTAAGTTCAAAGAGTTAGGAGAAATGCATACCCTACAACCTTAGACACACAACACAACCAAGAATAAGGACGACAATTCAACCACCAATAGGAGATAATTAAGGAGTAGTAAAACCTAAGTAAACACATCTTTAAACTATCATACGAGCACACATTAATTAGACATAGACTACATACACCTTAGATTAGATAATTAGATAAGTAGAGTAATCGTAGCAATACCAACCCCCAAATTCAAACCCCGAGATTCGTACCTTTCCTTTCCTAAAAATATAAAAAGATAAAAAATAATCTTCCTCAACCACAACCTTAGCGTAGTAACTCTCACTAGCATTCCTATTCCCTGAGAACGATATCAATACCGTGGCTTAACCTAATACTACACTACAACGATTAGGTTCACGCTTGTGGTGTTGAAAAACTTGCTCGACGAAAAGGAAGTTCCTTTGACCCGAACGACGCGTGTAGCGTTATCAAGTTTTTGGCGCCCGCGGGAATAGAATAGCTAGTTAGTAGTCCACCGCTTAGGTTTCTTTGCTTGATTCCTATCAAGTAAATTTTTCTCATTTTTAGCTTTCTTTAGTCTATCCCCTTCTTCGTGACCTTTTTCGTAACCACATCACTTTTCATTATGGAAGGTGATAACCGCCCACCATTCATCAACCCACCACCAATTGACCTCGCCAAGAGCCCGCATTTTGGTGAATACTCGAGACCAAGCCACTCAGGCATAGGAACACCATTGAGCTTCCCGACCAAGCCCAAACTATGGCCTGCGATCCGACACCATCCGTTGGTGCAAAACGGATGTGATTCCATGAACTTCGTTCAAGATCCAAATTAGCATCCGAGGGATTTCCTCAAATTGTCAATTCCATCGACCTTGATGCTACTACTCGAGAGACCACGCTACTGCCTCTTCCACCCTCTCTCACGGGACCAAGCTAGTAATTGGCTCGAGCGACCCCACGGCCCATCTCAAGTCGATGATCTTACCTCTCGCTTCCTTGCTCAATTTTTCCCACCAGAGAACCACTAACCTTAGGCGAGACATCTTGACGCTTCAACAACTCCAAGGTGAGTCTCTATATAAATCATGGACTCGATGGCGGACCTACTCCAGAGACTTCCCCATCATGGCATTGATCTTTGGCTTCAAATCCAAATTTTCTATGACCATACCGATTTCATCACCGACGATCCATTGATCGAGCCACGGTGGAAGGCTCAATGACTTTAATGCGTAGAAATCTTGGGATATTATAGAGGAGCTTGTCGATCAAAGCTACGAAGATTGGAATGAATCTCCGAAACTCGTTAACGAAGTTAATGCCATATCAACTCCTTTTGAATCTTCCGACACCCTCGAGGAGCAAATGAGTGCCATTGAGAGAGGGATTGATTATCTTATGGAAAGGCAAAAAGAGTCCTCAGACAAATTCCTCGAGAAGTTGTCAAACCGCCAACTCCACCAACCACCCCACACCTTTTTCTGAGTCCCCAAGTCGTGAGCAAAACCCAATTCGAAAGGCGCCTGCTCTACTTCCCAATACCACTTTCACCAAGTTTCAAGGAATGATGAGGAGTACATGGCAGCTCATACGAGAGATTAGCCAAATTTGAAGAGGAGGTTTATAGGCGAGAGAGAAATGCAAGCTTAAAATGACGGAAATGATGAATTTGGTAATTGAATTTACCAAAACAAAAGTTCCTAGAAGGTACTAGTAAGAAGCAACGATTGTCCTCCCACTTCATTTGTTAACGCCTGCTCCATTATGTCCGAGGATACAAGGGTTGAGATAAGGAAAACCGAGGAAAGCAAGAAGGAGGAGTCTCAGCCTAATGATGAGCCCGAGACCATCGAGTACTACCTTAAGCACGAAATTAACAAAAACTATTGCAAACCAAGTAAACAACTTTAGGTACAATGAAGTTCTTAGGGAGGCTCTTAAAGGAAAATGACAAGAAGAGTATGACGCCTGCCTATGGGACCCCCAGTATGAGTTGGTCATAAAAACCATTAACAAGAAAACGAGACACCATAGGAATTTCGTGATACCATGTAGCATAGGTGATATTGATAATATAAATGCCTTAGCCGATCAGAGACCGATGTGAACATAATGCCATTATCAATCTATAATAAGTTAACTAAGGAGAAACCAACCAAGACCGATCTTAGACTATCCTTAGCTAATCACACCTATGGCAACCCCATAGGAATCATGCGGATGTTCTAATTGAGGTGGCTAATATCGCTTATCCGTGGATTTCGTGATCATTGATGTTGAGGAAGATAAAAACGTGCCTCTCATTCTTGGGACACCATTTCCGCCACCGCCAAGGCAACCATCAAATGCGGAGAGGGCATCATGATCCTCAAAAGCGGGAAGGGCACGCTAGATACCCATCATCCCAAGGTATCCTCTTAAGATCATGGAAATGATTACGGTTGAAATCGAAAAGCCCCGGCAATAGTGTTAAGAAAAGATGAATGAATGGGAAAAAGGGCTTAGGGACTTTATGGTTCACGGATTGTATGCAACGCTAGGAAACCCGACAAGAAGTTAGGAAATAATCCCACCACGATACCTAAGACACAAAGGAACCCTACTAATTTCTAAAAGGAGAAAAGTACTTTTATCAAATCACGGATAAGGGCATTACGAGGTAGAAACAAACCAAGATGGTTTGGACCTTTCATGTGAAGGAAACCAATTTAAAAGATAAAATCGTTACCATAATAGATAACGCTGGCAAGGAATCCATCAGTAAGCATACAACGATACACCCTTTCGACGGGGGGAAAGCGATCGGAAGAAGGTGGCGGTAATGAAGTAACGAGAGTTACCCACTACGAGTCTAGCTACAAGACTCTTAAATAAAGAAAAGTGCTTAAGTGGGAGGCAACCCATGCTTAATTGTTTGCTTGTTAGTGTCATATATCTTTATTGATTGTTTATTCTCATGTTTAAATTTGTAAAATGCTTTATTTTATTTTTAACCTCATCTTAATTGCATATAAAAGTATTTTACATAAGGGATAAGTGTAGGGAGGATTACACATGTTTTCAAGGAAACGTAAACATGAGAATAACAATTCATTAAAAGATATATTTGTGTGTTTGTTCGAGTCAAATGCTTGTATCGAGTCATAATGGATGTTTTATGGAAATTTTTCCAGATTCTAAAGATGTAAAATTTCCGAATTTTTCTAGAAAATCGCACCGCTTTTTGTCGATAACCGACGCGTCAGATCGCAACTGACGCGCCGTGAAGGAGTAAAACAATGATTACTTTTTTCTCGCTTTCGAGCTACTTAAAATTTTGGAATTTTCCGTGTCTTAATTTTCCGTAAATTTTGCAAACATCCATTCCACAAGCATTATATCCTAGTTTAAATCGAGTCTTATATATATTATTACCGTCGATTTTACATGAAGGTTTCGCTTTGTTTCTTCAAGTGTGCAGTTTAATTTATCGAAGAAGTTACATAAGATTGAAGGAGCTTTTCACGCATAAATTCTTCTTAGAAAGGATTTAACCACTACTTCACACACGGATCCTACCGAGCTAATCAGTGAGTATTAGTTTCTTTCATTTTAATTACCTTCCATTATCATAACTTTGATATTTTCTCGGAACATTGGGGACAATGTTCAGTTTAAGTGTAGGAGGAAAATAAACGGAACTTAGAAACTATGCTTATCCTTGATTATTTGCTTTGTTCAATTGTATTTGTGTAATAAACCATGAGAAAATGTCGGTTAGGTAATTTTGGCACCAAATTTAAAATTTTTCATAACATATAGAGTGGACCATTAGTCTTAACAAAAGCGCCTCACTGATAGGAAGTTATATGACTAGCACAAAAACCCTTTACCACCTAAATTCCACCCAAATGCGAGGATCGCCTTAGATTAGCAGTAAATTAAAGCATTCATCTTTAATGCTTAGAGTGTGAACCGTAGTATATTAGATTCTAGAACTTGTTTTGTGATGCATTCCGAGATCGCTAGTAAGACTACACTTGTGTAGTTAGGAATAACTAAATGATAAGAGGCATTAGGATAACCCTTGTACCGTAATATAATTACTTCTTCCACATCGGTCGAGTAATTCCTCAACACCCTTTGCGTTGTACTCATTTTAGTACACGATACCCTAGTTAACCCTCGTAGCCTATCCTTTTCGCGATTCTCGTGATGTTTCGTTTTTCCGAATATCAATGAAGAGCATTGTTTACACCTCACCCCAAATGTACACCCAAATCGCTTTAGCCTACCTTGTATGCACTCACTTTTAGTGCATTATTGTTATCACCCTAAACCCTTAGTTCAATTATCCGTTGCTTGCATGATTTGCTAAGTCGAGTCATATCCTTTGTATACGCTTTGGGACGATTGGGATTCATGGGAAAAGTTAAAGTTTATGAATGACGGAAGGAACGTTAAATTCAAATTCCTTTGTTTGCGTAATAATGTACCCCAAGTGTTTGATCTTTCAATTCGGGTCAAATTAGTGTTAGAGTAATAAAACTCAAGTGTAGGGATGTGCCTATAAATCCTATCATTTTGATGTTACCGTAGAGGATGGTAGAGTAAAAGTGTAAAAAAAAAAAAAAAAAAAAAAAAAAACCAAAAACCATCCCATCCTACATCTATCCTTTAAATTTTATGTTTGTTTATTTCAAGCTAGAGTTTAGAGTGTCGAGTCTTGGCTTAGCAACGCCATTCTTCGTATGCATTTAACATAGAGATTTTTGACTGCCACCACTATATAGCCTATCCCACCAAACCCTTTGTTTCCTATCGTAAGCCTAACATTACAACCCTTTAAAGACCTCTTTGATAGTCTTTCCTAGGTGCTTACGCCAAAGCGGTGGAGGTTTGATCTATTCTCAAGCCTATGGTAATCTATGTACTAGGACCGTTAATGAGTGTTTATCTTCCATTTCCAATTTGTTATATTTCATATACACCCGAGAGAGATGCGAGTATCCAAACACCCCATCCGAGGTGCTAGTATGTAATTTCCGTGCTTGTTAAGACTTTTATGGGCTTATATGTGTTGTGGACTGTTTTAAACCAACGCTCATGACCTCTAACTTATAAATTAATTGGCTAAAAGCACATTTGCTTGAGGACAAGCAAATACCAAGTGTAGGGATATTTGATAAGGTTTTACAAGGTACCTTTTGAGGGTCGTTTAAGCCCTTATTTGATCACTTTTGTATCCGTTATTGCTTAATATCGCTCCTTTTCACTTTTAGGTCTCTTGAAGGCAAAATGTCGGAATGACAAGTATTTGGACCTAAAAGGCGAATATACAAAGAAATGGCCAAAGTCAAAATCAAGACACTCAAAGCTACCGAAAACATAAGGTGATGGCGTCGGTGTTAATTGTGACGCCGTCGAGGATCTTTGTGACGACGACGAAGCCAAAACTCCCATTTTCAAGCGACGACGCTGGTTATAAAAGAGTAGGTCGTCGCAACTCGCACGCCTAGATGTAATCCAGACGGCGCCGAAGTCGAAGAGGACGGCACAAGCATAAGGTGACGCCGCAAGTCTAACGTGGCCAAGACGAAACCCTAATAGTCGCGATACCCACGCATCACAAAACATAAGGTGACGCCGCATGTGTAATATTATATATAGAATCCGAATTTTTAGTATTTAGTGTGTAGTCTTTTGAGTAAAAACCTAAACCGAACCAAGGCTGTCTTGTACAAGATTTTAGGTTCCAAACCCTATCTTACACCAAGATAAGTGTTTTAATTCATTAATACAATTATGTCTTTGATTATTTGTGTATGCTTGCATGTTTTCCATGTCCCAGCTAATTTACTTGTGTGTTCGCTAGTGAATATGAAACTTAATTATTGAATATTGATTGGTTGTTTCTTATCTTAGTTGATTAATGATCTAGTAATGCGATAGGTCATTCGTTGTGTACTTAATGCTTGATTAAATCTTTGTGAACCTTAGAATATGACTCCTTGAGTAATTGTAAGCTAAACCATCCAAAGAGTGCCATAGAGTAAGAGTTTATTATCCTAGTGGGTTTTGTAGACGAGACCCTTTGGTAAGTTCAAAGAGTTGGGAGAAACGATACCCTACAACCTTAGACACACAACGCAACTAGGAATAAGGATGTGACAATTCAACCACCAATAGAGATAATTAAGGAGTAGTAAAACCTAAGTAACACATCTTTAAACTATCATACGAGCACACATTAATTAGACATAGACTACATACACCTTAGATTAGATAATTAGATAAGTAGAGTAATCGTAGCAATACCAACCCCACCCCAAATTCAAACCCCGAGATTCAGACCTTTCCTTTCCTAAAAAATATAAAAGATAAAAATAATCTTCTCAACCACAACCTTAGCGTAGTAACTTCTCACTAGCATTCCTATTCCCTAGAGAACGATATCAATACCGTGGCTTACCCTAATACACTACAACGATTAGGTTCACCGCCTAGGGTGTTGAAAAACTTGTCGATTTAAAAGGAAGTTCCTTTGACCCCGAATGACGCGTGTAGCGTTATCAAGCATAATGATCACACTGGAGCCAGTCAAGATTCCTTTTGAGATTGGTGGCACAAAATACTTACTGACTCCAGACCAGCTGACCTCTTATCTACAAAAGCAAGATAGACTCAAGAAACAGGCTGAGGAAGAGCAGAAAAGCAAAGTTGCCTTGGTCAAGGTGGTTCATGAAGAGGCTGAGAAGTTAGGGATCGATCCTAAGAAGCTGGAAAAAGGACAAGTTGGCCTGAATTTCAAATCAGCTCAGGATGCTGAGATAGCAGCCCTAAGAAAGAGAATGGATGAAAAGAACATGAAGGTTGTTTAGCTAAGAAAGGAAAGGATCGATCACTACAATTGGACTATGTCAAGCAGGAGAGCCCCTGAGCCTATCACTGATGTTTACATCATCCCCAAATCCAAGCCAGTTGCAATGAATGTCTACAGGGGAGTGGACAAGATGGACTTTAAGGTTCATGATCCTCTAAAGTTCACTGACTTTGGGATCACTGAATTGGATGAAATTGGTCCTATCCTTGAGAAGAAGAAAAATCTGGTTGTCAAAGACCTGATGAAAGCTCTGAGCAGAAGATATAAAATACTGAGGAGTGCGTCCAGTGAGCTTGGAATTCAATTTGCCCTCCCTGAAGCTCAAGGCACTCAACCCTAATCATCCTAAGGAAAAAGGAAAAGAGTTGAATCTGAGCCTGAATACAAGGTCCCTGGATTCGATTGCAACAGAGAGGTGCCTGAAGGGTTAAGGTTTGTAAACAAAATGGTTATCGAAGAGCCTGAAAGAGGACTCTTCTTCATTGATGTTTATGGAAACCCTGCATTCCAAAGATGGAGCGATATTGATAAGGCTGGCGTGGCTACAATGGTAAGTTACTTGACAAAGGATTCTAAACCACCCACGAAAACATTAGGTTCGCGATCGACCAATGCAAAAATAAGAGACCATCCTGACAAAGTAACTCTGCTTACAAAGAAGCCAAAGCTTGAAGCACTGGGAATCCATATTGTATAACATCACTGCAACATCTATCAGTTCATCTTTTGTACTAGTTGTTAGGAACTTGAAATGTCTATTAATAAACGATGTATGTTTTGTTAAGATCAGTGTTCCTTATTATGCTTACTAGTACGTTCAGTGTAAGAAGAAGCCTCTTGCTCACTTACACTGATCAAAACACTTAGGCTATTTGTATTGCCAAATTGGGGGAGACTGCTGGGTTCAGTAAATACCTAAACCCCTTAATTCTAGGATTTGAATAGAAAATACCCTAAGTGTTTATAACCTTAAACACTAACAAGTCATCGAGCGCATAGCCACTCAAAGGAGTCATCTTCGTGATACCAAGACGCAGACGAAGAAGAAAGTCTCCACCAAAGTGAGGCGGAACTCGAGGCGAAGACCGAGTCAAGAAGAAGATGGTGGATTCAAAGGTGATGACAATAACTCACCAATCCCAAAACCTCGCCAACTATTACTCATCAAGACAAGAGTGAAGATCAAGACCGAGGCTAAGAAGATCAAGAATGGGCGGACAAGGCGAGATAAGTTTGAAACAGATAAGACAAGTCCTTATCAACCCAAAGTTAAACTTTCCTGAAACGCTAACAACCGGGATCGGTGTCATCACCGACAAGAAGAAAGAACTTTGCATCTTACCCAATATAGTTTTGTAATGCAGACAAAATACATCGATTTTGTCTTCTCAGAACCATGTTAGTTTGTCCTCTAGGATAGGTCAAAAAGCAACGTGTCTGAGTTTTGAAAAACGAAACGAAATTCGGGGAAGCGATCGTGAATTTATTTAGAGTAGACTAAAATTAGTCTAAAAGTGATATGAGATGTTAAAATGTGATTTTAAGTCATACTGAGATAACTTCTGATTATTAGTGAAGTTTAAAAGTTCTGTGATTTAAAAGCGAAATGTAGAGCGATACAAGGTTAATTCCTTTATGGTCAAAGGAGGAGGGAAATATGTTTGACTTTTCCAAAAATGTAAAGTGTCAAAAACATATTAGAAACACGTCTTGAGGAATCGTTAAGTGCGGATGTAAGTAGAATTGTTTAAAGCGTAAGTTTAGTTTTATTACACCTTTGGGCTTATTTGGTAATATTAAAATAATAAATCTTAAAATTCTCAAATTAATTATTAGTGATCTAAAAATTTATACGATGCGAGAAAAATTGTCGAGTTGATTTTCCTTATCGCGTGATGTTTAAGCGATTGGACCGTCTAAGCGAAACTTTTAAAGCGATGTTTACTTAATAACTTTTGAAAATGATCTACGATGGTGAACTCTCGAGGTTATTACTAAAATAATTTATCTTACGAGAATGTGGATTAAAAAATTTGGGAGATGAATAGTGAATGTGAATTGTAAAGTGAATAGTAAATTCTAGAAAATGAAAAGTAACCTAAAAATGCGGTGGTTACAATCTCACCCCTCTTAATAGAATTCCGTCTCGAATTCGATTAATATATCCGATGTTGAAATGTCTAGAAAATGAGGATGTATCGCCAAATTCTAATCTTTGTGTTCTCAAGTTTCTAGTCATAGAATGTATTATGTATCATGTGGCTTAAGTTGATAATCTAAAGGGTTTTGTTAAAATCTTATTGAGTTCTATACACCTCGAGTTTGGCTTTTCTCGATTCTTAAAAGCGAATCATATCTTATTGTATTGAGACTATCAATAAAACCTTAATTTCTAACATGGAGTTTTGGTGATAGTGTGCGGTATGGAGCCTAATTTGTATTTGTATGGCTTCCTTAGTTTTTAAGTGGGTGATCTCACGAATACCTTAGTCCAATGATGGTTTAACTAATACTTTCGTCTATATAGTGCCTCAAAATGGAATAGTTTTGTTGTTGTTAGGGTAGCTTGTTGTTAATCAAAGGTGTAAGATATTGTTGATGTGAAATAGTTTATAATGATGTGATAATTGTTGTAGGAAAGTCTTGCTAGTGGCAAGTGGTTATCGAAACCATTTCCAAAGTTGATCATGTCTTAGGTGGTTTGGGATGAAAGTTATATCGTATAGTGTTTATGTCTACTAGTGTTTGAAAGAAACATGAGTGCTGTGAAGTTTCGTACCGACTTTCAATGGGGTTGAGATAATGATGTGATATGTTGGCGATTAGAAGAGTGTAGCATCTGTTTACCATTATTCTTAGGTAGAGATGTCAATTTTGTTTTAAAATCAAAGTGAATTTTAAAGTATTATGGCGGAATGATATCCTTGAAACCTAAGCAGGCTAGCACTTCTATGAAATGACGAAAGATTTGATGACTATCCTAAGATAGTAGTTAGGATTATTTCATAAATGAAAAATTTCAAGAATGAATTTAGGTAGTATACATAAGTGTTAAGATCTCATTGGTGGTAAAACACTATAGCGTCTCTAGATCTTTTAATGAATTACGGTGGTTTATCTAGTTTAAGTAAGAAATTAACACGAATATAACCCTTGTATAACTATTCTCGGTGTTTGAAAAATTTAAGTCGAACATAGTTAATCGAGACTATGATCCATTATCCCAGGTTAAATATAGGTGATTGAGGCTATATTTGGCGGAGGTTGATAAATTTTCAAATACTTAAATTAGTATATTTGTGATATGTTCATAGCTTTTGAGAAATTGTCCACTAAGCAAAGCGATATCAAACCATCAATTGAAGTCTGGCCATAAAAACTTGTAACCTATGTTTTCACATTCCATTGCATAGAAGATAGTATGGGTAGATCGTGTTGAAAAAATCTTAAGTAATTCTAAAATAGTCTTTACTTAGCTAGAATCGCTAACCTTTAACAATGAAGGTTTGAGAAGAATTTTGATGAATGTAGAAAGTTCTTTGAACTTGACTTTTTAGATGATGAGTCGCTTTGTCCTTTAGGAATCCTATTTCTTGTATTTCCATTAGGAAATTGATGGCTATGTGGGTTTCATGTAAAACAATATCATATAAAGTTTATAAGATAATTTTAGAGACTATTGTATAACACAATATCCGAGGAGTAGTTGAGACCATTGTGCAACTCATGATATACGAGAAATAGTTGAGACCATTATGTAACTCACAATGTTTTGAGAAATGATGGAGAGATCATTGTGTAACTCACAATGTCTTGAGAAATGATGGAGAGATCATTGTGTAACTCTGTCTTGAGAAATGATGGAGAGATCATTGTGTAACTCACAATGTCTTGAGAAATGATGGAGAGACCATTGTGTAACTCGCGATGTCTTGAGAAATAAATGAGACCAACATGGGATATCTGATTAATACGAGAATGTAATAGAGACCATTGTATCTCGCGGTGTCTTGAAAAATGAATGAGACCATTGTATCTCACAATATGCAGGAAGTAGGAAAGACCATTGTGATCGATTACAATGTCTTGGAGGAAGTTTCGTAATCTAAAATGCATGAGTAGATGCATGATTGGGAGATTAGTAAAATATGATTGTCTTGTAATGCCTTAGAATAGGCATCCTTGATATATTGAGTACTTTGTTTATGATTGAAATTATGTCAAGTGTATATATCAATATACTAGTATGTTTGTATAGCTTAAAATGCCTAAAAAGTCACATAATAAATGCGGAGGATGGAAGGCGCGGAGAGCGGAAGGCTATAAAATGTTTTGTTTGAAAAAGTAGTTATAGTTTAAGTCTCGATTAGACCCGTTTCTCTATAAGCGTGGCTCGATACCAATCTGTAACACCCCATTTCGTGATACGCGGTGAATTCAAGCGGGTGTTACTTCATGCTTCTTGATCATAACACCCTAATGGAGTCGTTTAAAAGATTTTTCATTCGATTTATATAAATATCGAGTTTACAAAAATGAGGGTCCCGATTGGTTCCATTGTTTACAAAATACATTAAATGGGTTTTGAATGATAATAAAATTTATAGCCTTCTTGATATCCTTGCTCTTGGTGCCGACTTCGACATTATGGACTGAAATACATGCTTAAGCTGTCAACACAAAGGTTGAGTGAAATTCATAGAGTTTTGGAAATCGAGTTGAACACATAATGTTTGTGTGAGTTGCGTTGTTATACACTCATAATGTTGAAAACAAAACACATATTATTGCTTATGCGGTGCCTCAAGTACATGATACTTGAGCCGCTTTTATTTGTCATAATTTGGAACACATAATGTTTGTATGAGTTACGTTGTTATACACTCATAATGTTGAAAAGCAGTTTGAAAGCAATGTGTTCGGTTTAAAATAAAGCATGTATCTCCCCGAGGGTTTGTAAAACAATTAAGTAATAGAAAGTGGGGCTATGAACTCACCTCAAAGTAAATGATAGCAAATGTATAATGAGAATGATGGATATGCCGTGGGAACTTCTACGAGCAACCTAAAATAGAATGTTGCGACTTAGGTTTGGAATAATGTTTAGGAAAACATAAACCATCCTACATACGTCTCTATGTTGATTCATGATGTACATATACTCAATCAGTAGATAAAACATAGGTTTGGAATAATGTTTAGGAAAACATAAACCATCCTATATCTGACGACCTCAAATGAGCCCTGGCATGGGCTCACGGTTTATCTACAAAACTAGGGAGCTTCGTGTGAGATTCGATGGTTGCTAACGTATATAGATGGTTTATGTTTTCTAAACGTATTCAAACCTGTTTATCTGCGATTGATATACATCATCGTCAACATGAAACGTATATGAGAATGGTTTGTGTTTTCTAAACATTTCAAACCTGAAATCGCAACGTTGATTGGGTTGCAAGTGAAGCCAGCGCCATCATTCGTGCTGCATTGCTATCATTGCGAGGTGAGTTCATAACCCTCTGTGCTGGTGTTTACAAACCGCGAGAGGCCATGCTAAACAAACCGTACTGCATTAACTTCGGCTATTTTCAGCATTGTGAGTGTGCTAACGTGTATCTGGCTGTGTGTTCGGCGTGTTCGCAAGCGGCTCAATATCGTGCTGGCGGCCGTGCCAGCAATGTGTGTTTGTTTTCAGCGTTATGGTGCGTAATGGCGTGACTGCACAGGCGTGTGTTGACGTTCAAACTGTAATTTCACTCGTTGACGTTTTTAACGTATTCAGGTCCATAATGTCGGAAGTTGGCGGGAAGGCAGGATGAAGACTATAATTTTGTTATCGTCGAAACCATTGTGTTTTTGTAAACAATGGAACCAGCGGGACCTCATTTTAAACTCGATGTTCTCGTCGAATGGCATCTTTAAACTGACTTCGTGGGGTTGGATTTTCTGTTGTTGTGTTGTGCCGTGAGTAACGCCAGGTTTGAATTCATTGCGTCACGGTGAGGGTGATGGTGTCGAGCCGCGATTATGGCGGTCTGTCGGACAAACAACTGCTCAGGCAAAACTTGTTTGCTAACTGGTTCTCCGTTCCTCCATGGGCGTTGTGTGGCTTTCAACTGTCTGGCTCATATGTTGATATGCATTGACAATTTCAATCGTAAACAAAGTACTCAGCGCTGTCTGTGTGCTGTTCTGGGCGTGCGGCTGCAATCATTTCAATCTCCGATCATCATCACTCAATGCATTTTGCAGTTCGTGTGGCCCGACAATGTTCTTTCCGGCCGTTTGACAACCTGTGGTCATTTTCAACAGTGGGCTGGCGTGAATGCGATGTTGCTGAACTGTGCCGTATCTGTACGGTGGTCGTTATTCTCGAGACGTGTGAGTTACAATGGTCTCATCATTCGAGACGTGTGAGGATTACAATGATCTCCATCGACTCAGACGTTGTGAGTTACGAATGGTCTCATCATTCCAGGGCGATGATTACGCAATGATCTCCATCTCAAACATTGATGATTACCCCATGGTCTCGGCTGCTCTCGGAACGTTGTGAGTTGCACAATGGTCTCAACTCCTCGAATGGTTGCACAATGGTCTCAAAAAATCTTATAAACTTTATGACTGTTACATGAAACCGTCACGATCATTCTTCACAGAAATGAAATGAGGATCTAAGGACAAAGTGACAGTCATCTAAGGCGGTTCGACAGCTCGTTCATCAGGATGTCTACAGGCAGCCTTGGGTGGTCAGGTTAGCAGTAAGACTGTTTGGGGTGCTGATTTCCTTTCCTCGTGCTACCTGCTATCTTCATGCGCAATGGCTATGGAGTGGGTTCTGTGGCGGGGACTGCAGTGGATGGTTTGATGTCGCGCTGGCTGGTGGACAGTCTCAAAAACTATGGCATATCTGAAATATACTTTTAGAATTTGAAGGTTTGTCGGACACCGACTAAATGATGATCTGTATGTTAACGGGATGTGGATCATGAATCGATTATTGTTGGGCAAGAAGCAGGCACGCTGTGGTGATACAGGGGTTATGACCGGGTGTGACTTAGCAAACAGATAACCACCGGTCATTAAAAGATCTGGAGGCAGATGTGTTTACAGCTCGGCGGATCTTGCTGTGTATACTGCCTTCATTCTTGAAATTTTCGTTATGTAATCTAACTGTGGGATGATCGTCAATCTTCTGGTCATTCATGGAGTGGCTGTTGGCTCGGGATCATTCGCCCGTCATGTCACAAGGTTCGCACGTTGCAAAACAAACGGACGTCTGCGGAATGATGGTGGCGTGTGCTGTCGTCGACATCGTCGTTCGATCGGACCGATGCGTGCGTAAGGCTCGCGGTGCGTTTCTCGGCGCTGGTGGCGTTATGTAAACGCGATCGCTTTCATCGGCTCACGGACGTGATTGGTGGTGGTTTGGATAACCGCTGCTAACGGACTTTCGAACAATGTCACGTCGTTATAAGGCTGTTTCATCGGCAATATCTTACGCGCTGATTAACGTGGATTACCGTTTCAAAACTATTCGTTACGAACTGCATGGACGGTGGATGGGCTAAACATTTCGGACTGGGTGATGGGAGATCGCCACTGTGACAGGGGCCATGAAATGCAAATTGGGCTCATACACACTATCGCCAAAACTCCGTTAGAAATTAAGGTTTGATTGATGGTCTCAATACAATGGATATGATTCGTTTTGAGAATCGAGAAAAGATTGAAAGGGTGTATAGAACTCGATGATTTTAACAAAACCGCTGGATGTCGACTTAAGCCGCGTGATACATAATACGTTCTATGTGAAACTTGAGAACACAAAGATTAGAATTTAGGCGGTCATCCTCGTTTTTCTGGACATTTCAACATCGGATAACCTGTTGGAATCGGGACGAATTCCGTGAGGGTGAGGCTGTTCGCCCCGCGTTGGGTTGCTTTTCGATTTCGATTTCACTTGCTATCGCGTTCGCTATTCATCTCGTGGTACCACATCCTCGTTCTAAATGGTGTTTAGTAATAACACGAGAGTTTTAGATCATTTTGCGCAAAGTTATTAAGTAAACATCGTTTTAAAAGTTTAGTTTTAGGCGGTCCACCGCTTAAACATCACGCCGCGAAAAAATCGGCTCGACAATTTTCCTCGCGTCGGTAAATTTTTAGATCACTCATGATTAATTTGAGAATTTTTAAGATTTATTATTTTTAATATTACCAAATAAGCCGGTCGCGAGAACAAAACTAAACTTACGTTTTAAACAATTCTACTTACATCGGACTAACGATTCTGCCTTGTTTCTAATATGTTTTGACACTTTTACATTTTTGAAAAGTCAAACATATTTCCTCCTCCTTTGATCATAAAGGAATTAACCTTGTGCGTTCTACGCTTAAATCGGCGTAACTTTTAAACTTCACGAATAACTATAAAGTTATCCCGTATGGCGAAAACCACATTTAACATCTCATATCACTTTTAGACTAATTTTAGTCTACTCTAAATAAATTCGCGGTCGTTTCCTCGAATTTCGTTCTTTTCAGCTAAATATTCTGCTTTTGACGTATTCGACTTTAAGCGTTATTTTGCACCCAATGAGACTTATCACCCATTTTATATTTTAGATGGAGTATAATGATGAGTCTCATCATTCCTAAGTTTTGTATTTTTACGATACGGTTTCGTTTTATGGCTTGGTTGGCATTTAGCAGACCAAAACTCACTCGTAACCAAGATAATACCAAAACTAACCACCTAAGTCATCTTATCTTCACTTGGCCGACTTAAGGGAGTCATCATTTGGTGGCAAAATCCTAACCATGCTTCCTTTAGATCATTACAAGTGTCCTAACAACCATGGTTAATATTTAACCCAATATATGGTTAACCAAACTTACCCTCCTATAAATAGCAAGTGATATGAATCCTAAGAACCCTCACAATCTATTTTGGGTCGTTCATATCACAAATCATACATATCTTCCATCATTTGATCTATAAACTCGAGTTTATGCAAGGAAGTTCAAAGATCAAGCTTCATATCAAATCTCTAGCAAGTTTAAGTGATCTTCTTGAGTTTAAATCCACTCAAGTCACTTAGTACTTCATCACCAACTCTTCAAGTTTGCAAGGGTGCCAAGGTGTGGAAAGCTAGCTCAATCCGAAGTCTTTCACGATCAATCAAAGTCCTATCCTTACTAAGTTACTCCTTTCTTATTGAAAGCCAAAAGTTGTAAGAAACTTATCACCACCATCATCTCATCTTTATTATTCATAATCTTAACTATTTCATGCTATATATATAGTTACTATGTTGATTCATGATGTACATATACTCAATCACTTGTTTTAATTCACATATTGTCATAAAGTAACAAACTAGTAAACTAGTCATATTCTACACATGTGAGATCATTAAAACAGTAACATAAGGAAATTCTAACTTACATAATATGGTAGACAAGATAAAAGGTAAACATATCAATTTGAATCACCGAAGCGGACAAACGAGTCAAAAGTTATAAGCAAAATAAGTTAGCGAAACCTAAGCGCCGAAGCGCCAATAGCTTCTTTGTTTTGAGTTCTGCGCTTTATTTTAAACCGAACACATTGCTTTCAAACTGTTTCAACATTATGAGTGTATAACAACGTAACTCATACAAACATTATGTGTTCGGCCGTGACAAACAAAAGCGGGCTCAAGTATCATGTACTTGAGGCGGTAGTATAACAATAATATCTGCTTTGTTTTCAACATTATGAGTGTATAACAACGTAACTCACACAAACATTATGTGTTCAAGCGATTTCCAAAACTCTATGAATTTCACTCAACCTTTGTGTTGTGAGTTTAAGCATGTATTTCAGGTCCATAATGTCGGGCGGCACGGAAGAAGAGCAAGGATCTTGAAGAAGGCTATAAATTTTATTATCATTCGAAAACCCATTTAATGTATTTTGTAAACAATGGAACCAAGCGGGACCTCATTTTGTAAACTCGATATTTATATAAATCGAATGAAAAATCTTTTAACACGACTCCATTAGGGTTCGTTTTCTATTATTATATTGTTGTGCCATGAAGTAACACCAGTTTGAATTCATTGCGTATCACGAAATTGGGGTGTTACACATAATCTAAAAATAACCAAGTTTGGGGATTTAAAGGAAATGCAATATTTTACTTACATTTGAATTGCGACAATTAAGAGATCGCGGTATAGCTTCAAATCACTCTATGAAACACGTTTAGCCAAGGAAAACCACATTTACAATGTGTTGGCATTTCTACGATGAGATGAAGATGATGTAGTCATTTGGATTTTACAAGATGATTGGAATGGTTTGATTTGATAAAGTATAGACTAATTGGAATTGTGGTTACTATTGGAATAATTATGGTTCTTAAGGTAATATGAGAAAAAGCGGCATATAACATTTTAGGTTTCGGGTAAAAAAACGGGTCAAAGAATCCGTATTAGAAAGTCGGGTCTAGGTCTAGAAACCCGGTCAAATCATGCCAAGGTGTAAATTCTTTAGGGAAAAAAATTAATGCTACATGGAAAAGACCGATTGTTATAAAATGTAAGTGCATAATGATATTTTCGTCAGTTCAGACTGTATAATAAGATTGAGATTAAAGTACATGAAACATTAATGACACTCACATTACAAATAGATAAATCACAGTGAGATTTTTGTACAACTAACTGAAACACAGAAAAAAGTGTCCCAATAAGTAATAAGTGTGCAAATCACTTCCCTTAAAAAATTGGATATTAGTTATGGGAGGTGATATGCACACCACCAAAAGTGTGTGCACACCACAATCATGCATAAGTGGTGTTTACTATGTGCCAATGTTTTGAAACACGGTCGACCCGGCCGGGTTAGCTGGTTGGACCGGTTCGGACAAAAAGCGGGTCTAAATAACTGGGTTTCTAAACCGGGTTAACGGTTAGACCCGCGGGTTTGAGTGACCGGGTCGACAGTTCTCGAAACCCGTCCGGGTTGGTTTTCAAATTATTTTATAAAGCGGGTTGACCGGTGGTTGAACCGGTTGACCGTGATCGAACCGTTGACTGGTTATTTTTATATATATTTTTAATGAAAAATCGGGTTGACTCGTGGTCGACCGGTTGACGATGACCGGTGACTCGGCCGGTCGATTATAAACCCGAGTTTCAAAACATTGCTATGTACATCCCTAATGTGATTTTGTGTGCACAACACTTTTAGTGGTGTGCATATCATATAATTATTAGTAGTAGTTATTACTTATTACACGTACAAGTGGTACTTCATCATATTACTTCTTTTTAAGCTATGCATTTCTTCTTTTATTTTATTTTTGGCATAAAATAAACAAAGCTAAACTAGTTGTATTTTGGTTACCTATAACTTTTCTTTTATTTAATATTTCATCACTCAAGACATTTATATATCTTTAACTTATTATATTTATATATTCATTGGACGAGGACCTATGGAACGTGCTTTCCCAACTTATGGAAATGTGCGGTAGTCATAAAATAGTGTTTATTTTTCTTGGGCCGTATCTCCTCTGACTTCGGTTCATTATTTTCGCTTGGCCATCCATTAACACCCTTTTTCTTCGGCTTTTCCCTTTTGATCAACCGCCTAAAGTTCTAATACTTATCTTCTTCACCTTGCGTTCTCGACTTCCGTACCTTCGTGTTTGGACTGTTTTGTGCGTAGGTACCGATTTGTGTTTCTTGGTGTCAAAAGTATAGTTTGCTAATTTGTAATTCGTTTATTAATACTATATGATTAGTGTATGTGTTAACTCTTTGAATTTTTTCGAGTTAACATGTTGTTGGATTGCTTTTAAACGCATTAGGGTTAAAGGTAGCTAATCTTGAAGTTCAAACATATTTTTCAACGAAAAATAAATAAACAATCGAAGGATAAAAAAATGGAATAACGAGGTTGTCAAGTGGCGATGGGATTTGCTTATTGAATTCTCAATTTGTTGTTGCCGATTGTTGTTGTATACTCTTGTTAATATCTTGCTTTTGCTTATGTGGTATTTGTTGGTTACAAACAAGAAAAGCAGACTCAAGTTAGCATGTGTAGAGATGTTGATTGTATGTGGTTTGTATGTCGTTACAACTTTTTTCGTGTTTGGGTTTCAAGCTCGAATCTGAGCTATTCAAGGTATACTTTATTTTCTACATTATATTTTTGTTTAGCGCTATATGTAATATATTTGGTAAGTTGACGTCGAACAAAGCGGTCTTTTGTTCGAATGTTTCATTGATTAGTAAATAAGTTAACATATATCCAAGATTAGTAAATAAGCGTTCTTGATATTGGTGTACAAGTTTTAATCATGTACTTTTTCGACATATCACGAGGCTAGCGGATGAAGCCGTTCATGGGATTATGGAAATAATTAGACTACTAGGCCACCTCGAATCCGTCTACTTTGCATCTTGCAATGTTTTTCGGTATAATGTTGAATTGTTTTGAATATTGTGAATGATAGCCGTTAGTTGCAGGTTTATGTGGGTGTTTTGGATTGGGCTTTACAGAAAATTATCTGATTCTTAGGTTTGCGAAATGTGAATAAATGGAAAAGAGTGTTTGACATCATTTTTATATCATCCAGTGAATCATAGCGAGGATGATAGTGTTCTCCCCCATACCTCGCTTAGGCGGGATTGGGTATGTTGTTGTTGTTGTTGTAGTGATGTATTAGAAAGATACTAGATGCTCGAGCGGTTGCTAAAACTCGGTGTCTTAAAGTTTAGATATGCATATTGACCATTCAAATATGTACCGATTGTTAGTTAAAGGCATAGGCTGTTTGAGATTGCTTAGAACTGTTTATGTCATTATTTTTAAGTAAATAAAACCCTTTAATTAGCTATCCAAATTCAAACAACCACTTATCTCGCTTAGAAAGTGGCGACCATCGGAACACCAAAATTCCCATTTGAACTAAAGAAGCATAGCGAATCATTTTAACGACCAATAGCAACTACCCACATTTTAATAAAGATTCAATGTTTGTACATTTTCTTGGATTCTTAAAGTCATATTTACCATTTGAGCCTTCGTTTATCCCTTATGAAATCTTACATTTGCGTGATTAGTTCGAGTTGATTTTTAGTCGAGAATCTTATTGGTCGAAGAGCCAAGTTACGATATAAGTCATTCGGTAGCTAAGTGAAGGCGTAGAGTTAGCGATCCAGCATAACATCAATAGTCAAAGGTTCAATATACCTTAGCTTGGCCCCGAGGTGGTTGAAAACTTTTAGTATTATGGGTCTTTGCAAAGCATGGCAACCAATATCTTTTGTGTGTCTTTGGTCACAAAAAAAAATGAATTCAAAGAAAGTCAATGGAAGTTAAAGAAAGCTTTTATTGAGTACTAAAAAGCTTCGGTATCTAAAGAATCCTCAATAAATTTGACTTCTCCAAGATAACGAAGTGTGAAATTGGTTATATACTTTGTATGTAGTCATTAGGTATGTAAATTTAGTTGGCTCTTCTTTTGAATTTTTTTGGTTGCATTTTTTTCAGGCCAGCTATACGTGGTCATCTGAAAGATCATTATTAGCAGTTCATCACATCAACATTTTTGGAAGTGTTGCCTGTAGACGTGTCTTGAATATGTAAGCAACCATAACTTAGTACCAATTTACTCATGTAATTTCTGGATTTTTTTGCTTTCTAATCGAGGTATATGACACCATCTGTAGGAAATCATAAGCAGCACTTTAACCTCCTCTTGATTTTGCGTATGAGAATGGTAAGATTTTATTCTGAAATATTTTTATAGCGAAATATGTGATTCTTCTTCAGTTTGTAGTGATTTATATTGTAATGTTTGGAAAGTCGAGGGTATATGAACAACGTTGGGGTTAGATTTTCCAGTTGCTAATGAACAAACGAATTATTGGTGAACCAAGTGTTGAATTACTAAACTTTATATGTTTAAAAATTTTCTTATTAGTTGCCATATTAATACCGGCTTTTTATGTAGAAAACAGGTAAAGTTTATCCAAATGGCGCATGTGAGGTGGGAAGAAGAGTATCGCTTTGAAAAATGGTAAGGTGAGACACGGCGGTTCTGTAACGGATTAAAGTGTCATTTTAAGGCCAGTGCGCAAAGTCGGTCGGGTGGAAATGGGTCATTTTGGATTTTGGGTGGCCGATTATACATATGCCCCACTATATCAGAATGATTAATTCCTCACATGAATACTTATTGTGCATAATAGCCTATTAGAGATAAATCATGGCCCAACTTAAGTTACCTAAAGTTAAGTAGAGCATATTAACTTCAAACTCAATCATTTGGTATATTAGCATAGTTTCATACATCTATCTTCATAGATGCCATTTTCATTTACTGCGTTCTTATTTTGCCACTTTTTTTTCAGGAGGTTCTGACTTCCAAATTCGAAATACGGAGGGGATGAGGCTGATGGCATCACATGAAATCTGTTTTCTTAATGAATTGCATTTGTAGACAATATAGAACTAATTCACATTAGGCATGCTGATAGTTGTGGCAAAGATGTACACGACGATGAGAACACCAGCGCTGATAGTGACGATGTTAGTGACACTTAGGTATCATTTCAGACCCCCACATCAACCTATTTTATGCCACCGGTATTTATTTCCTAAATCATTGGCCTTTTTATTCATGCAGGCAAACATTCTTTTAGCGTAAAATTTGTACTCTCTTCTTGGAAATTAAATTTGGCCTTCGACACGATATTTTGTTTTTGGATGTATGTTATGAAACCGGAGAATTGGCGTTACTTTACCTCATCGTCTTGGAATGGTAACATGTTTACATCGTTTTCAAAGCGCTTTATCTCCATCAAGTGGGTGAAGTTTTACTTTTCTTATTCTAAAAGAAAAAAATAGATTTTGAGCGAAAAATGAGACATTTTTAGACGGACTCGACCGACAAAACAAAGAGTACTAAGGAGAAGGCGGTGGGTTTGGCGGAGGAGGCGAAGCCAAGTCAAATGACATGAGGCCAAAGGGTATGTCACGAGTTTTACTTGAATCATTTTAGGCGAGAATGGATACACACTATGTCTTTACATGTTTTGATTTAGGTGTAGAAATGGAAAGGATAGAATTTGATTTTACGCTCAAGCTTTTCCCAATGTAGGATGGTTGTTATGCCACACTCTAAACAAGTTGCACTGATCATTGCATCTATGGAATAGATTTACATATTTAAACAACTGTTTCTTGATAGTGAAAAAAAAAAACATGTTTTTTTACTTTAATTACTTTTAAAGTGGGCTTAATGTAGATATGCTTTTGGAAGATTAGTTACGATAATGGCGACTTCAATGGTTCATTTTCAATGATATTTCATGGTTGCTTTTAACATTACTTTCGATGAGAGCATATCCAAACACCCATTTATTTTTGTTATTTTGTCAAATTGTAATAATGTAAAGAACATATCTAAACACCTCTACGACACATGTATAGTTCTACATTTCTTTTAAACAAAATGATCAACACTAAAACCATGTGCGATTGAACTTTTAACAAAATTATAACTTTATCATTGTGGTCAGTGGATAAGAGTTTGATATTACTGTTTGTAAATGTGGTGTTTGCTTATAGTAACATTATAGGATTCAATTTTTTAGAGTACTGATTTTGTTGTGTAATCAATGATGAGGACAAAAGATTTTTTGTGCTTCGTCTAGGCTCTAATAAGATCAGTAGTTTACAAGCAAGTCAAGACTCTATGAGTCACTGTCATTTTGTACTTGCTAAGTTACTAACCCAAAGGGTTGTTTGGATTAGCTTATTTTACTAGATTACGAGGTCATCTCAGATTTGGAAACGCTCATTAGCTCGCTTTTTTAATTAGGTTATTAGGTTGTGCTTTTGTACTTGAATAATATTATTTTTATCATGGGTTTCGTTGATATAGAATGTGTTGTTTGACTAGAGATACGTGATGTGCGTTGTAATTGTAATGGCTTCAATCATTATTCTCAAATGTCCGGATTTAAAAGAGTAGCAATTCAATAACTAGAGCATTGTTGGAATGTCTATTTATCATCGCCTATTAAATAATAGTGCCTTATATAATTTGGGTTACTTAGAAATTTTATGTTATATTAGTTTTCATAGATTAATTGAGAATGTTGGACATTAGAATTTGGATTCTTATGTTATTAACTTATGAATTGATAATCAGGAAGACAAATCAATGCCAGATTCATTGATGTGAAAGTTTTTCCAACCATAGTTCGAGATTTACATGGACATTGGCCTCGAAGAACGCTAAGCAGTGCTTTATGTAATCGAAGCTGCTATAATGTGAGTACTAAGTTTTCTACAAGCTGTACCATTTGCGATGGCGTTTTTACACTTAAAAGGTTGAAAAATATAGCAAACACTCGCAGCAGCAAGCTCCTCTACTCGTTGTTTTGCAAGAGAAATATAAAGTGAACATATAATTTAGGCTACTTGATGTCGTATCGGTCTCTCTCCTCACTTTCTATTACTTTTCACTCATACTAATCACCACTTCTTCACATTTTATTAAAATAACTACTTTTATCAAACACACCCAACTAAATACCCTTGTACACTCACAAACCAAATAATGGCCTCACACTTGCAAGATTTCATATACGGTGAAACACTCACCTTTCGTGCATCTTGCCGCCGTGAACTGCTGCTCCCAGCAACAATGCCGCATGTAAGGTGGCTTGCCATCCATTGATGGCACTAGTCTCAGATAACTATTAGTCAAACATGTGATATCACAACAGAAGAAGTCTTATGTTCCAAATTCGACATTTGTCTATTTCTCGTACTAGTAACTAAGAATAATAGAACTAGATGTTTATTATTTAAAACTTTAGTTAGATCCGAGATACCATATTTGTCAACATCAGTTAAAGGTGCTTAACTTAATTTGAACCAAAAGAATCAACCTTTACGAATGGTCTTGGATTGAATATGTAATAATGGTTGTTGTCCATATTTTGATATATCTAACTTTGGAAATAGGTGACCACATATTCTAAACCAAGTGGAGGACGTATATAACTATGTAACTATTTGTGCAAAACTAAGTGCTAAAAAACGCTTTAGGAAATGTGTTTTGAAAGTCTAAAACCATCAAACTTTCTATGTAAATGCCACTTGATCAACATAATTAGTATCAAATTGATCACTTAGAATTTATTCCAAAATTAGCACTTTCAATCCATATTTTCTGAAATTATATCCGTTTAGATTACGTTTACAGTGTATCATTTTAATGGCTTCAATCCAAAAGTTTCAAAAGTTACCAAAAAATAAGAGTTCCAGATTTATAAGCTACTCAAAATGTCTTTTTAAAGCCATGTTTGGCATTGAATTATGAAGAGATTATCTTATTTTTTCAAAAATAAAATTACTTGAAAATAATCCTTGTTTGTGACATAACTTATAAGAGATTATAAAAAATAATCTCTCATCTCTACGAAAATAAAGGTTCTTCACGATGAAACATTATAAAATAATCTCTTTTATAATCTTTTCAATGACAATGAATAAAGCCAAAGATCGTGAATAAGACCAAAGACCAAGACAATCTATTTTCTCTAAACATCACTAAGTGCTCACAAACAACGTATACATTTTGTTTAAGCATCCCAAATTAACAATGTTTCTAAAATAAAACTCACCATTTCTACAAATACATGCTTTCAACACATATAATTAAAGTAATTGAATTTTAATAAAGTATATATTTAAAAATACTTTTCAATTAAAGTAAGCTTTAACAACACCCATAAGGTTATTGTTAGCAAATCTCATATCTTAAAATCATCATTTTACCACTAGCAAATTTTTGTTTAAAAGAGGCAATGATATCTTTTTAGTCATCCTTATTACTTGCATATTCACAAAATGCAAAATCATGTATTTCGACATCTATATCGATTCCTCCAGTCATGTTAATGTGCCTTCCATTTCCGGTGTGGATTCTTATGCATAAGCTACAATTTTTATACAAGTATGAAAGTGCTCATTTGATGCCGAAATTAGGCAACATATTTTACATAGTAAAAACATGTAGTACAACACATTACACATGTGCATCATTCTCCCAATATCATAAACCAAGATGGAATAAAGCCGATGTGGTGATAATCCAACAAACTATGAATGAACATACGGCTACTGTCTACACGAAACTGACACCGGGTATGACATTGCTATTGTTCACTTATGAGGTTTAAGCATTGTTTGTGTGAAAATGATTGGAAGGCCCAAGTCATGTGCTTGATCAAACAATACTATTTGACTTGCACATAACACATTTTCACTCTTTACGATCACATTTTATCTTGCTACATGTCGCAGTCTTTTTGTTAGGTATGGTGGTGTGCACATATATTTGTAACTTTCCTGTTATTTTTTCAAAAAGGACAAACAGTTTATCAAATCACTGAAACTCAAAAGTAAAGAATAATCCAAAACCTCACACTATGACAACACTATGACCACATACCGCACAAGTCAAACCAGCACACAAACTTCACAATGCCATACCTTCCAAATGATAATTTATAGACACCAAACTAAACTATGACCCACCATTACATTAATAGTAAAATATAAAAGCTACGGAACTTGCATCTGAAAATCCCATAAACATTTTGACAAAAATAAAGTAACCCAACATGTGTAAATAGGAAAGGTAACAATGGCTCACCATGTCTAACGCCTCTCGATAACAAACTCCTCGAGAGGCAACTCGTTTAGCAAAACCGAGATAACAGATGATTTCATAGACACCTTTAATACGAAAGATGTTTTCTTCTAGATTTCTGAAGTCCACAATTTTCTTCTTTCCTGCTACTTGTTTGAACATTGACAGTTTTTCAAATATTTCTTAAACATAGAAGAGTGGTCTTCATAAACATTTGTTAAATTTTCTTATTTCACTGGTCGGTATATATTTTTTTTCAGTTTTCACATATCTGCACTGTGATGGACACAACTTCAAAAAAAATCCAAAATCAAACTAGATACCGGAACTTATTTTACACCAACTAATGAAATAGCAACTTAAAAAAAGGGCGAAAAAAGACACCTAAATTAATTTTGGTTCAGGGACTTCAAATTTTCAAATCAGACAGATCACATCTAATCATAAAATGACAACGCTTAAAGTAGCATAAAAGTTGCAAAAAAAACTATGTAGACACACGAAGAGTGTTTGAAGCAGAAAAAGACGCTGATGTGTCATAGATCACAAGCTCTGCACATCATTTATTTAAATTTTAAGAAAGCAGATGTATGATTTTGAAGCAAGTAGTTCACCAAGCTTACAGAATCCATACAACTAGTTCTTAACTACAAAAGAAACAGAAATATGCAGCAAACTAGAAACTGGTAGCAGAAATGGCTACTTTACACATAATACAGAAAAAACAAACTGCTGCAAGTCAAAAACGATGGATGCACAAAATACTATGTATCAAAAGAAAGCATCAAGAAAACAAAAAGATATTTTGACTAACAATAAGTTATGTTCACATATTTCATATGAGCTTCTTAGCATGCATCCTTCTCTGATCGATTTGGTCCCCATATACGAATGGTTTGATCATCACTGGCAGATGCTAGCATTTGGTGTCTCTTGGGATTCCAGCTCACGCAGTTTACAGTCTTTTATGGCCAGAGAGCACCTCTATTGGGTCAGAACTGCGTCGATTCCAAATATACACCTGCTTGGACAAAGGAGGATGATTGATGCAATTGCTAGAAGCTGTCTATGTGATCTCATCAGAGATGGCAAGATGGGTGGGTAAATAAAGGGTCAAAACGAACATGGGTCATTTTAGTACTGGTCAGGTCAGATAGAGTTAAACCGACTAAATAATGATGATCTGAATCAAATTACCCAAACAAATGAACAATAAGCCATACACCCCTGAAATCAGACTTAAGTATGAATGCAGTATATACCTGAAAATTCTCGCTGCCACTGGCAATAAATGTGCCATTGACCCCACCAAAGCAAGAACGTATCACATACTGCTCTTGTCTATGGCCCTTGTACCTCAACGGCTTTTCCCAAGACCCTTCAACATCCCACATATGGATCTCTTGGCTGTTGAGATTAACAATCAAATACTTGTTATCATCCGAAACAGAAAGAGAGGTGATTGGGTGCTCTTCAGATATGACTCTTTCAGTATTTGTGTCCACATTCAGTATCCGAATATCCCTATCTGAGAAAACACTGATCAACTTTTCTCCATTTGGTGTAACAGCAATATCCGTCACTTTAGGCATTCTCCCTCCTCTCCATGCTTTGATTATATTGCCTTCACAATCCCACATGCATATGCCTTTCTTGGGGTCAGAACTGCCACATACGAGTCGCTTTGAGTCGGGAAACCAAGCACATGAGCTAACAAGGAAGCCACTATCACCAAATGTGTGCTTACATGTACCTGTTTCCACATCCCAAAGCCTAAGGACTTCTGAGCTGCCACATGTCAATAGCATTGTGTCATCAGGGCTCCAAGCTACAAAAGAGACTGGATTTTGGTGATTGCTCAGTATATGTTTTAGAGCTAACTTGCAATCTTCTTGTACCTGCAGCAACACTTTCAAAAATAGGATTCAGAAAACAAGCTTATGCACTTCCTAAAATACATAAATTTCAAGATTTTCAACATGAAATCACAAAAGATAAAATAAGTTGACTACACATATGTATAAGCGAGCACGACATATATAGATAACCGTGCATAGCAAACGTTGGCCGTCTTTAATATAGTCAGATGCAAGGAAGGTTGAGGAAAACAACTACAATGCAAGGAAGGTTAAGGAAAACAACCAGAGCCAAGATTAAAAATAAATATGAATGCAAGTTTTTCTAATGAAATCAATAAGCTGCCCATGTATTGAACATCATAGACCACAGTTTCGAGAAAATGAATTCTCCTCCTAAAGGCTTTTAGGTTATAACACAGTAGGTCCGTCACATTGGTTGCAGATGGTTAAAAATAGCAAAAAATCAACAATTTCTAACTCTGTCAGATTGGTCTGAACTGTGAAACTAAACGTATGTCTCACCTGAATTGGCAGTTGGAGGCACTCAAGCCACTATGAGATTAAGTGCCCAACTCCCCTGTTGTGCATAGTTAAGGAGTTTAACTTTCCTGAACAACTGAACAGACAAGTGAACGGAATACAATCAGTTTCCTAATGCCAGTGAATGACAGAAGATAATATAAAATAAAATTTTAATGCATTCATATCTTATCCGAACATTTGAGTTCAGTGCTTTATAGTTTGTAGTTTTGTACACAGCTTAGTGTCCACATGCAACAATAATACAAGAGCTGCTGTTTTGGAGACTTGGCATCACTTAAATAAAATAATTAGCACTTATTAAAGAGATCAAGTAACAGTTTAAATATGTCATGTGGCCACAAACCTTACCATTATTCAAGATAACAGGAATAATTGATGTACCATCTGTTAAGCTCATTATCTATATCAGTAATCGAACTTCATACTTTTAAAGAAAAGATTGATTTGTTACTGTTATGAGTTCTACAACAATTTTACCATACATGATACAATTGTACAGGTTAAAGACGAAGCCCATGTACTTGTTTTGACCCAGTTTTGTCAAAACCTAATTTGTAGATAACATTATTGATATATGTTATCCTGTCCTCACACTAATTTGTTAATAGAATCAAAGATGTACCCAAGTGAAGCTATTCGTGTAACTCCTTGAATCCTTTGTGGACAGAAGCGTTATGTAGGAAAAGATAGAAGCATTTATTGTTCAAATCAATGACGTATTTATTGACACATTTATTATTCAAGTCAGTGACGTGCATTTTGAGTTCCACAGGGTATTTGACGGAGTGTAATCTTACCATCATAACAGTAGGCTATTTGTAATTAAAAGGAACATTGAGGGAAAATTAGCGTTGACGTCTGTAAGGAAGATAATTAGCATTTAAGTTTAAATAAATCTTCATATGAGTTCGTCAAGTAAAATGAGAGGCAAGTGTTATTTCTAAGAGTAATCTTGTTTCATTTCTGACTTCTACAGGTAGCGTGAAATAGGAAATTCATAGTTCTCAACTGTAATGAGAAAAACTGGATTCGACCATGAACTCCATTTAGAAACCCACGGATCATCAATCATCGGGTGCCTCATACCTTTCCAATTGAATATAAATAACCAGTCACAAAGACTTCCAAAACTAACTAACATGCATATATCATTACAGATTCTATTTAAGCCTAATAGAACAAAGACCGCCAAACCCTGAAAAGGGAGGGCTTTACAAGAGTAAACGTATTAGAAAGCGGAATCATGGTTACCAAAAAAAAAAAAAAAAAAGACCAGCCAACATAAGATAACACAATATGCAAGTAAACACAGATAGTAATTAGGTACTTAAAAATCTATCATTATTCACAACACGCTGAGAACAGATGTTGTCGCTTATAAGATATAATACTATAACCAAACAAGTATCAAGAAAGGATAGTTGGTTCTTTCTATGATATCAGCTAAAAGCACATCTATGATATTCTCTGATCATTCGAAAACAAACTTGATGAGCAACTATGAAAGTTCTGCTTTCTATTACTTCCGCAAGTAACCCCTATGTTAGCAAATTTCCCACATGTTGCACAAGTAGAATCTCCATAATATCAATTTTATCAAAGACATAATATTTACCTTCCATATAATGGCTGTACAATCACTTGACGAAGATGCTAGATAATCCCGTTGTTAGAGAACTGAACAAACCAAACTTCATTCTTGTGGGCCGACAAAATCTGCAAAATTTATAAATAGGTCACGCAATCCATCACTCATCAGTCCATTAAAAGAACACCAAAACAATCATTCACGGTTCACTAGTTGACCAATTTATTAATGACATTGTATACACTAATTTGCATGTACAGTTTAATATAACAAATATCCACACGGTAAACTTACTAGATATTTGGTATTTACATTTCTAACCTATGACGCTGGGGCCAGTCTAAAAACATTAATTGAACACGTGGCTTAAAATTCTGAATTTACGCACCTGAACAGTTTCTGTAGGGATCTGATCCCGGCCGCACCGGTGGTCCTTATAGACTGATACCGGATCAGCCGAATTGTGGTAGATGCATGAATCAATTTGGGAACCAACCACCGTATCAACCAAATATTCCAATCTTCTATCAGGCAACGTCATTGGTGGCGGAAGCAGTTTTTCCAATTCATTTATTAACTTTTTCCTCAACTCTTGAAAACATCAACGCCGTCATGAACTTTATCCAAACCCAACTCGCCAAGAGAAAACAAACTAAACGCAAGCTTATGCACTGTCTCTTTTCCCACTTGCAACTTTGAAATTTGTTTACGCAGAACCGACAAAGCTAATGAATCGTCCCCTCGGCCCAAACACTCCAACAAAAACTGTTGGCAAACAAGAAACAAAGCAGCGTCCCTTTGTTCATCCGTCAATTCCTTAATCCCGTAAATGTTATTGATACAACCCTCCCAATCAGCTTCAAGGACCAACGATTCAAGCAACTTAAATTCTGACGATTTGCATGAAATCCCGGACTCTGATTCCAAACAAGCTGCGGATTTTCATATCCTAATGAGTAGAGACACTGAATAAGGATCCTTACAAATTCATTTCGTTTTATTAATCCTTTTGACCCAATCATTGTCGGCAAATTCTCCATAATTAAACAAGTTCTTTCTATGCTCCAAGATTCTCATATCTTACACTATCCGTTTATCAAAACAAGTAGCAAATCCACTGTCATTATGATTCTAAAAACTGCAGAAAAATAAACCAAAATTGAAATAAACTTTATGTTCATTAAGAAACACTAATGAAATTATATACCTGCATGTTGTACGGATATTTTATACATTCGAAATTCAATAGTCTCATTAGAAAAAGGGAAGAACTGCCGAGAAACGTAGCCAAATATACCAAACATGACCTTGTGACTTCTAAGCAATTTTCTCGCTCATCAAAAGGAGTGAAAATTCAAATATCCATACCCATAAAAGTAAATGGCTAATTAAACAAATACGTAACAGAAATGTAAACATTCACCAAGGGCACACAAAAAAAATTCGAAAGTTTGTTTAAGTTTGTAAAAAATACTCTCGCTAAGTACAAGAAACTGAAGTTCACTCCTTTCAATAAATGGAAAATTTGTCACACACTGCATTGTGACCGTCATTACCTTTCTTTAACAATTTTCTCAAGAATCAACAAGATTAAAATATGTTAAATTGCATGAAGTTGAAGATTTTATAAATATGAACATAATAATCTAGTTATAGAAAAGAGAATATTGCCGGTTAATGTAACCGAAAATCCCAAATTTGACAGTGTGGCGTACGAGTAATTTCTTGGACTCTTTCCCATAACCGAGAAAACTACTGATACCCTACATTGTCAAGATTTGAATTCTTCTTAGTCACCGTAACTTTTAACAATTTTCTCAAAATCTAAAAACAAGACTTACTTACTTCAAATTTATCAATGTAAGCAGCGGGTTCCTTCTTTTAGGCCAATTTAAACTTAAGGTGTCCTACATTAATTTTTTTTTTCAGTTTAAGGTATCGAAGTTAAAACATTTTGCAATGTAAGGTTATTTCGACTTTTCGGAAGACGCTGAAATGGTTAAATAATGTGATATACTGATATATCATTATATTTGGCCATTTAAAAGCTATTTCGGCTCAAATTATGAACCGTAACCTCTTCCGAAAAGTCAATAAACCTTACATTGCACAAAATTAAGAAAGTTTAATGCCTCAAATTAAAATTGACCTAAAAAATAAGAAGTACAATTATCCAATAACACAATTATTAATCAATCAATTAAAAAAAATAAAAAATCATAAGCTGCCGTTGACTTCAAATTAAAATATATATATATATATATAATATATATATATATATATATATATAAAACAACAATTAGATTCAGAAATACATCGATCAGTAAACGAAATTAAAGTGACTTACAGTGAATTGAGTATTTGAATTTGTGTTTTGGTATGTGTAAGTGGTGAAGCCCTAATTTAGTGTTGATGTGATTTGGGGAAAATGAGATTAGTTAGTTTGGGATGTAAGTGAGTTTTGTTTTGTTTATAACCTTTCGATTATCAGCTTTTTATTTTTATTTTTATTTTTATTTTTCTGTTTGGATAATTTTCAGTTTGAGTCTTTGATAGTGACGTTGTAACTATTTGCACTAGCTAAGCTAGAAGTGTGTATGTATCAGCTTTTTGTCAAACTTAAACAACTATCATATTTTGGGTATGTTTGAGTTCGGTTCTCGACATTGTACCTTTCATACTTTTTGTTAAGCAGTAAGATAGACAAAAGTAGGGAATAGGGATGGCAAAAAAAACCAGGTACCCGATTCTCAAATCCGATTTGACTGGAAAATTATCGAGTTGATTGAGGATGGGAACGGGAACGAGGAATCTTCGAATTATGAAACCAGAGATAAAGCGGGATGAGGATGGCAGGGCCGTCTCATGAAATTTAAAATTTGTAGTTTCAAAATAAGTTTTAGCCTTTAAAGGTAAAAGATGGAATATTTACATAATTAACAAACAATAATTTCATTATGTATTACTTATGGGCATTGATTGTTTCATTTGTTATTTCAGTAAAATATATCGGAATATTTGAGATAAATGTAACGCAAAGTGTCAATAAGAAATTGGATGTCGCAAATCGTTATTACTTATAGGTATCGATTAAATCACAACAAACTACTACAACGCTTTATAAAGTATACCACCTCATATTTATTTCAAACTTTTATCATAGATAAATGCTTTTTTTAAGACCATATCTAAAATTGAAAAATTTGTTCTTTTGTAAAAGACTTCGGATAAAGACTATTAAATAATTATAAGGGGTTAAAGTAGAATAAACTATAAAAACAAGGGTCTTACTAGAAGTATGAAAAATAATTAGAAGTTAAAGACAAACCCAATTTTCAAGGCCCCACATACAACAGATCGTCTTCTCCAACAAGATTAGATCTCATTGTTATTCATAAACTACATGGTCAAGCTTATTCTTTTCTCTACAATAAAAATCTTCTATTTTCCATCTTAAATTATATTTCAACACTATTAAATCCGCCAAAAATGTTTTTATACTTAAACTGAAGTTTTAGAAATTGGAGGCCCTTAAAAAATAGAGGCCTGTGCGGTTCTTTCACGCCAAGCACGTTCAATCCGGCCGGAGGATAGCATAAATCCTCGAACCCAAACCCGACCCCAAATATTTGAATGCATAAGTATATAAAAAAATATATGTATATCATACTAAATTTACTTGTATATGTTTGTGAATATTGCATGTATATTTATATTCATATACGATATTTAAAGAATCAAATATCGTTAAAAGTATAAACATTAACTACATATTACTTTATTAACGTTTTGCCTAGTAGACATATATAATGTACGTTGTTTTTATATTATATTTGATGTTTCAATATTTGTGATGCTTTAAAGTTGAATTGACATTGTAACTAATCTAATGATGTACGATATACTTTTTTGAAACATTATATGCGTAAAATTCCCGAATACCCACGGAGATCCCCAATCTCCGTTGAGGAGGGATGGGGATGTAAAACAATTTTCCGACGGGAATGAGGTCGGGGATGGGGATGGATAGCAGGAAATGGGTATGGGGATGGATATTGGGAAATGGGGATGTAGATGAGAAATGCGATCATTGAAATTCCCGTCCCATTGTCATATTCGACATAGATCACAAATTCTTTAAAATTAAATGACTAAATTCTGATTATTATTTTTTTTAAAATTAAAAAAACTCATTTTTCAACTATTTTTTAAAATAAATATTTTGCAAACAGTAAATCTTTAAGCTATAAAAAATAAACTATTGCGACGATAATTTTTTTATCTTTCCGTAGACTGTTACTTCAATATACTTTCAACTATTTTTCCTTATGAGCTTTATTTTTTAGTGTTGAAGTTTCCGCCCAGAAAAATCACATTGATTGGTAAATCACTAATGAATTGTTATTTTAAAAATTATGTGTGATTTCACAAATCACAAGTAAATTTTTATTATAAAAATCACATGTGATTTCATACATCACATGTGATTTTTTAAAATAATAAGTCAACTTACGAATCACATGTGATTTTTCTAAGCGGAAATTGCAACACTTAAAAAACTCAAAAAAAATCGTCGAAACTATATAAAGGTGCCCTTCAATAGAAAGATGATTTAATTCTCAACATGATGGTATGATTTGTTTCGTGTAACAATCAACGGTTTGTGAGATATTTAATTTTAAAAAGAATGATGAAAATGAATTTTTATAATTTAATGAAAAAATGAGTAGTAAAGATTTGTTCATTTGATCTTTAAAGAGTTTGTGATCTATGTTAAACTTTTCTCCTTTTGTTAACGCTTATTGATATACTAACTAAATATGACCGGTTTGTGTGGGAAGGAAATGGTACCAACAGTCAAAAAATGATTCGTCGGTGGTTTAATTATAACTAGCATAGTACCCGCGTAAAGTAACAGGTTCGGAGGCGAATGATGTTTAACAATTTTATGATTTCACGGTTTTTTGCCAAATTTTGTTTAACGCTTTTCCATAAAAGATAGTTTCTAGAAATTGTGTGTTTATGTTGTGAGACTGTGAAGAATTAATATGACATATTATTATATATGCAAATTCAAAAAGGTGTTAATTTTAACTATAAAAATATTAAATTCATTGTATTAGTTATACTTTATTTATTTTAACATGCATATAATTTAGTGTCATAATTTAATGTGCAATTAGTGTGTTTTTAAAGTTTTAATTTCAAAAATTACTAATAATAGCAAGTGTGTAAGCTTAAAATTTTTAAGACTTCTAAAATAGAAGTCCTAAATACTTTATAAAGAGTAAAGAAAGATAACAAAATATACACTAAATATACCTCTAGATACCTTTCCATTTTTATACACGTTTTCAAAACATCTTAAATCTTATTAATATAGATATATAGTTCTTATTTCTCAAACAAATGGATTCCGAACAATTCATGTTTACATCATTAGATGAAGAAGAAGTTAATAGTATAAATGTAAGTTATTAAAAGAGGTTCAAGACGTACATACTATATAAATTATCAAGCTAAAAGTTCAAGAATAAAATAAATAAAAGTAAAAAAAAATAACTCGCATTATGAAGTGTAGTTTTGCAATTCGTCTAATTGACATACAACATCGCTCCTGAAACAAATATTTGCACGATAAATAGAGATCGTTACGGTGCTCATGATCATCTAGTGACCGCTTACATTTCTTACGAGGAGAAACATGGGTTTCTCGATAAAGCCATGTTGGAATCACTCCCAAACAAAACATTTCAAGTATTTATATTTCATATGTAATAGGTAGCTTTATTATGGCCTTTATGTTTGTTTAAGGTCAAGCTTATGTAGAAGGCCCATAAGCTTGATCCAAGCCCAATAAGGAATAGGGAAGGAGAGGAGTGTTGCCTAGCTCCTTGCCTATATAACTCTTGTAAACCCTCATTTGAGGTTGGTTGTTCAAGTTTTCTTTTCTTTCACATACATCTTCTCTAACCGTCCCTTAGTTTATATGTGTGTGTGCTTGATACTTGTTCATCCGCCTTATCTCTTCTATCATAAGCTTGTGTTGTAAAACTAGTGACCTAACAATGGTATCAATCGCCAAATAGTTGGGTGAATCGTTGTTTTTGAAGTTTTGGTTTTGGTCCCACGCGTAGACCGGTTCCTAAACTTGGTCATCTTTAAAACTCGATTTTTACACTTTTAATCCAAGATTCTTGTACTTTCAACGTTATTAGGTGTTAAACTATTGGTTTTGGCAAAAGTTTGGAACTTTACGCGTGGTATTTCCTTGTTTTAAGCTTGTTTTTGTTCGTGAAAGTGTTATCCTACGCGTAATCGCTGTTTAGGTGCTTTGGATCATCAAATTTCACACTTTTGTGTTATTTTGGTGTTATTGAAGCTATTTCATCACACAAAAACTGGTTTAGAAACACATTTGGGCAGAATTAAAGTTACGAGTAATCCTACGCGTATCAAAACCCTAAAATTACGCGTAAGATTGTTCCTCGGTTTGATCTTCAATTTTCTGGTTTAATCCGTGTTTTCTTACTTGGATAAGTCTGAAAATACGTCGACTTTGGATATCTTTTGCACTGTGAAGTGTAAAAGATCATTTGGGCAAAAAACCCTAAAATTACGCATAAGCATAAGCTTACGCGTAGAATTCCTACGCATAAGATTCACTTTACGCGTAAACTACGGTCTCACGATAAGGTAATCCCACGCCCACGTTTCTACGCCTAACTTTTGTCTACGCTAACTTTAGTGTTTTCCTCCTTACGCTGAAGCTAAAACCTACGCGAACTCCTCATTGTTACGCGTAACTTTTGGTGTTTTACGCATAAGTGCTACTTGGTTCTTGTCTTTTCTACGCCTAAGGATACTTCATTAACAAAGGTTCATTCGACTACAAAGATCCATCTTTACTACACAAGTTTATCATCATGTCTCAACCACCATACTCTAACTATTTCCTCACACTTATAATCATCAACAACAACAACAATTAACTCCACAACATCAACAATGGAATCAACAACAAGCTATTTATCAACAACAATTTAATCAAGAACATACTCCACAACTTGGTGCAATTCCACAACCACAAATGGTTCAACCACAACCAAGCCTTCAAGTTCAACCCTACACAACCGATTTCAATCAACATCCATCACGGACCACTATGAAGGAACCCACTTGGTTTGCTAAGATGTGAAGCTTTAAGCGACCAACAATCAATTCATGAAGTGGATCACTGATAGACCTCCAATGCTCACCCAGAAACTACGATCAATGGGTGATAAGGTTCTTTAGGTTCGTGATCTAAAGAAGCCACATGGAAAGTTCTTAAAGAAGGTTATCTTGGAAGGTCCATTTGAGATGCCTCATCGTCATAGTACCGGAGATCCAACTTTGCTCCACCAAGAGATGAACAAACCAACATTGCTCATTGCAGATTTAAATCCTCTGTAACTTCTACACTATGAAGTCGATGAACTTGCAATGGAATACATCCTCTTAGGATTACCAAACCCAATTCTTCGTAGTGTTGATGCTCAAAAGATCGCACAAAAATGTGGGATCATATTCGCCTTCTTATGGAAGGATCAGACTCAATCGAGGATTTGGAATCCAAAATTTACTTGGCTTATGAACACTTAATGATTGAACCCGGAGAGACACTAGAGTCCTATCATCATCGATTTTCGATATCATCAATGATTTGGATAAACACAACATCATTATGCCAAGAATTGCGTGAATACTAAGTTCTGAGTAGTCTTGGTCCGAATGGAGAAGTATGTCATTTTTCTCCGCTGGCGAAGAATATGCATCATTCTACTTATGGATTGTTGTACGATTACTTGAAGCCTCATGAAAAGGAAGTTGATCGGGAAAGGATTCTCCGTGCTCAAATTGCTAAACAACACAACCGGACAATCAACAACTTGCCTTGTATGCTCAATGTAACTATCCTCTCAACCAAAGAACTCAACCAACCGCATCAAACACACCTTCACAATCACAACCTCAACAAAATAAATTGGTTCCATACAAAGAACAATGCTCAAGCATATGTCGCTGAAGCTACCGAGGAAACAGATCCGTTCGAAGCATTGCAACAAGGATTTGTGATGATTGCTAATGCTTTTGGCCGTTACACCAACAAATCCAACAATCGTATTCGCTCCTCATCTAACACACGGACTCAAGTCATTGTGAACAATGGACGTGTTGAAGTTCGTAATCGTGATTATGGTCGTCGATGGGCGGTGGTCAAGGGTTTAATGTTGTGGGTAGGAATAACAATGAGCTCAGTGGTGGAACAGGAAATGCTCGTAATCGGTTAAATGGTCTTAGATGCTACAACCGCAATGAGAAGGGACACTGGCTAATGCATGCCCAAAGCCAAGGACTAGGGGCGGTGCTTATTTCAAAGAGGCCTTACTCGCTCTTAAGGATGAAGTCGGTGGATCTCTTACGCACAAAGAACGAGCTTTATGGCGATGCACTCGATGATGATATGGAGGACTTGCAGTGAATGCATTTGTTATGTTGATGGCTAATATGCATGAGCCGCACATGAGTGATACAGAGCCCAGTGTGACACCGATGGCTTGTCTCGTGTACCGAACAAACCATCATCATATCTCGAACTAATATCTCCGCCAATATCTCGAATCCGCACGGATCGACTGCTCAAATGAGTCTTCTACATCTTCTTCGATGATTTTCAAGTTAACCACAGTAGTTACATTTGACGATCAAGATGACCTTATGGTTTCCTTTGATAATCAAATTGACTCCGTGGTCGCATTTCGAGGATCTAAAGAATGATCATGTTGAGACTAACGTTGAACAAGATGATCTGTTGCCTTATCCGGATTTTGCTCGGTTAATTCAAGACCATAAAATCAAAATGGAGGAATGTTATGCATTAAATCAATCCTTAAAAGTAAAATGCATGTTAACCAAGGATTTTGAATGCTTACAAATGCAACTCAACTTTTCAAAACTCAAGAAAACCAGAAAAAGGTTTTGAAGCCGCTTTGCAAAATCTCATCAAACGAAAAATATTTAGAGAGACGGATCGTGATCTAGCCACCTCGAAGAATGCTTTGTTGTCCGAATTAGAACAATCAAACATGAACATACAAAGCAAATTAACGCCTCACCTTGGAAACTCAAAAGCTAAGGCCGAGTTGTTAAATTGTCAAAACAGCTTCTCCGTGATACAAAAGCATTCAACGAATCGGGTAGATGACCTTCTTGACGAAATTCTCGGTTTGCAAAACAAACTTAAAGAGTTTAAAACTGTTGTTTACAAACATGGTGAATCAAGAATGACTATTGAAAAGTTTACCTTAAAACCCAATCCAAAAGGATATGGAAAAATCTAGCCGATTACAAACCTAAGCTTTCACTAAAAACATTCAAACCAACTCACGAAGTTTCAAAGTCGTAATACAAAATTGATAATCTTGTCATGAGTGTTGTTGAATATCATCGTCAAGAGGAATTAGATGCGTAAGACGAGTCGATCAAAATTAAAAAACGTTGTTTACAACAAACCTTTTAATTATAAAAACGCGGTCACTTTCGTCACACCAACGGATTCTTCAAACACACCTAGGGTTATCATCAAAACACCCGAGTCTTCTATTGTTAATCCCAAAACAGTCTTTGCACAAACTTATGGTCCTTTACCTTCCATTAGCGAAGTAAACTCACAACCTGAAAATCGAAAAATTCTTCGATATTTTGACATTTTCATGGTCGACCTCAAAATTTTACAACATGAGATAGAATATCGATCCGAAATCAAAGTTGAACATTTTCAATCGCCTCGCGCGAGAACAAAGAGACATTTTTCGAAAAATCTTTACCTAATGTTAAAACTTGAAAAGTTGTGCAATTGCTCGAAAAGGATTTTCATAAGGAACTTGGGTTATGAAAACGTTGAGAAAATGTAAACATCTATTACTAACACAAAACGCAAAAAGAAACTGTTGAGAAAAGATGTTGATCGACTCTTGGAAGATGTTATCTCGGCCGATATCCATAATGTTGTGCTATTCTATTCGCTGCCATATGCATCCGATCATATCTCTGCGATATTGTTGAAACTGCTGTAACTGTTGAGAACACCGATAATGTGCTTCGGATCGAGTCTTTAAAAGTCGAAAATAAACGATTACACACGAATTAACAATGCAAAACGTCGTCTTCATTGGTGTGAAAAGATATTCACAACCATCAACTCGCCAAAAGAAAATCGCTCAATTGAGTGCAAAATCTTCCGATCATAAAATTGAGCAACCGGATGATCAAACGTGTCTTTGAAAAGTCAAATCTCAAAATATGAACAAGAACTTTTAAAAGTTAAACAGAATATGGTGTCATATTTGATTTACTCAAAAGACTCGAGATGAAGCATCAAACGAACTTGATCACTATCTTGCTCACACTAGAGAAGTCATGAATTTTGCCGGTAATATTCGCTCGAAAATCAAGATCCGATTCACACCATCTCTAAGTTACGGAAATGTTAGGAAAGTATGAACTACTCCCGCCATCGTGATTAAGAGATTAGCACCAACACACTTAGTAATCGTGAACCAAGAATTCCCACCGCCAAATCACAAGTTGCTAATGTGTTTCCCTCTCTCAAACAGAATAGTTGCATCTTTCCAAACGTCCGCACTTCACGCCTAGAGCACTCAAACGAAGAATAGGAAGTTGCGACCTAAGAAAAGATCAATAAGGAATGCTAAAGTAGAAGAACACCCTAGGACTCGAATAAAACTCATATTACTTCCACTATAAATGTTACGTCGCAAATGTAATAGAAATAGTGATGTAACGAATGCTAAACCGTTAAGTACCTTTGATATTCACGATGCACCTTGTGATATTTGTCGAAAGAGTATGAATTCGATTGTCATGACAAATGTGTTGCTAAAGCTATAATCTCTAGATTACGGAATCCTAAGAATCGGAATACCTCTAGGCCCACTAATCATTCTAAGTCTGTGCTTGGTAAACCACCTTCTTTAGATTCTAAGGCAACCATTGCTATCACAAGAGCTACCGCTTCACCTCCTAAGAATGTAGTACCACCTAGTGCTTTCACTAAGACTAAAGCAAAGAGTAGTTACGATGGCGAAATGGATATATAACACACTAGGATTTAAGTGGATGCCTAAAATTCTCAATGTGTATGTCTAATATATTCGCTTGAACCCTCTAAAATTTCGGGTTCCACATCTACTTCTATTCCATCCGTGTCGCCCGTGTGTAATGCGTGTGATATGATCATTCTCTGATTGTTGATAGCGGATGTTCCCGACACATGACATGCAACCTTAAACTGTTATCAAACTTTATTGCAAAGTTCATTGGCACCGCCGATTCGAACGATCACTTCAGCACCATCATGGGCTACGGAGATTATGTTAATGGGAACATTGAAATCGGCAGGGTTTACTATGTGGAAGGCCTCGGTCACAACTGCTTTCGTGAGGTCAATTTTGTGATGGAGATTTGGAGGTTGCTTTCGTGGAGAAAACTTGTTTCATTCGTGATCTACATGGAAATGACCTTATGTCCGCTCACGTAATTCTAGTCTCTACACTATCTCTATGCAAGACATGGTTGCTTCCTCTCCCATTTGCTTACTTTCAAAGGCAACATCTACAAAATCCTCGGCTATGGCAATCGCTGCTCTCACATCTAAACTTTCAAACCATCACCAACCTTGCTCGACACAAACTAGTTGAAGGACTCCCACGATTCCTAGATTCAAAAGATCACATTTGCTCGACCGTGAACAAGGGAAAAGCACTCGTGCTCATTTTCCTTCAAAGGTGGAACACGACTCTCAAAGATGTGCTTCATCTTCTTCACATGGATTTGTGTGGCCCGATCGTGTGCAAACGATCAACGGCAAACGCTACATCTTAGTAATTGTTGATGACTACTCACGATGGACTTGGGTCTACTTCCTTCGTAGCAAAGACCAAGCTCCACAAATGATCATCACCTTTCTCACAAAATACGTGTTCGACTCCGCAACACCGTCCGAATAATCGTAATGCATAAAGGAACCGAATTTGTTAACAAAACCCTTCTAGAATTTTATGAGAAAGTGGAATTCAAGATCAAACATCTATTGCACGAACACCGAACAAAACGGAGTTGTTGAAAGACGAAACCGAACGTTAGTGGAAGCCGCAAGAACAATGTTAATCAATGCTAAACTTCCATATTACTTATGGGCGTGTCGATCATCGCATGCTATACTTAAACCGCTCTATGATCACTAAACGCCACAACAAAACACCTTTCGAGCTTGTCCACAACTATAAACCGAACCTCAAACACTTTCATGTATTTGGATCCCTTTGCTATCCGAATAATGATCGTGATGATTTTGGAAAGCTCAAAGCCAAAGTCGATATTGAGTCTTTATTGATATCGTGACAATTCTAAAGGTTTCCGAACTGAATCGTCGAACTAAGGAGGTAATGGAAACGATTCATGCTCATTTCGATGAACTCACGGAAATGGCTTCGAGTATAATGACTTAGAACCCGGTCACAACCGCCTAAACTTCCTCAACCCCATCATCACCAAGAAAGCCCTCGCCTAACTCGTCAAAAATGGAAAGGTTATTTGCTCCTCCGCTCGTGACGATATTGATGAACGTGCTCTCGTGTATCCATTGCTCACCGCACAACCCGATAATATTCCTATACCGATACACCGCTACAACAACTACCGCTGAAGATGCACCTACACCAATTGACTCCAACACAACAGCTTGAACACACCGCTTCCAACAATGATGAACCAAATGATGATATTCTCGAATGAAGTACCCCACCGCAGATTTTGATCCAAATGCGTTCTTCAACCCGTTTGCCAATGAGATCGCCGCACTGATGTCGCGAATCTTCAACAAACCATTTGAATCCTCGAATCGCACAATGTATACCAACATCAACCTCTACACATAGATGGACAAAAGACCATCCTCTCGCTAACATTATTGGCAACCCGAATCAACCAACCGTTACGAGACAACGTCTTCACTCAGACGGTGAACATTGCATTTATGCACTCACCGTCGCCAATCGAACCTAAAACATTAAAGATGCAATGACAAAAGACAACCGGATTGAATCCATGCAGGAAGAACTCAACCAATTCAAACGCCTTGAAGTATGGGAATCGGTTGAAAGACCAACAGGGGTCTACGTCATTGGTTTAAAATGGATTTGAAAAACAAATTGATGTCAAGGAATGTTATCCAAACAAGTCACGGCTAGTTGCTAAGGGTTATCGCCGTGAAGAAGGAATAGACTTTGAAGAATCTTTTGCTCCGGTTGCTCGCCTTGAGGTCGTTCGATATTTCTCGCGTCATGCTCATATGAACATGACGGTCTATCGATGGATGTCAAAACGGCGCTTTCAATGGGCAACTTAAAGGAACGGTTTATGTCACCAACCGATGGATTCATTGATCCCGAGTTCCCGAACCATGTCTACAAACCGAACAAAGCTCTTTATGGTCTCAAACAAGCCCCTGGCATGGTACGATAAGCTATCATCCTTCCTCATTGCCAATAATTTCACCAAAGGCTCGGTTGACCCAACTCTTTTATACAATATCACGGGCACACATCTTAATTGTTCAAATTTACGTGGATGACATCATTTTGGGTCAACACATAAAAGTTTTCAATCGCTTTTGCAAAACTAATGAAGAAAAATTTTGAAATGTCCATGATGGGTGAACTTACATTCTTTCTAGGATTGCAAGTTCATCAATCACCCCGTGGTATTTTCTTGAGTCATCCAAATATGCCCTTGAATTGTTAAACAAATTTGGAATGAAAACTCGTGATACTTATGCCACACCAATGACTCATACCAAGAAGTTAGATGACGATTTACATGGAAATTAGTGGACCCTACCAAATACCAAGTATTATTGGGTCCCTCATGTATCTAACACCAGCGTGACTGATATTGTCTTTGCCGCTTATCTATGCTCCCGCTATCGATCGCGACCAACCGAAACCCACCTCTCGAGGCTAAAAGAATCCTCCGATACATCAAGGGAACCATTAATTTGGGATCCGTATCCGAAGGATTCGGTTTTGAACTAATCGCTTTTCAGACGCCGACCACGCAGGATGCTTAGACTCAAGGAAAAGTACTTCAGAGCTCTACAATTTCTGTGATAAACAGTGTCTTGGTAATCAAAGAAGCGTGGATTGTACATCGTCATCATCAACCGGCAGAATATGTAGCCATGTCCGCGTGTTGTGCTCAAGTCATTTGGATGAGAACACAACTCAAAGACTATGGTTACGTATTTGATGAATCCCGATGTATCGCGACAATCGGAGTGTTATTGCAATCTCGCAACTCGCTCAAAGACTCAAATCAAAGCACATCGATTTACGCTATCATTTCATCAAGGACCACGTGAAGCAGTACCGTTGAATTATACTTTGTGGTATCGAATACCAATTGGCGATCCGCTCACCAAAGCCTTGCCTCCCGCTAGGTTTAATGAGTTGGTCCACCGAATTGGTATGAGGTGTTTGACTCAAGAGGAATTGGATGACCTCTTAAAACAGTCTTAAAACCCACAAACACCAAAACATCTTTTGTACATAAATTTAAAAAAAAAAAAAAAAAAACAAACAAAATACAAAAGTATAAAATCCGATAAAACAACAAAAATATTCTCCCAATCTATCTTTCTTTCAACATGGCAAGTACATTTTTCCGTCAACACTTTAATCTTTCAAAATTCAAGATTTTTCCGATCAAGTGTTGAGGGGAGAAAATAATCCATTAAGCTTTCAAAACATCTGTACTTGCATGTTATCACATCTCGGTTGATTCTTTTACAAATGGTGGTACACTTTCGATTCAAAGACACTCCTTGGACTTTAATTAACAACCTTTCATTATTTTCTCAAGTCGAGGGGGAGTGTCGTCATGTTTCTTTCCTAAAATCTTCGTTTGGTAACCAAAATGGAAGTTAAATGGCTTGGTTTGAAAAAGGAAAAGGTGGAGGGACTAAAACTGCCAAAAACTTAAAGTTAACTAACTCACGAAACATTTCACGATATCATTGAACTATTGAACATACAAGTGACTTAGGACTCGTAACAATCATTATCACTATACATTCAATAACTAGACAATAAGACCTTCCATTGACTAACATTATGTCTTTCGATATGTTGGTTCTTTTGGCTAATGTTATTTCGAGATCACGACATGGTCGAACAAATGAATGTGGATGCACCAAGTTCTCTCCATTGCCGATATCTATCCTCATGGCTATCCAATGAAGATAGGAAAGAATAACCTCCGGTTGACTTTGACACCCTCACTTGCTCGAATCTTCGTGTCTTATTGCTATTGATATTCGAGGACTCATCCGTATCATAACATGCTTACTAAATCAGAATCGCCCCGAGATCTACATCCAACAGCCTCGAACACTATGGAAAGGGTCAAAGGACAAACTGCTTGACGGTGACTCAATCACAAACAAGTCATCATTACACCCGCAGACTTAAGGGTCGTTCTCCTAATTCTCAAGTCGAACCAACCAAACTATATGCCTCACCGTTGAATAGCTCACTCTCCAATTCTTAATCGATATCGGTTATGACGAGGCTACGTGAGTAATCAACAAGCACTCACGTAGAGCTTAAGAGTATTCCTTAACCCCGAGAACTCTACATGATCATCACCAAGTCTATTTCTCGGTCGTGATAATGCTATGAGCACCCTAAGCTCATGGAACTACAAATATTCGGGCATTGGTCAACAAGAAACACATCGCTATCGAAGCTCGATTTGGGATGACATGATGTCATTTCTCAACAAACTTGGCTCAAAGATTCCCTACATCGATATACCAAATTGTTGATCCGAGAGCACTTGGACTTCATCCCGACATTCCCAAGAGGCTCAATGACCCCGACAATCACGACATGTTGACGGAACCAATTCTCACCGTTAGAATTAAGGAAACGCTCTACAAAGAAACAAGGTGTCAGGTCTTGATTTCCTTCTAATCAAGATGTCGAAAGCTAGAATCGCACTAAAGGTATCCGAAGCGATCAAACAAGGCAAAGTTGGTCATCTCGACGAAAAATCTTCCGTACACCTGTAAGGAGAACCGTAAAAGGAAGTCTTGGAAGTGTAACAAGTACAGAGAGTCAAAGGAATGTTCCAAAGAAGAAACCTATTCCAAAGAGGAAACCCACCCCAAGAAGAAAGTTCCTTCTCCGAAGCCACCCGATCCTTTCACTTGAACCGCAAAGACATTTCAGGACGAGGACTCGAGGCTACCGACACGATGAAGAGATCTCATACTCAAACCGCAAAGGATGAAAATCCTCAAGATCAAAACCTCCAAGTCCTCAAACTATTAAAGGAAGACTCTGACTTGTGCCTCGTGATGAAAGCTCAAGATGAAGAAGAGCAATTGATCAAGCATACAGAAGAAGTTTCACAAAGTCGACACCTTCAAAAGGTCAAGAATTTGCTAAAGATCAAATGGGTGGCCCAGAGGTTCAAGTGGTGTCGCCCACTCTAAACCATCTCCCGATGCGGTTAATCAACCCGATAAGGAGTCGTGCCACCACTCTTCCGCAACTACAACAGCTCGTGGAGGACACTATTGTGTATGATTTTGAGAAACAGTGGCCGAGAAAGAAAAGTCTAAGGATGACGAGGATGATTATACAAAGTTTCTTCTAGATACCCAACACACTCAAAGGAGAAAACCTCGAAACTCCTAAGAACATGAAGTCTCCTCATGTCTCCTCATCATCGGACTCTTCATCTCATTCATCACCACCACCATCACCGAAGTCAACCGATCATCATCCAAACCGTGAAGAAACCACCTAAATCTTGGATTTCTCAAACACATGCAAGAATTGTGAAAGTCACAAACAAGTTAGAAAGAAGGACATGCTCCATAGAAAACTTAATTGGTATGTCAACAAATGCGAGACTTACATGATGAGAATGACAAGATGCGAAAGATAGGAAAGCTATTCAGAATTCATGAAAAGTCATCGTCGGGAGGAATCGAATGAAATGATTGAAGGTTACACTCAAAAGTACCTTCGTGGATATCGCTCCTAAAGTCCAAAAGGAACTGGAGAAGTCAAGAAGAGATCAAACCCACAAGTTTCTTCTCGACATCGCCCCGGTGTGACTAGAGAAGTATTCTCCGCACAACTCACCCCTAACATCATCGCATTGGTTAAACATACAATGGCCAAAGAAGTCGATCTCTCTCAACTGAGTTAATCGCTAAACTAGTGATGCAAATGTCAAAGCGATCTCGAACGCTTACTTCGATGAAGATAAATTTTTCAAGGTCTACTTGTGTTTCAACTCGATTCATCATGCAAGGAGTCACCGATCAACCCAAACGCCAAGAGATGACGATGATAAGGATAAGGACTCTGCACCTAAACGCCGAAGCGATGCGTTAATCTACATCTATGCCACCTCCTCCACCACGAACTTCTTCTCAACATAAGACTCTCCACCTCGATCTTCATCGATAAACCTCGGGACGATTCCGAGTTACCACCCCGACTCATACAACTCGGTGACTACTTTGAGTATACGGTGGTGACGATGAAGAGGTCCTCGAGCCCGACAACAACCCACCTCACCCAAACAAGTACGAAACCAAGATCATCATCAAAGCCTTCCAAAAGAAGAAGCAGACGACTCACTCAAGTCGTATCATGGCTAGATGACGATAAAACCAAGAGTTTGAATGGTTCTCCACACTTGTCAATCAAACTCCCTACCCCGATGCGGGCCAAGAATTGGTAGATGGTTCAACATTGAGCATGCAAAACTTTTGCAAGAAAAGTTCCATGTGAAGAAAATGACGAAATCAATTGAGCGAATCAAAATGAAGCTTTTCAACTATGGAAAGACAAACTGAAAGCGCCTCGAGGTCGAATATCATCTTGAGAACATCGCTCGAGCTATGTCTAACAACATGGATTGGCTCAATCCGAAGCAAACATTGACTTCACACAAAGGGACAACCTCCATACTACACCGACGACCAAACCTCTACCAACCATTGGCCAAGCAGACGAACCAAGGATTCCTTCCGATATTTCTTCAACAAAGACCGAATTTCTTCTCCATGGTGGCGATGGTTCGAGAAAATACACTACATCATTGACTCTTCCATTCCCAAATGCTATTTACTCAAACCGCATAGCTATCGAGGAACGCAACTCACTTGTTTTCGACAACGTGTAAGCATACGACCAAGATGCATTGTATGGGATTCATCATTGGCCCGAACGTCAAGAATCTACTACGTTGCCCGGTTCGTAAGTCTCAACATGAAGTATATAGCTCAAGGACATCGTGGCCATCAAACACATTGATCTCAAGTCTAAGTGGACTACACATTCTTAAAGAATATCATAGTCAAACGACAAGATGAACAGACTATGGATTCTCCGAGTCGACTTTGAGAACTTGTCCTCAACGACATCGAAGACATGTATCTTGCCAAAGTATGTGGTCGATGAGACAATTCTCAATCAAGTTCAACGTGAATTTATCAAGTCGGCTCATCTTCATTAGACGATCGTGATCAAAGAACGTGTCGAAGATATCCGATGGTCGTTGAATCATATCGAAACGTAAACTTTACTCCACCACGCCTGATCTTCCCGACATCAACCGCCTTAAACAACTCACGCCATCAAGAAACCTTTCGGCGTTGTTTACCGCAGAAACTTCAAGAAACCGCTTAATGGCGTGTAGTGAGCTCCACAAATTCGGGATCATACCTTGAAGATGGTTAGGATGGATTGGCGTCTGATTGAAGGATATACGCACCGAAAGTTGGGAATCCTAAACATTGGAATTCTCGTGACGAGGAGGGATGTGAAATGCATCATCACCATGATTGATGAACGGTTGTTCGAAGGATCGCCTGACGCTTGGAGAGCTATGTTGGTGGTCGACCCAGATTAACATCATCGGCTTTCAACATGCATGCGCACTCGGGAACATCACCGCACTTCCCGGTACCCCTTGAATTGTTTCCTTCATATGATTTTGGATGTATGATTATATATATCAATGGCTTGTGCACACATAACAAAGTACAACCCGTAATTGTCAAGAAAGGACCCTATGGTACGCCTCGCCACAATCCTTATAAAAGGAGCGAAAGCTTCTTATTTTTGAGTAAAACCTATCAAACCTTTCATTTTTCAAGGTTTTGCTCAAAAAGACAAGTACTTCCCATATGATTTTAAAACCTCAACCGCTTATATCACTAGTTGAGGGGAGTATTTGAATTAAAACTTTGTTCACAAAATGTTCACAAGTGGTCACTCTTCCCGTAAAACTCAAAATGGTCATATTTATTCTCAAACGCTTCAAAAATAACATCTTATATGCCATTTTTGAGGGGAGAAAATTATGTGATAAGAAATATGTTGTACAAAATGCAAATGAATCTGTACCTCGGACTTAACCAACGAATCGACGGTACTAAACCGTTAGTAACTCGAAAAGACTTGTCCTGGACGGGTAATAATTTCAAGCTAGTTCGCTAGTGATGTAAACGTGTCTCGCAGGACTTGTCCAAGTAGAAAGTACCATTCGAGAAACTCTTGATAGACATGAACTCGACGGGTATGACAACCTTCGAGGTTTGTCTACACCTTCAAGATAGTTATTAGAGCTAGTTGTCACCTAAAAGTCGACAATGTAACTCTTTAACTATGCAACGTAACCGTGTCTCGCGGGGATTGTCTATCTTGATGGATCAATTCAAAAGTGCGCGCTTTTTCCTCACTATGCATTTAACCATTAAAACTATTAAGCACATGTGGAGGGGAGTATTTATGCAAAACATCATCTCTCATCGTGGTTCAAACATGTTTTCATTAACAAACCCTTTGAGAGATATTTTCACATACAATGGTTTTAATGGCAACATAGGTTAGTCATGGAGTTATAAGGTGACTAAGGTTAGGAATAACTGTCCTATGATCCGCCAGAGTCGGGGATCTACCCAAGGACACTACCATTAGTTAGTGTTAGAAGTCCTTAGGAATGATTGTAAAAGGAGAAAATGAGAATCGGAGAAAGAAGGAGTGAAGAATCAAAAGAAATGTAAAGTAAAGGGTGAAAAGAAATAGCCTCCGTTATTCAACTTAGGCGCACACGGGTTCAATTCATATACTCTTGGTTGTCACTTAGTGACACCGGTATTGAAGATTAAAAGTCGTCATGAACCCAAAGGATGCATGCACTAAACCTTCTTAGCCAATCAAGTTTCTCTCAATGAAGCTTGTTTCATTCTCACGTGGAACCCTACATAAACTATTGGCTTTCTCTAGAGATCACCGGTATTGAAAGAAGGAGACCTCTCCTTAGTCTCCGCCAGAAAACCAAAACGCACTATTGAGTCTAGAGCCACGAGATTCATCAAAAGATCTCTTAGGTACACTTGACATTTAATCACTTGATGGTTAACAAATAAGATCATCGATGGTTCATATCGAGTCCTTCACGATCTTAGCAACTGTCGAGAACATTTATGAGAGGTTCACATCTGTGATCTTCGCGATTGAATGGAAACTCCGCCAGGTCAACATCAAACCACCCGACAAAGAGTCACTTCGGTAACTCCCCGTGGATTACGCGGAGTGTGTCTCAAACGGTCTACGATCAGAGGTGATGCTTGGTGTACCTCAACTCTATCTGAATCAGAGATGTACTTCGTACATCGCGTTATCTCACTTGTGGGACTCCGTTCAGAACGGCTTTGTAAGAATTAGAGTTGTGTCTTCACACTATGTCGTTGACACTCTCGAAGTTCAAACGATGTAAGTGCCGAAACCGCTTATTACTAACCGCTTGAAATGTTTTCTTCTTATGGAAGCTCCGAGCGGGATGATCGTCTTGATTCTTCTCATGCTCACGCCAACATCAACACTAATGGAAGTCCTATTCTAAAGCAACACAACCGTCGAATGATTCTTCATCAATCAAAGAATCTACAAAGTCAAAGACTTAAAGAACTTCATCAAGATTGATTTCCACCGTCAAAGAGCGTGTGAGCATGATGAAGAATGACGTGAGACACTGAGCAACAAGGCACTGAGGCGCACTTGATGCGGATAACAACATACTATCACTTTCACCACAAAGAACAAAGATCAAAGAACAAAGTTAAAGATGACGTCAAGCATAACTGCTCAAAGATAACTATCTCTACACCGGGAGATTGTTCGAATCAAGACAATTCCTCTCACAAGAAAGAAGAATGTCGAAGACGCCACACTACTATTACATCAACGCCTTCATTGTTCACATTCATATATACTTGAGGGAGATTGTTGGAATCACTCCTAAACAGTATTTCAAGTATTTATATTTCATATGTAATAGGTAGCTTTATTATGGCCTTTATGTTTGTTTAAGGTCAAGCTTATGTAGAAGGCCCATAAGCTTGATCCAAGCCCAATAAGGAATAGGGAAGGAGAGGGAGTGTTGCCCTAGCTCCTTGCCTATATAAACTCTTGTAAACCCTCATTTGAGGGTTGGTTGTTCAAGTTTTCTTTTCTTTCACATACACTACGCCTAACCGTCCCTTAGTTTATATGTGTGTGTGCTTGATACTTGTTCATCCGCCTTATCTCTTCTATCATAAGCTTGTGTTGTAAAACTAGTGACCTAACAAGCCAATGTATGATGAAGATACATTTCTTAAGCGGTTTCAAATGAGACGATCACTATTCATACGTAGTTTTCGGGAAATAACTGATTATTCGCTGTATTTTCAACTAGGTTTTGATTGTTCGGCAAGAGTTTGGCATTTCCGCATTTATGAAGTGTAGTTTTGCAATTCATCAATTAACATACAACATCGTTCCTGATGCTCTAGACAAATATTTGCAAATGGGTTTGAACACTTCCCGTGATTTTCTCAAACATTTTTAAAAGTTTATTATGGACTTATATGGAGAAGAGTTTTGCGAAGTCCTACTTATACAGATGTCGAAAAACTTTATGCTTATCACGAGGAGAAACATGGGTTTCCTGATATGTTAAGAAGCATTGATTGTACATATTGGGAGTGGTCCAATTGCGCAACTACATATCGTGCTTAATATTGTAAAGGTGATCACATGGCAATCCATTCATTTTATTGAAAGTGGTTGCCTCACAAGACTTATGGAGCTGACATGTGTTCTTTAGTGTTTCTGAGGTGAACAACGACGTCAATGTTATACTTCAATCGCACTTGTTCTACAATCTCAAATACGGTAAAGCACCAGAGGTTCCATTTGTGACTAACGAAGTGCCTTATAAGGATATTATCTTAGTGACATGATATATCCGAAGTAATATTGTTGTTCCCGTATCACAAATAGCAAAACTATAATTTCATGCTAAGTATGACCCATGACTAAAGCAAAGTAGTTGAAAAACTAAGTTTAAACAGGATAAGTAATTTAAGTACACAGTAGATTTTTCAACGTTTATATTCTTATTAAAACGAATCAAAAATAATATTTTACCCAAATGTTTGTGGAACAACACTTGGGATTCAATGACGAGTATGTTGTGTACTCCTCACTAAGCTTGGGCTAAGTCTAAGCACAACTATCAGGAAGCACTGAGATATCTCAGGGACATAGTCGTATTTTGAGGAGTGAAAGTTGCTTGTGTGTGTTTTTCACAATTAATGCACAAGCTTTTTTTCACTCCTACCTTATGGCTATTTATAAAAGTATGAATTTAACTATATCCTAAAAGACAGACTAACATAAGCTATAGAGACAAAATACTGATGCATTTTGTCTCTGTTTACAAGAACCTATTTTAGGTAACAAACAAGTTAACTTTTTGGTTGTCAGTGATGACACTGATCTTGGTTGTTAGCCTTTTAGGGAAAGTTTGACTTATGGCAGATAAGGACTCCTCCTTATAAGTTCAAACTTATCCCGCCTTGTCCTGCCCATTCGTCAGTCTTCTAGTCTTCAGTCTTGGTCTTCAGTGATCATAGTTGATGAGGAGTTATGGGATTCAGTGAGTTATTGCCATCACTCACTTAACCCATCATCTTCTTCTTGACCCAGTCTTCACCCCTTGAGTTCCGCCTCATTGAGCGAAGAGACTTCTTCTAAGTCTAGTTCTGAGTATCCTGAAGATGACTTACTGAGTGACTATGCGCTCAATGACCTGTTAGTGTTTAAGGTTATAAACACTTAGGGTATTTTTTTTATTCAAATCCTAGAATTAAGGGGTTTGGGTATTCACTGAACCCAACAGTCTCCCCCTATTTGGATATACAAATAGCCTAAGTGTTTTGATCATTATAAGTTAGGAAGAGGCTTCTTCTTACACTAAATGTACAAGTAAGCATAATAAAGAACACTGATCTAACAATAATACATCGTTTATTCATACTCATTACAAGTTCCTATTAGCTAGTACAAAAGTAAAATGATAGATGTTGTTGCAGTATTGTCAGTCCATGTGGTAACCAAGTGCTTCCAGCTTCGGCTTCTTATAGAGGAGAGTTTCTTTATCAGGATGATCTTTTATCTTTGTATTCAGGTCAGTGCAGAACCTGATGTTCTCAGGGGACTTGATTTGAGATGCCACCATCAAGTAACTTACCATTGAAGCAACACCAGCCAAGTCAATGTCGCTCCATCTCTGAAATGCAGGGTTTCCATAGACATCAATGAAGAAGAGTCCTCTCTCAGGCTGCTCAATGACTAAGTTATTTACAAACTTTACACCTTCAAGGAGTTCTCTGTTGCAATCGAATCCAGGGACTTTGGCTTCCGATTCAGGTTCTATCCTCTTTCTCTTTCCATGGGATGATTGGGATTGAGTGCCTTGAGCTTCAGGGAGATCAGATTGAATTCCAAACTCAGTGGGCACCTTCCTTAGTCTTTCATACCTTCTGCTTAAACATTTCATCAGGTCTTTTGACAACCAAATTTCTCTTCTTCTTTATGATAGGACCAAGTTCATCCAATTCAGTGATCCCAAAGTCAGTGAACTTTAGAGGATCATGAACTTCAAAGTACCTCTTTTCCACTCCCCTGTAGACATTCATCGCAACTGGCTTGGAGTTGGGAATGATCTTTATGTCAGTGATAGAATCAGGGTATAACACCCTAAAAATTGGAATAAAATTTTAATTAGATTTTGATTATATCATAAGTTGAATAAATAAATAAGTAATATAAAAACTATGTGTTAAGAAATAAAATACAACAAAATTAAAACCCAAACAAACCCAAGCCCAACCTAAATTTTGTAAACCTATATTAGACAACAACAAAAAAAAGATTCGGTCCATCCCTCTCCTTCCAAAAACTTTTTACAGGGAAAAAAAAATGAGAGAAGGAGAAAACTCTAGCCTCCATTTCCATTTTTGAAGCATAGTAAGGGTAAGCAATCTTTTCTCCTCATTTCCTATGATTAGTTATGTAACTCCCAAGATGAATTAGGGTTTATCAAAATCTCAGTAATTAAGTATGTTTGATCATTAAAACATAATTAGGGATGTGTTAGAGGTTTAATCTTGCGTTGGTTAGGGTTAGATGTTCTTAAAATCGGAATTATGATGTTGTCTAGAATTTGGGTTGAATTCAAAGGGGTCTAAATTGATGATTCTTGCATGTTTTTGAGCGATTATTTAGCCTAAATATAAGTACTTTTCGTTTACATTCTGAATATGTAAGCCTTGTTGCAATTGGAGACCTGTAGCTATGATTTTTATACTTTACAAGTTAAGGTGTTAAATTTGAGAAAGCTGAGTAAAATTTTGGGTTGGGGTATTTGATTTTTCATGAACAAACCATAAGGAGTTTTGACCTCTCCTTCTCCAGTTGATATTTAAGATATGTGTGACCCCTGGGAATTTTGGTTTGATTTATGGAGTAGTGTGAGTGTGATTTTCTGGGCTATACTTTTGGTGTGTGTAATTCTGGGTAAGTTCTGGACAAGTCTGGACTTATGATTTTCCATAGGACATTTGACCTGCAAATAAAATCCCCCAAAATATGGAGAGTCTCTTAACTCATATGGGAACCCCTGGGAATTTTCTTAATTTTATTTGAGCTAAGTAAGTATTCTATAAAAATTGCTAAAGTCTGGTCCATATTTGAAATACAAAAAGACAGAAATTTATGAACTTGAAACTAAGTATAAATGGGAGATAAGTTAAACATGATTTATAAATAAAACACATATGTGGTTTATGATATGTCCTAATGTAGATTTAGTAAAGCGGAAACGTTGAGCTTGCTTGTGTGCCTTACTCTTACGCACACACATTTGAGGTACATATATTCCGTCATTTCAGTAATGACACATCTTTTCTCTCATGACTCTTGTTCATTTTGATATTCGATTCGTATTCTACTTACTTTGAATTGATATGATCCATTTGATATGATTCGTTTTGCTATGACCCTCTGATTTGATATTCGATTATTTATTCGTTTGATATGTTATCCGTTTGAGATCACTTATTGATATGATTCTATTATATGACCAGTCTGATATGATATGATTTGTTTTGTTTGGTTACCCGAGCTAACTAGCCATGGAGGTACCATGGTCATGTCATTGATGCACCAATGGCATGACACTATCTGGGGCGGTGTGATTAGTCCTCGTTCCCTTATGATATAATTATGATATTTGCGCACTTGGCCATTATGAGTACGTATGTACAGTCTCGCATTGGCATATGTATATTTGATTTGTTTTGCAGGGAGCATATGGATGCATCCTAGGTACTCAGTTCAGTTTTGGTGATGTGGCGCGTGTGTGCAATACACCCCCCTCACATTTTGTTACATTTGGGCTAGCTACCCATGTACACTTTGATATGATTTGACGGATTTGATATGATACTGGTTATGATATATGATTTGTAGATTTGGCTATTGGAGTATCTCCTTTAGTGTTAGGTTCTCGTGGCAACATTTTGATTTTGGTTATTATGTGACTATCGGTATTACGATTCATTCGTTTACTATGCCTATTCGATCATTCGATTGACTACTTATTCACCAAGATTCTTATGTGATTCGTTTGACTATCGGAATCCGCTTGATTCATTTGGTTATTATACTCGATCTTGATTCATTTGATTTACTATGCTTTCACTCTATTTCGTTGGTTGCCAAGCTTATACTTGATTACCACTTCATCCGCTTACCTAGCTATTATATGATTATTGGATTCAAGTGTTGACTATGCTATTATATGATTATTGATCCATCTGTTTACCATGCTGGTATATGATTACATGATTTCTCTGTCTACCATGTTAGTATGTGGTTACCTGATCCATCTGTTATCATGCTATTATCTGATTATCCGCTTACCATGCTATTATGTGACTATTTGATTCGTCTGGTTGCCATGCTAGTATGTAATCATTTGATTTATCCGTTTATCATGTTACACTTTGTTCAGTTATTTCGTGGGCTATGATTATCATTTAGTAATCTTACCTGCTATTTGTGACTATCATGTTTGTACTTCTGTTTGGTATTTTCTGATGCTTATGTTATCGGTTCGACATAGTAATTGATGTGTATCTGACTTGTTGATCTGCCATGTTTACACTTCTGTTCATGTTACTGGTTAATGAAGGAATATGGGTCAACTTATGTTATCTGTCTAGTTGACTTGTTTAGTTGCCATGTTGTATTCTTGTTCGGTTACTTCATTTGATTATGATGTTCGTTCAGTGTTTCCTACCTATACTTGTGACTGACATGCTTATACTTCTATTGGTATCTCAGCTTGTTATGATATTTATTATGTTTATTAATGGTTGATTTTCTGACTTGTTTGATTGCCATGCTTACGTTCTATTCAGTTGATTTTGCCTGATTATATAATTTTGCTTAGCTTATATTTGTTAAGTGATTTGCTGCTTTGCTTTACTTTAGTCTTTTGATTTCTGTTCCTTCTGGATATCTGTTAATATGTGTTCTGTAGGTTCCTCATAGACTCATTGTGCTCATTCATTACGATTTTGTTATCACTCTCCTCTGATTCATTTTTTAATTTTGATTATGTTTATCTTTTATTTTGTTATATTTGTTCACTGGGCGTTTTAAGCTCAACCGCATTTCTTTTCCATGCGACAGGTACCAAATGGGGATGCTGGGCTTTGATGGGCTGAGAGTAGATGCTTTTGAGTGAACCGAGCCTAGTTCCCTTATTATTTCGGACTCATTTGGAAGAACATTTGTTTTGATATTTCGTATCTTTTAGACATGTTGGATTATGTATTTTTCCTTTGTAAGTCATTCGTTTATATGACTTGGTATTTTATTTAATAAGACTTCCGCTCGCATTTTTTATTCATATGTTCTGATATGACTCCATAATGTGACATTCGGAAGTTGGGGTGTTACGCAAGGTCTCTTCTGATAGACATCGTACAGTTGTAATGATCCACCCTTTCTTTCCTTAGCTCTGCAGCTTTCCTAGCCTTTTCATCCCTTCTCTTCCTTAGAGCGAGCATTTCAGCATCCTGAGCAGCTTTGAGTTTCAGGCCAGCTTATCCACTTTCCAGTGTCTTAGGATCAATCCCTATTTTTTCAACCTCTTGATGAACTACATTGACCAGGGTAGCCTTGTTTTTCTTTCTCCTTCAGCTTGTTTCTTGACTCTTTCCTATTTCTCAAGATAGGCGCTCAACTGCTCCGGATTCAGTAAGTACTTTTTGCCATTTATCTCATAAGGGATCTTGATAGGCTCAGGCGTTGTCATTATGCCTTTGCCTTTGCCTTTGTCTTGAGGAGTAGCCGTTGATGAAGATTGTTGTTGAGGTTGTTGAGGTGGTAGAGTTGAGAGTGGTACAACCTGAATGGGTTCTTTGTCCGAGGTATCCTTTGCTTCTTTAGTGTGCTCCCCCTCAATGTGAGAGGGAGGTCTTTCAGTTTTAGAGGCTTCTTCAGTGTGCTCCCCCTCAGTGTGAGAGGGAGGTCTTTCAGTGCCAGAAGTATTAGACTATTAGTGCCCTTTCTCCCCCTCAACTTGTGCTGGAGCAATGATGAGAGCACGAGTTGTTGGTGGCACTGATGCAGAGGGAGTAGCCTGACCTTTGAAGAATTGATACATCTCAGTCATCATAAGCTTAATGGCTGAGGTATCTTGTTGAAGCACATTGAACTTTTATTCAAGAGCAGCGTGAGAACTTTCTATAACAGACATTCTAGGCCTGAGATTCCAGGCCATAGAAGTGGAGGACTTAACCAGAGCAGCAGTGTGCTTTTCCAAAAGAGTGATGTTGGAGCAGATGTTGTTGACTGATGATTGGATGGGTTGAAGATTGAAGCTTTTCAGGAGGCTTGGGACTTCACTGATGACTGTAGAATTTTTTACGTAGGCCTTTGATGCTTCAAGAAACTTCTTTGTATGTTCAGGGTCGTCTTTGACAATATTCTGAATAGTATCCAACTTGGTGTGTGTCTCCTGAAAGGCCTTGAGGAACTTCTTGAGATTTTCATCCACATGTGGAGAGTGTGAAAGCGTGAGGGGGTGAATATGTTTCGTTTCAAACTTAAAACTTTTGTATCAAATATAGTATAAACCATTGCATTTGCTAATCTCGACGCGAGGATACATTTAACGCATTCGGCATGTAAGGCCAACCCTTAATATCACATAAGATTCCATAAGATTAATGGTTCATTATAAATCAAGTTTCACCATTATTAGTCCGGTTGCTTTTTCTTGATCAAGCGTGTCATAATATGTAAAGTGTTAAATATAGTTTATGACTATATGAAAGACCAAGTATGTATCACAAACATAGACATCAACCACATAGAAAATAAACATTGTAATGCAAGAATAAAAGTAAAGCGATAAGTAAAAGGATAGATAAACCAACACGAGGATTTATAGTGGTTCGGCTACAAGGACACCTTCCTTGCCCTACTCCACTCCCCGACTTATCTACTCGAGAGTTGCTTCACTAGATCAACAAACTCCATTCTCGGTGGAGAAAACCTTACACAACGCCGCTTACACTTTTTCCCAGTACTAAGCTAAACACCGAGTTCTTCCACGGTAGAACCAAACCTATCACAACGTTGCCTACACTTTATCCCAGCACAAGGCTAGATACCGGGTTCCATTACAAAGGAGGAACCATTTCCCGACCAATACGAATCCTATTCCTAAGGAGATCCACTCCTTATGACAACATCAACAAGGATATTAATATACTTTGACCCAATACTAATTTATCTTGTACATCAAACCACACCATATCGAATGTACACCTTAGGCACCTTTCACTAATGCCTTTGACTCGACTTCTAGGCACCCTTCACTAATGCCTTGTGACTTGACTTCTAGGCACCCTTCACTAATGCCTTTAGCCTTGACTTCTAAGCACCCTTCACCAGTGCTTTCAATATGGACATTTGACACCTTTCACTAGTGTCTTCGTTTTGACCCTTTAGACATCTTTCACTTATGTCTATGACACCCATTATGTTTTGTGGCCCAACATAACAAACCTTGTGTTTTATGGCACAAGTACATAAACCATCTAATCTAGTTAAGAATATGATACTAGACAATATCCAAGACAATGTGTCTAATGGATATGAAATCCTAAACTAAACATCAAGAACACAAAGCATTATGTAGTTAGTCTTCTATGAATGAAGATGAAAAGTTTCCCAAACTTGTTGTAGAAGATCTTCATGTGCTTGTATGCTTGTGATGGGTGATCACTTCAGTAGGTAAAAATGCAAGATCTCTAAGCTTGCTTTGGAGGATCACTTTGGGAGTATGCTTACAACAAATGAAAGTTAGAAGCATTATGATCATATGAGATGAGGGTGGCTTACATGTTTCCTAATAATCTAAATATCCTAGAAATGGTGGAGAGAAACTATGTGTGGAGGTGTAAAGAAATGGTAAGAATTGGCTTGCTATTTATAGGCAAAAAGGCCAAACCATGTTTATGTCCCAAGGATCCCTCCTGGAGGGATCCGGCCCTTGTAATTCCAGGGATCCGTGGGACATTTGAGGGATCCGTGGGACGCTCCCTTTTGCCCATGGGTTTTGGGTCATGGGTCATGGGTCATGGGTATCAAGTAGATTCAATGTATCTACAAGATGCAATGCATCTAGTCTATGGTTCATGGATTAAAACCATGGGTCATGGATTAAAACCATGTATGACTTATGCATGATGTCATGCAATGGGTATGGGTCATAGACTTTGGGTTTACCCAACTACATTCAATGTATTTGGTCAATATGTCAAATACTTAAGTTTCTACCCATTTATATTACCCATTATAATACATACTAGTTATGTATATATTTACCCAATATGTAAACACTAGTTGTTATACATAAACTATTTAACTAAACATGTTTAATGGTTTGTTGGGGTTTGATCATAACGCAACATAACAAACATGTACGAACCTGTGTTGTAGCATACAAGGACTTGAGTCGTCGAGAGGTGTTGAGAGTATGTTGAGACAAAATCTAATTACAAGTAACTTAAACATTTTACGTTATGTATTACAAGTTACATGTTTGTCATCAACAAAACAAATGAGAATGTATAGATTAAATATCGTAATATTTGCACTAACAGAGAGCATGGTACATGTTTTCCCTGTGGTCTATATTTTCACCAAAGTTTTCTTCAACGAAGGCTTTGAGATAAGCATAGTTAACATTTGCTTGAGTGTGTTGATCCCAAAGTTCATCAGTAAGGCCATCAAAGAGATTTTGGTTAACCTTCTTCAAGTATTTGACCAGTTGCCTCTCAGTAAGTAGAAGAATGTTGTCATATTTCTTCAACTCTAGAGGACAAGAAGATGAGCCTGAATCAGAAGAAGCATCATGATTAAGAGGTGACTCAGGCTCTGTAGATGCAAATAGGGGCTCTTACTCAGTTTATTGCCCCTCAGTATCCATATCCTCTCCAGCACCAAGAATTTCCTCCTCACTTTCTTGATCAAGCTCATCCTCAGATTCAAGGAGAGCCTGAGCATCTGCAATTGACCGGAACATTGGTGATTGGGGATGGGGCCCCGTTCCATCAGGGTTGTTCTGCCCCTCTGAAGATTCAGGCCCCTTTTTATCTCCCTCGGGCAAAAGCGGTGATTGGCGAGTGCCCTCATCGGGATGTGATTATTGGTGGACCCCCTTCTCAATGGAGTAGTGCTGCCCCACTGAGGATTTAGGGCCCTGAACTCCCTGAGAACCAAGTTGTGATTTGCTTGGCTTGTTAACAGGATGTGATTGGGTGTGGTTCCTCTTCTCAATGGGGTAGTGCTGCCCCACCGAGGATATAAGACCCTTTTCTCCCTGGGGCTCAGGCTGTGATTTACCTGAGTCTTTAGCAGGATGTGATTGTTGAGATTGTTCATGACCCACTGACTTGTTTATGTCAGTGGTAGAATCAGAGGGTTTGTCCGAGGACACTGAGTGTGATTTCTCAGTACCCTCCGTTGGCAGTTGTTTTTGGGTCGGTGTTGCACTGGGCTCCTCAATAGGTGTCTCAGGAGTCTGGTCAATAGGTTGTGCTCCAGAGGACCCAGTGGCGGACGAATTAGGTCTAGTCGCCCTCTGGGTTTTCTTGGACTTCTTTTTCCCCTTTTTTGAAGGAGAAGGAAGTGGAGACTTGGAGGATTCGTCCTCAATGATTTGTAACATATATGGGGTTAGGACTACTGATGTAACCTCGGCGAGGTCTTTGACGAAGTTAATCTTGTAGAGAACGTCAGGTACATGTCCAGTAACGTTCTCCTGACTATATTCAGGACCCAAGGCTTCTTTTAGAAAACATTATATAAAACGAGGGTAAGACATATGTTTTTGCCTGGTCTTCCCTAAAAGTTTTGCAATTAAGTCACTGAAAATCATTTCGCCGAGTTTTATTTTTCTACCTGCCATGAGACTGAACACAATCATTTGTTGAGTTGAGTTCAACTGCTCATTTGAGGACTTGTTCCCACCGAGGACCTGAATAGCAAAGGTCACCAGGACCCTCCAAGCTGGTGAGAACCAAGCTTTTAAAATTGGGGTTTTAGACATTAGGGTTCCTGATGCCACATTAAGATGTTGTTTATCATGTGGCCCCTGGAAAAGAAGTTCAGCTTTCACCTCCTCAGAAGAGGGGTTTGCTGCAAAGTTTTCAGCAAAATCAAGTCCGGTGGTTTTGATTAAGGTCGAGAAGTCTAAAACCAACGGTTTTGACCCGTTCTTCACCGTGAACTCGATAGTGGAGTTCCTAATGGGATCTGTTGTTTTAACAACAGAAGTGCACTAGAACTTCCTGATGTAATTGTGATATATCACCACTGGGGTTACTGTAAAAGCTTTGTTTAGAAAACAGTTTTGAATGAACTTTACCATATCCTTGTATTGAGGAAGATTTTATGGGTAGGAAAAGTTCCCAACAACGCTATTTTTGAACATTTCTACGCTTTCAAATGTAAATTCAACATTTAGAGCATATGTTAAAGCGTTTGATGAAGCCATTTTAAAGATTTGTTAAGGTTTTGAAAAGATATCACACAAAAGAGGTTTTATAGTTTTTTTGCAACTTTTGAAAGTGTTTTGAGAGAGATTTGAAAAACTTTTTCTTGCAAATTTGTGTGTGTGTGATATAATTTGGAAAAAACAGGGTATTTATAGTGTGGAAATAGTGGTGCAAGTTTTTCACGGCGTTAGTTTTACCCGTTTGGGTTACTGCATTTAATGCCACCACTATTGGAACCGTCGTATTCACGACTTTCTAGGGAACATTCTTGTGATTCGCAATAGCACTTTTGCATAGATTTTGTCACAACATAAAATATCAAAAGATATTGTTTGTGAGTGTTGGCATTAAATGCCAAGAGGAAAGGGCAATGAGTATGAGCCATGTGCAATGGATGCCAGTTGGTTAGGAGGGGACATATATTCTTTATTAAATGTTATCAGTCACCTACATAGGAAATTTAGTAACTAAATACTTTGAGCATTTAGTTCTACAATAAATGTTTTTGACATCCAAGCACAAGGTTCCTGAATGAAATTTCATTCAGTGAGAGGGTATGTTTTGGGGTTATTTATTCAGGAACCAATGACCTTACAAGAGATTTGTTGAGATTGGGATTGAGTATCAGGTTACTGACTTTCAATGTCAAGCATTCCCAATTCAGCTTTCAGTCTCCTGAAGGTAGGTTCATCTAAGGGTTTGGTGAAGATATCAGCTAGCTGATATTCAGTAGGGATGAAATGGTGTTCTATGTCTCCTTTCATGATGTATGGTATATGATATCAATGTGTTTGGTTCTTTGGTGAAGGACAAGGTTGTTGGAGATAGCAATTGCACTAGTATTATCACATAAGATGGGTACCATTTTGTAATGGATGTCATAGTCACTGAGTTGACTTTTCATCCAAACCACATTGGCACAACATCTTGCAGCTGCCATGTATTCAGCTTCAGCTGAGGACATGGCCACTGATTGTTGCTTCTTAGTACTCCAACAAACAAGTTTTCCTCCAAGGAATTGACAGGACCCTGAAGTACTTTTCCTATCCATGTTGCAACCAGCATAGTCAGAGTTAGAATAACCTTTGAGGTCAAATCCTGAACATTTAGGATAGTAAAGTCCAAGACTTGGGGTACCCTTCAAGTATCTGAGGATTCTTTTGGCTGCAGTGAGATGAGATTCCTTAGGGTCAGACTGAAATCTTGCAATCAGGCATATTGCAAATTGTATGTATGGTCTAAAAGCAGTGAGATACATCAGTGACCCTACTATTCCTCTGAAGTGAGTTTGGTTGACTGATTTGCTAGTGAGATCTAGTCCAAGGTTATTTGGTGGGACCATTGGAGTCTTCACTGAGGCACAATCAGAGATCTCATATTTCTTCAAGAGATTTCTGGTATATTTCTCTTGACTGATGGTGATTTCTTTGTCAGTTTGCCTGATTTGTAGTCTAAGGAAGTATGTGAGTTCACCCATCATGCTCATTTCAAGTTTCTTTGTCATCAGTTTTTCAAACTATTGCAAAGAGTATAATTTGTTGAGCCAAAGATGATGTCATCAACATATACTTGAACTAGTATCACATCTTGTTTTGTAGTATAGATAAACAGGGTGTTGTCTATCTTTCCTCTGATAAACTTGTTTTGGATCAGGAAGGCTGAGAGAGTTTCAAACCATGCTCTGGGACCTTGCTTCAATCCATATAGGGCTTTGTCAAGCTTGCAGACATAGTCATGGTACTCACTACTCTCAAATCCTGGGGGTTGCTGAACATAAACATCTTCCTTAAGTTTACCATTCAGGAAGGCACTTTTGACATCCATTTGGTAGACTTTGAAGTTCATGTATGTTGCATATGCAAGGAAGATCCTGATGGCTTCCATTCTAGCAACTGGAGCAAATGTCTCATCATAGTCAATGCCTTCTTGTTGATTGTATCCTTTTGCTACAAGTCTAGATTTGTTTTTGATGACAATGCCATTTTCATCAGCTTTGTTTCTGAAAACCCACTTCATTCATATGACTTTGACATCTTGAGGATATTTGATCAATGTCATAACTTTATTTCTGTCAAACTGATGAAGTTCTTCTTGCATAGCCTGAACCCAGCTAGGATGTTTCAAAGCCTCTGTGACACTTTTAGGTTCAACTTTTGAGAGAAAGTCTGCATACGGACACTCATTAGTTGAAGCTGCTGATAACTTAGCAGCCATGCTCCTTGTAAGCATTCCTTCAGTAGGCTCTCCAATGATATTCACAAGCTCAATGTTTTGAGATCTTGTCTAATTATTTTTTAGTCTTGGATCTGAGCTTGATGAGCTCACTGAGAATTGAGGAATGAGTTCAGGGGCTGGAGCAACAGAAACATGAGGTTCATTGGATGAGGTAATTTATTGTTCAGATTGAGATTCTTGAATTTACGGTTCTGAACATTTGGTTCAAGATGACCTATCCCAACGAGGACCGATGGAGTATCAATGAATTCACTGATTGTTGGTTGAGGGAGGTTGTGAGGTAAAATGTAGTAGGAGATGTCAGCATCTGCTTGATATTGACATGAGGAATTGTTTTCAGAGTTGAACTCATCAGGAGGATATTTGGATGAGTCATCAATTCCTATTTCTTCTACTGAGGTATTAGAGAACCTGATGCTTTTAGAGCTCTCATCAAAAGTGACATGGAAGGTTTCCTCAACTTGTTGTTTTCTAGTGTTAAACACCCTGAAATCCTTAGACATCAGTGAGTATCCTAAGAAGTATCCATCATCAGCTTTTGCATCAAATTTGCCTAAGTGATCCTTGTGATTGTGAATGAACACAAGACACCCAAACACATGAAAGTAGCTTATATCAAGGAGTCTTCCTTTGAAGATCTCATAAGGGGTTTTGTTGTGCCTTTTGACAATAATTGATCTGTTTTGAGTGTAACAGGCTGTCTTGACAGCTTCAGTCCAAAAGTGCTTTGAGAGTACTGAGCCATTTAACATGGTTCTACCAGCCTCAATGAGAGTTATGTTTTTCCTTTCAGCTACCCCATTTTTTTCAGGGGTATAAGGAGATGAGAAATTTTGGGAAATCCCTTTTTTATCACAGAAACCCTCAAGCTCCTGATTCTTGAATTCAGTACGATTGTCAGTCCTGATTTGTTTTACTTTAATGTCATTTTGGTTTTCAATCTTCCTAATAAATGACATTATTGTATGAGCTGCCTGACTCTTTTTGGAAAGAAAATATACCCAATTATATCTTGAGAACTCATCAACAATGACAAGGGTATATTTCTCATGCTAAATTGATCTAGGACTTACAGGTCCAAACAGATCCATATGCAAGAGGTAAAGGCAAATTTTGATTGAGAAATTTTATTTAGTTTTGAAAGATGCTCTGTGATGTTTTCCTTTTTCACAGGCAGAACATGGTTTATCCTTTGCAAATACAAGTGATGGTAAACCAAGGACTTTTTTTTGTTTAGCCAAGTTGTTGATATTTTTAAAATTTAAGTAAGATAGTCTCTTGTGCCATAGCCAGTTGACAGTTTCAGTGGCTTTGGAAAAGAGACAAGTTCCATTCTAAGAGAGAGTTGACATGTCTAGTACATATACATCATCTCTCCTAGGAGCAATGAGAACAACTTCTTTATTGGCATTAAAAATATTCCCTTGTTTATCATCAAATTGCACTATGTATTTTGGATCACACAGCTGACTGACACATATGAGATTATACTTCAGACCATTAACATAAGCAATTCTAGAGAACACTATACCATTACAATTTACTGAACCGTAACCTTCAGTGGGACATGATGAGTTATCACCAAATACTACCTTAGGTCCTGGTTTTTCTACATATTTGTGCAGATATTCCTTCAAACCAGTCATGCTTCTTGAACATCCACTATCTAGATGCCAAACAGGCTCCCTAGCATATCTCTGCACAAATAGTAAACTCAGTTAGTTTCTCTTGCTAACCCACTTACTAGTGGGCTTGAGTCTGATGGTCTGTTTGAACTTTGCAATGGACTCATGGTCAGTGGTTGAGTGAACAGTGCTACCACAGGTTTTCCACTTGCTTACTGAGGGAGACTCAGTGATGCGGGGTGATTTTGTGCTTCTCCTTGCATGTATGACCATGTCATGTTGAGATGTCTCATGTGCTGGATTTCCACATATTTCACAGCAGGAGTTCATGAGACAATCATCAGGATGGTGATCATTGAAACCACAGTGTGGGCAATGAGGGAAAGCTTTAGATTTTGGCCTTTGAGCCTGCCTGGATGATGAAGCAAATTGGTGACTAAGAGCACACGGTATCGTGCTCTTTGGCTCGGCAAATGCTCCCAACTAGAACTAATAGCGCCGCCATATTCATACCATCAATCACGCCATTTGCATGCCAAAAGATCTTGAGCCATTTGAATGGCTCACGCCAAATGATGTTTTGTGCAGGGGCGGACCTACACTCTTGGTGCTAAAAAGACATTTTTTTGCCACATAACCATATGCATATCTGGTTTTGTTGGTGTAAAAAATAAAAAATCTGTTATTTTTTTGTGAAGATGGATCTTGGGGAAGATGGGTAGATGGGTATTGGGGAAGATGGGTATTGGGATGATGGGGAAGACAAATACTATTAAATATCCATTACTGTACTATTTATGCATCTTTAATAATTGCCCAATATTTGTTTTACTTTATAGTTATACGTTTATATACATTAATAATTGCCCAATATTTGTTGTTATTTATTTTTATTTTTATTGTGAGTGAGTGGGTATATTTGGTGGGGTATTTTGTGGGACCCAATAACATGTTATTGGTGTGTTATGAAGGAGGGTGTTTGAGTTATTGGTGTGTTATTTGGAAGTGTATGATGTGGCGCTGAGGTGGCATACCAATAACGTGTTATTGGTATTGCCTATACCTTGTGCTCTAAGGTTGGTATAATTTTCTTCATTCGGTGACTTTGCATATTGCAAGTGATCGAAGTTTCAGGATCTTCTCTTTGCGCATCATGCAAAAGAGAATTCGTAGCAATTGTCGGTGGTATGACTTGTATAATGGCACAACACACTTCATTTGGACTTGGGTTGCTTTTGACTTGGAGGAACTTGAGGAGATTGATTTTGGTTCTTTGATTATTGAATCAGAACCTTCTTAGTGAGTTCATCTTTTCACCCGCTTTCTCACAAGTTCACCAATCGCTTGATTTGGTCTTCTTGAGGGGCCAAGATGTGAAAGTCTCAATAGGAACTGAATCTTCTTTGGTTGGTTTTTCAGGTGTTTTCAGTATTGTTCTACCAAGTCCAGATCTTTCTCTAGGAGAGTGTGGGGTGAATTGTAGTGGAGTAAGCTCAGAGTTTGGTGCAGCTCCCTGAAGAGATTTCAGAGGTGGAAGTGCTTGTGATTCACTTGGACTCGGTGATGGATTCAGATATCTGGGTACATCGTGGAGTCCAAGCATGTTCTTGAGTGTCGACTTTCGTGTTCAAGTATTCTTCTAGAATCGGTTAGGTAGCTTCTCGTCGTGGTTCACCCTTTCAATCCAGTCATTGGGTTTAGGCATTGTCTCTTTACTAGAGAGCAGACCAACATACATAAAAGGTTTGGGACTTTGACCTTCACTGAGTGGATCAGTGAGTTGGTCCTCACTTAGTATTCTCTTTTTATTACTAGGGGCCTGAACAGTTTCATAGACTCTAGGGTTCTTAGTGGTCCAACTTTCGATGACTTGTTTTTCCTTCTTAAGTTCTTCCTGAAGAGCTTGATTTCGTCTTACTAACTCAGAGTTTTGAATTTGCAGTGTAACAGCCTCAAGTTTGGCTTGTTTTAAAATAAGTAATTCATCTCTACACTTATTTAACTCAAAACTTAACTTGTTATATTTGGAAAACAGATTTAATCGTTGCTCTTCTACGAACTTAAGATCAACATTAATATAATTCATGAAATACTGCCAGTCTGAATCATCATCCATGGAAAGTAAGATGTTAACTTCTTCATAGTGATGTTAACCCATTCACCATTCCTAGCATGATTCTTTCCAACTGCTAGTTTGTCTTCTTCTGAGAGAGCCATCAGTGCACTGACTTACACCATTTCATCATTTAAGGAGACTGGCTCTTCATCCCAGTCAAAGACTTCAGCTACAAGGCCTTTGTTTTTTCCCTGCACAGATTTAACATTTTGTGTAGTTTCTAAGGGAGTGGCCTCAAGAATAGCTAGTTTGGTCTTGGCTTTCCTATATTTTACTTCAAAATCAATAGCTTTATTTTGGTCAGACTTGTTTTGATAAGTTTGACGAGACTGAAAGATCTTGGGTTGAAATTTCCTAAAACCTAAGGACTGATTTGACCCTGAGGGCTTGTATGAGGGTTCTGAAACAGTTTTTGAAAAACAATTTTTAGCAAAATGACCTTTTTTTTTACATTTAAAACACTCAGCGTTCTCATTGGCTTTAGCATTGAAAAGTTTTTGTTTCTTCTTATAAATCGTTTTGAATTAGTGCCCTTTCCTGAAACTCAATGTTTAAGTCACTCAGGTACTCCTCACTAGTTCTCTCATCAGCCTCATCATAAGAATTTTCTTGAAATCCTGAACAACACTGTTTCAAAAGAAAGCAGTTGAAATGGGTGTTGAGGTGGTTGTTAGGGACTTTTTAACTTCCTGAGACTTCTTCAAATCAGGGTATCGTCTATTGATGAGATTATCTTCATAGATGAATTTCCCATAGATTTCAGGAAGTTCAAGGGTCTGAATATGATTTGCATTTCTAAGTCCATGAGAGAAGTTCAACCATTTCTCAGGGAGATTGTTAACAAAACCAACATTTATTTCATGTTTAGACAACTTAACACCATCATTTGACAATTCATTCAACAAGGTTTTATAACGGGTGTAAGTTTGAGCGAGGGTTTCAGAGTCTTTGGCTCTAAAGGTATTGTACTCAAGTTTCAGGTACATGATCATGTTTTCCTTGGTATTTGAGGGACCTCATAGATGTGGACCAAGTCATCATGTTTGCTTGGTTGTATTACAGATAATGACTGACTCTATTACATCATCAGGGAGACATGATATGATGATGCTTTTGAGTCTTTAGTCCTGATTGACCACCCTTCTCTCATCTTGGGTCCACTGAGCATCCGGTTTAGGTAAACCTTCAGCAGTCTTTGGGACAAATGGACCTTCATTAATACACTTAATGTAATAAGGTTCCATCCCAGTTAAGTAGCAAAGCATACACTTTTTCCACTTGTTAAATTTACCAACTTCAAGTCGAGGGGCAACAGCAGCATAGGCTCCACCCTTTTTATCGAAAAGTTGGGGAACTTCACTTTCAGCCATGTTAGGATCCTGATTTTAAAAACGTTTTGAGCGGCTTAAAAGGGTTTTATAAATCAGCCTGCTCTGATACCACTTGTTGTTCTCATATCACAAATAGCAAAACTATAATTTTATGCTAAGTATGATCCATGACTGAAGCAAAGTAGTTGAAAAACTAAGTTTAAACATGATAAGTAATTTAAGTACACAGTATATTTTTCAACGTTTATATCTTTATTAAAACGAATAAAAAAGAATATATTACCCAAGTGTTTGCGGAACAACACTTGGGATTGAATGACAAGTATGTTGTGCACTCCTCACTAAGCGTAGGCTGAGTCTAAGCACAACTATCAGGAACCACTGAGCTATCTCAGGGACATAGTCGTATTTGAAGGAGTGAAAGTTGCTTGTGTGTGTTTTTCACAATTAATGCACAAGCTTTTTTTTCACTCCTACCTTATGGCTATTTGTACAAGTATGAATTTAACTATATCCTAAAAGACAAACTGACATAAGCTATAGAGACAAAATACTAATGCATTTTGTCTCTGTTTACAAGAACCTATTTTGGGTAACAAACAAGTTAGCTTTCTGGTTGTCAGTGATGACACTGATCTTGGTTGTTAGCCTTTCAGGGAAAGTTTGAATTATGGCAGATAAGGACTCCTCCTTATAAGTTTAAACTTATCCCGCATTGTCCCGCCCATTCTTCAGTCTTCTAGTCTTCAGTCTTGGTCTTCAGTATTTGTATTCAGTAATCATAGTTGATGAGGAGTTATGGGATTCAGTGAGTTATTGTCATCACTCACTTAACCCATCATCTTCTTCTTGACCCAGTCTTCACCCCTTAAGTTCTACCTCATTGAGTGACTATGCGCTCAGTGACCTGTTAGTGTTTAAGGTTATAAACACTTAGGGTATTTTCTATTCAAATCATAGAATTAAGGGGTTTGTGTATTCACTGAACCCAACAGGTATATCTTGTTAAGTCGATTTCACAGCCAGGTGTGAATGTTGAGAAGCGAATAAGGTGTATTTAAAGGCATAAATTAGCAAGAAAATGTGTGGAACAAGTGTTTGGCTCGCTAATAAAAAAGTGGGCTATAATAAAATATCATGCACGACCGATGACTCTTAAGAAAATAACGGATATGTTGTACACATGCATCATATTACATAATATGATACGAAAAGACAAAAAGACGGCAATCTCACGCTCGATTTTTATTCAGAGCAGCAACATCATGAGAATGATCTTGTACGAACAAATGAAGAAATGCTACAAGTTATTAGCGATTTACTCAACGAGGAAGCTCATCTAAACCTTAAAGTTGATTTAGTGAAACACATTTGGCGTCGAAAAAATGCACAATAATTTGTAATCATTTTATTTTAACTTTTATTGTACTGTTTTTATTCTATTGAATTACTAATGTAATATTTTTTAATTTAATGAGATTTTAGTTTTAGTGTTTTAAAATAAAAAATAGAAGTTAGTGGTGATGTTGGTTATTTTATTAATGTTGGTGGTGATGTTACTTGATGAGAGAGAAGTTGATGTAGCATTGAGTTGACGGTGATATTGAATGTCACTATTACCGTCGGCCTAAGTATATTATTTGTTCTATGGAAAAATGTATTGGCAGTATTGCATACAAAGTTGGTTATGACCTCATGGTTAAGTTTAATTTTGATTTCCTTTGCTTCTTGTCAAATAATTACTCGTTAATCCTATATTCATGGTCATCTTGTTTGAGTAAAAATCAATATGTTTGTACTTGGTTCATATTACCTATTCATCATCTTTATTTGTTTCAACCTAAATAAACAATGCTTATATTTAAAAGTTGTTATAACTCACACAGTTGGATGGATTGATTGATCTAGAAGATTGTTATTATATTCGTAAATCATCATCTCAAACACTCGAACCATATTTTCTAAGAGGTGATTTCACTCTACTATTTTATTTGCGCACTCAAAATTATGTCATGACATTTATACTTTTAATATTTATGTTTTGATTTGCGGAAGTGTTATGAATCCATAGTAAAATACTTTTCCTAACAGTTACGGAAAATTAAACAAGATAACCAAACTTTAACATATCAAACGACACAAGTTCTTAATCATCAAGGGAAACGCGACAACCAAATGTTTGCTAGCGCATCCCTAGCTATATCTCACTGGAGGGGAACGCTGAGTTGGATGTACCGGAGTATCGTGATGGTGTAATGGGTCCGGGCCAGAAGGAACGGCCGTTTTGATTGTGTCAAACCATGGACTTGGATGAGGGTCATTAGGTGTTGTTGGTGGGTTCGGAGCATCATGAGCCAACCTTTTATAGGGTCATACAATGCATGTTGGGTCGAGCCATTAGTAGTCGATGGTGCTACATGTAAATCCAAAAGAAATTTTCTCGTTGTAAAGACATTCGAGCCATAAACCATAGAAATCGAAAAAAGTGTGATGAAAGTGAGCAAATGGAACCCCATTGTCAGTTATGGTTATCGAACTCTTATTTTGTCATCGCATCAATTTATAATTCTTCTGTTAGGGTAAAGGAGTAACAAGAGTGGCATTTTTAGTATTAGTTAGCATGTATGGTAAACTTTTAATCATCATTAACTTTTTTTTTTAGAATTAATTATCATTAACTATTTGGGCTAAAAACACTCGTCTAATTATTGAAATCGTGTATGTTGGAGGGCTCTCATTATTAATGAAATTTCAGGATAAAGATGAGGCGTTGGGTTTCTTGTCAAAAAAGGAGGTCTGGAGTAAGTGGTTCAAGGTTTTGGACATGTGGATTGGCCAAGCGTTCACGTTTGAAAGAGTGGCATGGTTAAAGATTCACGGTGTTCCCATCAACCTAGCTACTAACGAGACCTTTGATGACATTGCTAGTTTATTTGGCAAAGTTATTCATCCATCTCAACTTTCTCTTGGAGACGGTGATATCTCTGAAGGCATGGTGGGGATCCTTGTTGGCGAGGGTGGAAAAATTAGTGACACGGTTAATCTTCGATGGTCTAATAAAACGTTCAGAACATGGATCATTGAAGAATCGGGCAAGTGGGATCCTGAATGTACAGGTGCGGTGGTCATGAAGAAGGAGATAGTTGTCGAACCATTGGTTAAGTCCTGTGATGACGGGGAGACGGACGTGTTGCAAGTTCCGGGGAAGGGAGGTGACAAAGGTGAAGACGAAGAGGTGGATCACCCATTGGAGGAAGGGGAATATCGTATTCCGTTGCATGGGGAGTATGGGGAAACTCAAGCGGTGCATGGGAAGTCTCAAGAGAAGGATTATAATGATGTTGTCCTTGAGAATGACGTGGATGTGGGAAATGAATATGTTGGGTGTAGTGCGTCTAATTATGTGGAGGTGGCTGAGATAAATCAAGTGGAGAATACAAACAGTTTGGGCCTTAACAATGAAAGTAACTTCTGTAACCCATTCGGTGCTAAAAAGAATAATGGGCTGAGGCCAAAAGTTAAATCTGGTAGGAAAATTAAAAGAAGCCAGAAACCCAAAAATAACACTAACAGCCCTTTGGAGACTAATCGACCAAAGAAACGAAGTAGACAAGAAGTGGATGATCCTTTTGACCTGGATAGATTCATTGGTATTGTGTATTCCAATGAGAAATCAGGAGGGGAAGAGGGGAAAGGAACGCAAGGTGGCGAACCACTGGTGTGTAGTCGAGAGGATGTTTCGGATCCGGGTGAGAAGGTGGACGAGTATCTTGATAAGGAGGTGGAGAATACCATCAAAATTGGTGCTGTGTTAGGTGTGGATCTAGCAGAACAGGAGGAATTGGTAAGAATCTCAATTGAGGAAGAAGGTAATAATGTGGTTAATCAATGAATTTTTTATCTTTGAATGTAAGGGGGATAGGAGGCTTGGAAAAGGGGCCATGGATTAGTAAACTTAAGAAAGATTATGGGGTTGATTTTATCGCGATTCAAGAAACTAAGTTGGTCGACGCCTCGAGTTTTAATGGGTTTAGTATTTGGGGAGATAATAGTTTCGGTATGGAAATTGAGGGTGCGACTGGTCAATCAGGGGGTCTTTTGTGTATGTGGAATAAAGGGGTGTTTACATGTAGGTCGTGCACTAAGAATCGTAACTTCCTTTTAGTTTCGGGGGTTTTAAAGGGGCTCAATGAAGTGGTGAATATCCTGAATGTGTATGCTCCGCAAGGAGTTGCTGCTAAACGTGTCCTTTGGGATCAGATTGAATTGCTTGTGTCGTCTTACAGCGGTATGTGGGTTGTTTTGGGCGACTTCAATGCTGTCCGATTTCCTGAGGAACGGTCGGGGTCGGCTTTTAAAAACTCGTGTGCTAGGAACTTTAATGAGTTTATTCACCGGTCGGGGTTATTGGAATTTCCTATGAAAGGGAAGAGGTTTACTTGTACGCGGGATAATGGTAAGAAGTTGAGCAAAATTGATAGGTTCTTGGTGTGTTCTAGTTTTTTTAACAAGTGGCCCGAGGCTTGTTTAAGAACGTTGCCAAGTGATCCGCGCAAAACAGTCAAGCTAAATTACTCAAGCCTGCCACTTGTGAATGGCAGACCGTAATCAGTTTAAAACTGCTCAAACACGAATGCAATGAAGTCCAGGAGAGTATAATGTTTCCCCAGGTCGTTATGTCCCAACGAGCTGTGCGAGAATAGTCAAACGTGTAGTGATCGAGAGATTTGAACGGGAAAAGAGATTTGAAGATGATTATAACTAATGAAAAAGCCCATAAACTACAGGGGCTTAAATGCAAATTAAAGAAAGTTAAAAAGATAAAATCTATTAAATAAACGCTATCACTATTTTAAAATTGATGAACGTTTAAAAATTAAAACTTAAAACTTACGTTTAAATAAAAATAACGTAAACGTACAAAATAAAAAGTGAAACTTACACAATATTAACCCTAAAAATATGAAAATGATATTTTTATAAACCTAATGATATAAGAAAATTTTAGAAAAGAAAATTATTTTTATAACTAATTATCTAATTATTATTAATTAAAAACTATTTTAACTATTTAATAATTACCTAAAATACAAGAAATTAGGAAATAAAGCTAGAAAAATAAAATTATGAAATGAAAAGTCTAAAATATCAAACTAGAATTTTAAAACTATTTTTGTATTTTATGATTATTTTTCTATTTTTTGAATTTTAAACTATTTAAAACTAATTAAATTACTAAAAATTACCAAATAAACTATGAAAATCTGGAAAATTACTTTTTTACTTTTTATATTTATCTTAACTTAATAAAATTGAAAAATTATTTTTTTGAAGCTTTTCTTAATTATTTGTATTAAATACTATTTAAAAATGCTTAAAAACTAAATAAAATGCAGAAAAATAGCAAAACAACTTGGAAAAATCTGAAAATTTCAGGAAAAGTCTAAAATGATATAAGGAATAAAGGAAAAATAGAAAAAGAGGTGCTTATGTGGAGGATATAGAAACTGATGTGTAAGTGCTTAATGGAATAAGCACTTGAATGAGCAAATGGGATCCTAATGCTACCAAACTGTTACACAAGCTACAATAAGCTAAAATAGCTCAAAAGCAACAAGTTTCCACTGATTATGACCTCTGGATTACAAGTTGCAATGATTTGGTCAATTGAGCAAATAAGCTAAAAAACAGTTCTGAGGGGTAACTTGTAGGCAGAAAATAAGCAATCAAATAAGCTAAACACTAGAAATAAATTATAGAGACCTGAAGTAGACCTGGTTGGGAACATGTGCACCAAAACTCAGACCTTGCCAAGCTCAAATGAGCTTGTGGCAAGGTCTGCAAGTTCTGCAAAAGCCCTGTGCAGGCTTAGTCCTTGTGCACAGGGCACTTTTGCCATTTTTAACAAGCTCTTTTGGAGCTTTTGAAAAAACTATAAAATCAACAAAAATAGTGATAAGAAACTAGACCTACTGAACTTATAGAACCTAGATTTTCACTTGATTTGGTTGAAATGAGCCAAATAAAATCACCCTAGATAGCTCAAACCGAATTTTGCAACACTTGACTTTTGATGAAAACATGAAAGTTGACTTTTATGGATTTTAAAGCCAATTTATGAACTGAAAATTGACATATAGTGATGAAATGAACTTAAGGAAAGCAATGTTTATGGAATTTGAACTCAAAACAAGTAGTTTGATTCTCAAAATCACAACAATTACAACAGAAGATAGATATGATGAATATGTTGACTATTAAACTTTGCAGGCACAAATATTTGACTCAAATGAATCTCAAATGACCAAACAAACATGAACCAACAGGAAACACCCACTGTCTAAGCCTATGAAAGTGTTTTGACAGCAAATCCAAACACTCTTATAATGACTGATATTCAAATGAAATTGAAACAAACTTCTAAACTAGCTTAAGCAGACCATCAAACTGAGCTCATATGATCAAATTACAACTATATAAACATATCACAATCATTGATGGTCTCAGATATACAGTAAACATAAACTGCAGTTTTGACAAGAAAACAGAAATTAAAATAAAACTCACAGATTCCAACCTTGATGCAAACCGAAACCAAACCAAATCCTACTCTAACCTAGGCTATTTCAACCCAATTTAGTCAACGCAACAACCCAAGATCGCTTTCATACCCATTTTGAGCTCTGTTGACTTTTGTTGACTTTGCATCCAAAATGTTTGAAATCGCTCCCAAAGCTTGTCAAAAGCTATAATATGCTTATGTGAGCTTGTAATGGCTTAAAAATAAGCTACTAACAACTTTAAATCAAGAGTTTGAAAATCAAATTTTCAACAAAGAACCTCAAAATCTGAAATGTAAATGGAACCTTGAATTGATACTCAAAAGTGAATTATAATGATAAAGTAATCAAAGTTTAATACATTTAAAGCTTAAGATTACATTTTAGATTACTAATTAAGTTAACTAAAAAAAACGACATACAAAAAAATTTTAAAACTAAAACTACTCTGTTCTTCTCCTTCTCTCTTCCTTTTTATAGCTCTGAAAGCTTCCACGTGTCCTCTATAGCAGATCCCACCTCCCCATTTGACCATTGGTTGAGTAATGAGTGTTTTGGCCAAATTTCCATTTTGGCGGGAAGGCCTAATTTTGACTTTGTTGACCTTCTAAGCTAGCACTAGGGGGGGGGGTGGAGGTGTAGGAGTGATGGGAGAGGTGATAAGGTTGCAGGGATAAGAGGTGAAAAAGGTGAGGTGTTGCAGAGGTACAGGGCAAGTGGGGGAAGGAGGAAACCATGGTGGGAGGGAAACAGGCAGTTTGACTGCTTGTGTTGACCAAGGGTTCAAAATGGGGAAAGGGGGTCAAAATGGTTTATATGGCAGGGTCATATGTGGGAAAGGGTCAAATGGTGGTTGTTTAGTACAAGGACTAGTTTTGTAATTCTTCAAACTTGAGGGCCATTCTGTAATTTTCCAAACTTGATACAAGGACTAAAACCGACAAACTTCAATAGTACAAGGACCGCTTTTGACAATTTCAAATTTTCGAGGACCAAACTTGACAATTTTGAAAGTTCGGGGACCTTTTCGCCATTTTACAAAAGATTTATTCAAGGACCATTTTGACAAATTAGAATATTTCATGGACCTTGAATAACATTTCTCTTTATTTAGATTTACTGTGGACTGCTTTTGACAACTTTTGAAACTTGGGGACTAAAGCGCCAATTATGCAAATTTGATAATGCCACCGATTTTGATATTTTGCATTTAAAACACATAAAACACTTATTTGTGATATTTTTATCATTTTGATGCATTTGAGTGTTTTCGGATGTTTTTGCGCTTAAATGGTACAAAATGATGAGTATTTAGACACTCATCAATCCCCACACTAAGATATTGCTAGTCCCTAGCAATGTTTTAAGAAAAATTAATGGATTTTATCTCTTTACCAAAAGCCATTACTCGGAGTAGCCAAATGTTTCAGCTCAAGTAAGAACCATGGTACATCGATAACCATGTGATTTTGAGCAAACCACCGACTTTCAACGGATTTGATTTGTCTTTACCGTGCCGCACCTTCCGGACTAGCCAACTCTTAGATAAATTATCGGCATTATCTTTGGTGAGTGATTACCAATTATGGTTTTTCCATCGCCTTTACCACAAGCCATAAACTTGCGGGCTAGCCAACTCTTCACTTTTAGGGATATGGTGAATGAATACCATACAATTTTGGGCAAATTGTAAGCCGTCAACGGATTTGAGATATCTTTACCAAGAGCCGTTTGCTCTGGATTAGCCAATCCTTATGTGGGTTAGACATGGTGGATGATTACCATTTGTTGTGTTTAGTACATAGTACTTCCACTAAAAAATTTTAAATTTTGGCCATTTTGGGGAAAAGGGACTAAAAGGGTACATTTACGATCAAAATTGCGAATTTCCCCACACTTAGAAATGAATATTGTCCTCAATATTCAAAGTACCTACTGTTATGCGAAACTTAGAACATAAAAGATAACATTATTGCTAAGTGTGGAAACACAACAATTATTCTCTTTTCAATATTTACAATTTTCAAAGTTTTTAGATCTATATACAACATGTGGGCATCTCCCCACACTAGGGTGGTACACACGGTGAAAACCCATGTTAAGCTCTTGTTTTTGATTACCGAGTCGCTAGCTTGACTCGACCCGAATTAACCGTTCATGGGGAAGTAAGTGGAAGAGACAATCTCCATCGGACTTTCATTCAAGATGTTTGGATAAACATTGAAGTACGTGAAAGTTCCACACCGATGAGATATGCATGCATGCACCCGGCTCACAAATGGTGCATGGAAATGCTCGGTCAAAGATAATGTCTTCATTCCCGAAGGAGTGAAGAACAGAGAAGCCACGGATATATGAAGAAAAGGAAGAAAATCATGATACAAATCATGAATAACTCTTCATCCTCGATAGGAGAATTCATAGTTTCATGAATCTCCTCGATTAAGCTTACTTGATCAAGACATACTATGGGTGTGTCTAGATCAGTGAAAGTTATCATACTCCGGTGGAGATATGATATGAGTGAGTTCATCGGCGAACTCCTCGAAGGTAAATGAATCATATTCGTAATTGGTATCGGTGGGTTCACCGGTGAACTCATCCAATGTAAATGATTCATAATCGGGAGAGAATTATGAGAATGAAAAGTGGTATCGCCACTAATCTTCTCTCCCATAATATCAAAACAAAGGCTTTCATTTCCGGAATAGAATCATCGGAAAGAATGTCACTATCCTTAATGGGGATACGAGATGAAATAGGTTTTCATTGAAAGCCTCGATTTTAGAAATGAGAAGTCCGACATTCAAGAATGTTGCACGGTGCTTCATCTTTGATTTCGAAGTCGATAACTTCATCATTCTCTTCTTCTAAGCTAACAAGCTCGAAGGTAAATCTTCCACATAAACGATGTCTCCACAAGATAACGAATCATTATCATTAGAATCGAGAACATCTCAATATGATCATTTGGAAGACAAGAGGAGGAGGATATCACACATGATCAAGAATTCCTGTGACTCTCTTGGGATTGGGACAAGGTTCTCAACACTAGACTTTATGAATTCGTCCGATTCCTTTTCGTGAACAAAGTGTCAAGATGCTCGTCCCCATATTTAGAGAGTGAGTGGGAATATCGGTGTGATAACAACAGATCGAGGGAGTTTAGAAGGACTAGCATACATATGTTTAATACTTTCCATTTGTTCTTCCGCTAGTAATTCCATCATAGTCTTTTCTCCCCGATTTTTCATGGAAGGAGTTTCAACCGATGAACTTGATGAATCTGCACAAAGTTGACTAATATCAAGGGTAACTTCATCATCATCGCCATCGTGAATGAAACGGAATCGAGAGCTAGATTTGGTCGCTTTCTTTTGCAATTGATTCCTAATAGATTTTTCAAAGGCAACTGGGAATCTAATTTAGCATCCGCTTCTTGACTAACAAAACTTCCATGGATTTTTCATTTGGATTATCTTGGGGATGTTTACATTCCTTCAAATCTTTCACTAAATCCAAAAGATCAAGTAGAAGATTTTGAGGAAGTGGCTCAGCCGAGGTGGTGCCCGATTCACTTGGTACCGTGGAGGTTGGTCATGATACGAAGAGTCGTAATTGTTACAAGGAAATGGACTCCTTGTTTGACAATCGAGCTAGAGTGAGGACCTCCACAATATTCACAACAAGAAACCGATGTGGCCGCGAGTCATATGTGTTGTAGTCATAATTGTTATCGGGAACCCGCTCATAGAGAAGCATGTTTCCGATTGACAATCGAATCGTAGTGTGAACCACCACAAGACTCACAACAAGAAATCTGCTTGAGTCTCACAAAGGTGTGTAGTAGGATGGAATGAATCGGTTGTGTTATGGTAGGAATAGGGATCCCGGTTATAGATGCACTGCTTCCCGATTCCACCATACTACAACCGGGGCAATTGCCACCATTATAAGGACCACCACACCATTGACATCCAAGAGGGTGAGGATAAGACATAGAAAGAATCAAAGGTTTACAGAGGGTAAGAAATGAAGAATCAAAAGGGTAAGAGGGTAAAGAGGAATATTTTGGTATTTTTGAAAAACATTTTGTAGAAACAAAGAATGAAAATCTTTTGGGTTTTGATTTTATAGATGGTATAAACAAGGAGTGATGTCAAATCACTAACTGCTAAACGAAGACTATTAGCATCGCTCCCAAGTGGCGCCAAAATTTGATCCGCAAGCGACCGTCAAGCTAAATTACTCAAGCTCCGCCACTTGTGAATGGCGGACCGTAATCGCTTAAAACCGCTCAAACACGAATGCAATGAAGTCCGGAGAGTATAATGTTTCCCAGTGTCGTTATGTCCCAACGAGTACGTGCGAGAATAGTCAAACGTGTAGTGATCGAGAGATTTGAACGGAAAAGAGATTTGAAGATGATTATAACTAATGAAAAGCCCATAAACTACGGGGCTTAAATGCAAATTAAAGAAAGTTAAAAGATAAAATCTATTAAATAAACGCTATCACTATTTTAAAATTGATGAACGTTTAAAAATTAAAACTTAAAACTTACGTTTAAATAAAAATAACGAACGTACAAAATAAAAAGTGAAACTTACACAATATTAACCCTAAAAATATGAAAATGATATTTTATAAACCTAATGATATAAGAAAATTTTTAGAAAAAGAAAATTATTTTTATAACTAATTATCTAATTATTATTAATTAAAACTATTTTAACTATTTAATAATTACCTAAAATACAAGAAATTAGGAAATAAAGCTAGAAAAATAAAATTATGAAATGAAAAGTCTAAAATATCAAACTAGAATTTTAAAACTATTTTTGTATTTTTATGATTATTTTTCTATTTTTTTGAATTTTAAACTATTTAAAACTAATTAAATTACTAAAAATTACCAAATAAACTATGAAAATCTGGAAAATTACTTTTTTACTTTTTATATTTATCTTAACTTAATAAAATTGAAAATTATTTTTTGAAGCTTTTCTTAATTATTTGTATTAAATACTATTTAAAAATGCTTAAAAACTAAATAAAATGCGTAAAAATAGCAAAACAACTTGGAAAAATCTGAAAATTTCAGAAAAGTCTAAAATGATATAAGGAATAAAGGAAAAATAGAAAAGAGGTGCTTATGTGGAGGATATAGAATCGATGTGTAAGTGCTTAATGGAATAAGCACTTGAATGAGCAAATGGGATCCTAATGCTACCAAACCGTTACACAAGCTACAATAAGCTAAAATAGCTCAAAAGCAACAAGTTTCCACTGATTATGACCTCTGGATTACAAGTTGCAATGATTTGGTCAATTGAGCAAATAAGCTAAAAAGCTTGATTCTAGGGTAACTTGTGGCGTAAAATAAGCAATCAAATAAGCTAAACACTAGAAATAAATTATAGAGACTATGAAGTAGACCTGGTTGGGAACATGTGCACCAAAACTCAGACCTTGCCAAGCTCAAATGAGCTTGTGGCAAGGTCTGCAGTCCTGCAAAAGCCCATGCGAGCTTAGTCCTTGCACAGTGGCACTTTTACCATTTTTAACAAGCTCTTTTGGAGCTTTTGAAAAACTATAAAATCAACAAAAATAGTGATAAGAAACTAGACCCATCTGAACTTATAGAACCTAGATTTTCACTTGATTTGGTTCGAAATGAGCCAAATAAAAATCACCCTAGATAGGCTCAAAACTGAATTTTGCAACACTTGACTTTTGATGAAAACATGAAAGTTGACTTTTATGGATTTTAAAGCCAATTTATGAACTGAAAATTGACATATAGTGATGAAATGAACTTAAGGAAAGCAATGTTTATGGAATTTGAACTCAAAACAAGTAGTTTGATTCTCAAAATCACAACAGTGCAACAGGAAGATAGATATGATGAATATGTTGACTATTAAACTTTGCAGGCACAAATATTTGACTCAAATGAATCTCAAATGACCAAACAAACATGAACCAACAGGAAACACCCACTGTCTAAGCCTATGAAAGTGTTTTGACAGCAAATCCAAACACTCTTATAATGACTGATATTCAAATGAAATTGAAACAAACTTCTAAACTAGCTTAAGCAGACCATCAAACTGAGCTCATATGATCAAATTACAACTATATAAACATATCACAATCATTGATGGTCTCAGATATACAGTAAACATAAACTGCAGTTTTGACAAGAAAACAGAAATTAAAATAAAACTCACAGGATTCCAACCTTGATGCAAACTGAAACCAAACCAAATCCTACTCTAACCTAGGCTATTTCAACCCAATTTAGTCACTGCAACAACCCAAGATCAGCTTTCATACCCATTTTGAGCTCCTGTTGACTTTTGTTGACTTTGCATCCAAAATGTTTGAAACTGTTCCCAAAGCTTGTCAAAAGCTATAATATGCTTATGTGAGCTTGTAATGGCTTAAAAATAAGCTACTAACAACTTTAAATCAAGAGTTTGAAAATCAAATTTTCAACAAAGGAACCTCAAAATCAAATGTAAATGGAACCTTGAATTGATACTCAAAAGTGAATTATAATGATAAAGTAATCAAAGTTTAATACATTTAAAGCTTAAGATTACATTTTAGATTACTAATTAAGTTAACTAAAAAACGACATACAAAAATTTTAAAACTAAAACTACTACAGCTTCTTCTCCTTCTCTCTTCCTTTTATAGCTCAAAGCTTCCACGTGTCCTCTATAGCGCATCCCACCTCCCATTTGACCATTGGTCGAGTAATGAGTGTTTTGGCCAAATTTCCATTTTGGCGGGAAGGCCTAATTTTGACTTTGTTGACCTTCTAAGCTAGCACTAGGGGGTGGAGGTGTAGGAGTGATGGGAGAGTGATAAGGTTGCGAGGATAAGAGGTGAAAAAGGTGAGGTGTTGCAGAGGCACAGGCAAGTGGGAAGGAGGAAACCATGGTGGGAGGAAACAGTGCGTTTGATTGCTTGTGTTGACCAAGGGTTCAAAATGGGAAAGGGGTCAAAATGGTTTATATGGCGGTCGTCATGTGGGAAAGTGGTCAAATGGTGGTTGTTTAGTACAAGGACTAGTTTTGTAATTCTTCAAACTTGAGGGCCATTCCTGTAATTTTCCAAACTTGATACAAGGACTAAAACCGACAAACTTCAATAGTACAAGGACCGTTTGACAATTTCAAATTTTCCAGGACCAAACTTGACAATTTTGAAAGTTCAAGGACCTTTTCGCCATTTTACAAAAGATTTATTCAAGGACCATTTTGACAAATTAGAATATTTCATGGACCTTGAATAACATTTCTCTTTATTTAGATTTACCGGGACCTGTTTTTGACAACTTTTGAAACTTGGGGACTAAAGCGCCAATTATGCAAATTTGATACGTTTTCACCGATTTTGATATTTTGCATTTAAAACACATAAAACACTTATTTGTGATATTTTTATCATTTTGATGCATTTCAGTGTTTTCGGATGTTTTTGCGCTTTAAATGGTACAAAATGATGAGTATTTAGACACTCATCACCAAGCCTTCACTCGGATCACTCTCCTTTGTTGTTATCTACGGTCTCTAAGAACTTTGGGCCAAGGCCGTTTCGAATTTTTAATTCTTGGATGTCGAAGGAGGGGTTTGAAGAGGTTGTGTTTTCGGCAGCCCGTTTGGAGAATAATGGGGATCTTCCTGATATTTTTCTGTCCAAGAAATTCAGAAGTATTAAGGATAGTATCAAAAAGTGGAGAGGTGAGATGTTAGAGAAAGAGAAAATAGATGAGGAAGCGGCTAGGATTGATGTCGAGAAATTAGAGATTGAGATGGAGAACAGGGGTTTATCGGAGGAAGAGGAATGGATTTATGTTGAAAGTAGAAAGGTTCTTAAAGATTTGGAAATTAATAAAAAACTTGATATTCGGCAACGATCTCGAGTGAGATGGGCGTTAGATGGGGACGAGAACTCTAGTTACTTTCATGGTATTGTTAATTGCCGTAAGGCGAGTAATAGTATTCCAGGGCTGATGATTCAAGGGGAATGGGTTTCGAAACCTAGTTTGGTCAAGAAGGAAGTTTTTAAGTTTTTTAAAAATCGTTTTGTGGAGGAAGTTAGCGTTAGACCGAGGCTTGAATGTTGGAATATTAAACGGATTGATGAAGACGTTATGGTTAATTTGTCGGATAGATTCTTAGCGTCGGAGATTAAGTTGGCGGTGTTTGGTTGTGGGAAGATAGAGCTCCGGTCCGGATGGGTTTAATATGCGTTTCATCAAACGTTTTGGCCGTTGTTTGAGAGGATATCTCGGATATCATGGAGGCTTTTTATCGCTGGGGATATCGGTCGGATGTGGTTCGTCAGATATCACATTGATTCCTAAAGGTAGTGATTCGAATGAGTTGAATAATTTTAGACCTATTAGTCTTGTGGGTATCATCAGCAAGACTATTTCTAAAGTGCTATCGAATCGGCTTAAATCGGTGCTGGACAAGGTGATTTCTTATTCACAGTCAGCTTTTCTAAGAGATAAATTCATCTTTGATGGGCCGCTGATCATCAACGAGGTTATAACATGGTGTAAAAAAAGTAAAAAATGATATTTATTCTTAAGATTGATTTCAAAAAGCGTATGACAATGTGAATCGAACTTTGTTATCATCGTGATGGAGCGGATGGGGTTTTCGAGGGCTTGGTGTATGTGGATTAGGGGTATTTTAAAATCGGTAGCGTTCCTCGGTGTTGGTCAATGGTGTTCCGACGTTTGAATTTCGGTTTGGGAAAGGGATGCGGCAAGGAGACCCGATTTCACCATTCCTTTTCCTTATTGTCATGGAAGCTCTCTCGTGTATGCTCAACAAGGCTCAAGAGGAAGGTCTTATTAAAGGGATTAGGCTGCCGAATGATGGTCCGAATATTTCGCATCTCCTTTTTGCGGATGATGCGATTATAATGGGAGAATGGTCGGAGTCTTGCCTCGTTAATGTGGTTAGAATCCTTCGGTGTTTCCATGTCTGTTCCGGGCTTAAAATTAACCTCTCTAAATCTTGCCTCTATGGGGTTGGGGTTAGTGATACTGAAGTGGTGGATAAAGCCAAGTTCGTGGGATGTAAGGTGGGGATCTCCACTTTTAAGTATCTGGGTATAACTGTTGGGGCAAACATGAATCGGATTAATAATTGGAGACCGGTGTTTGATGTGTTCGAAGCGCGTCTGTCGAAATGGAAAGCTAGAAGTTTATCGATTGGTGGAAGAATGACTCTGATTAAGTCGGTTTTGGAGAGTCTTCCATCTTATTATTTCTCCCTTTATAAAGCTCCGTGCAAAGTGATTAAAGATTTGGAATCTATTATTAGCAATTTTCTTTGGGGGGGATCGAAAGAGGAGTATAAGATGCATTGGGTTTCATGGGATAGAGTTAGTTCGCCAAAGAATTGTGGGGGTCTCGGTTTGTGCAAGTTAAAGGTGTCTAATGTCGCCCTCCTTTCGATATGGGGTTGGCGTTTCAAAGTCGAAGGTACGATCTTTGGTGCGAGGTGGTGAAGGCTCTTCATGTGTCGAATCGGTCGGATTTCCTCCGGTTCCTAAATCGTTATGTGGTGTGTGGAGCAATATTGTCAAAACTATGTCGAGAACCGTGGTCATTGGAATGCCTATCGAAACTTTTTAAAGGTAAAGTGGGCGTGGGTCGATGTTGCGTTTTGATTGATCCGTGGTTGTTGAACGTCCTCTCAAAGGAATATGTCCCGGACTTTTAAGCTTGATTCATGTAAAAGATGTAAGGTCGTTGAGAAATTAATAGAACGGATTTGGGTACGACGAAGGTGTGGAGCTGGAAAAGATCATCTATGACCGATGAGGAGAAAGGTGAAATGGAGGTGCTCGATAGGTTGTTGGAAGGGGTCGAGTTGTCAGACACGAAGGACGGTTGGATTTGGGTTGGGGCAGGTGATGGTGTGTTTTCAGTGGGAGCGGTTAGGAGGCTTATTAACAATGACCGGGATTTTAGTAACGTTCAAGTGTTTGAATGGTGTAAATGGATCCCGATTAAATGTAATGTCTTTGGATGGCGGGCGGTTTTGGGGAGGATTCCTACTGCCATGGCTCTTAGGCATAGAAATATCCCGATTCTCGATGTTTCGTGTCCCTTTGTGGTGACACCGAGGAATCCATCGATCATCCGCTCACTGTTGTATTGTGGCGAATGGTCTCGCAATATGTGACGCCGTGGTGCAAAGTCCAGAATCGGCGTTTGCTTTCAAGGATTTGGTGGACATTCATAATTTCATTGGATTATCGGGAAAGCTAAAGAGTTGTTCCAAGGCATTATTCGATAGGGTGTTGGAGTATTTGGAGAGCTAGGAATCGTATAAAGTTTCAAAAATTGAAGTATAGGTTGGTCGATATTATTAGTGAAGTTAAAGAGTTGGGTTTTCTTTGGGCGAGAAATCGTGCCAAGGTTCCTTCTTTGTCTTGGGTAGATTGGTGTAATTTTGTAATTATGTAGCGGTTTTGCCGTTGTTTGTGCCGCCCCGTCTTGTGGGTTGGTTGTTGTTTTAATGAAGTTCAATTTTCAAAAAAAAAATACAAAACGTAAGAATAAGGTCAAAACAAGTCCGACCCGACAAGGTCAATAATGGAGACAAAGAACGGGCCCGCTAATCTTTTATTTAGTTGTTAGTTTGTTGTTAGTTTAACAAGTAGTACATGAGCAAATCCCACTGGAATACAAGTAAACAAATGAGTACGTATAAAGTAATGATACTTTTTTAATTTTAATATTCGCAAATCGATAGCATATGTTATACGGAGTATACTCGTAATCTCGTTTACGGCTTGCTTAGAAAACAAGTTGTTTATTTCATTAGAATGGTAGTTTTTAACAACTTTACAATATTTATATCACAAATCTATCTCACATGTCTTAAATAATACTTGAACTCACAACCATTTAATTATAGAATTTTTCACATAACATGAGGTACCATTAAAATACTAGTTCTGTTGTATATAAACATAATTTTTGAATGCTATAGTTGCTTTGATATCGTAGTGTTATAGGTATATTGTACGTGGATTTATATATCAAGGGAACAGTTCTTGGAAAATAACTGTTTAAAGAGAAAAAGGTAGGATATCATAATATCGTGCCATGTGTCCCATGCATCAAGGGTATTTTAGGTAAATCAGAAAATTGAGAATTGTTGAACCCGCATTTTAATTTTTAAGCAAGCTGATATACTTTTAGATTTTATATATATGCATCCAAAATTTAATATATTTTATTATATTTGTTCATCTCGTCAACCCACCACTATTGTCATTTTTTTTTTTTTTTTTTTTTGAGAGTTAGAAATGAATTTGATTGATAACGGATTCTGATAAGATTGCATGACAGGCAAGAATTTGTGTTTTGAATGGCAAAACCAATTCTACTAAAATGAAATTTTGTGACTTAGGGTCATGAAATTACTTTGCACAACCCGTTGAACCTACCAAAACTCCACAAATGCCGTTTAAACCCAAATGTATCAAAAGAAAAAGGTAAATACGTGTTGATTCTCTAATCTTTCTCGTGTCATATTAGATGATTATAGCTTTGGAATGGTACAGTTGCATCAAGAACATCGATGCTTCCACAATTATTATGCAAATTAAATCATTTTGCATCAAATATATATTTTTATATTTATCATGTCATCTTCATCCTTGAACAGAATCATTACAAATCTATATCATCTTTATAATATGAAAAGTATAAATATGCAAAGCGATTTGCATTGTCATCGGCGTTAATTTACGTGATCGATCATCGTCGTCATCATCATTCATCGTCGATTTCAAAGATCATCATCGTTACCTTAGTCCGCTGCTTAAACATGCGAACGAAAATCAAATCAAAACAACATATAAACAATAAAAGATCGATCGTGATTGATAATATATCCATCATCATCGGTGTCGATTTTGGCATCATAATCGACCATCATCATCATCTTAAGAATTACCGTCATCGTTCTTCCTCTAATTCTAGTATAATCATCGCCATCATTAACTTTTGCATAATCATCGTCGTTTAGCATCATGATCATCGATCACTGAGACAATTAGATCAAAGAAATGCAATAACCTTCCACTCAAAATTGAAAAGAAAATATGTTGAACTACTATAGAGAGAGAAAGAGACGAGATTGAACAGAAAATCAAAATCCAATTTTATTGCTTTGACCATAAACTGCTAGGAACTCTTAAAAGGTAATGTTACCAAAATAACCTTCCACTCAAAATTTATATGCTTTAATGCTTCACTGTATTTACGAAATTGCCATGTATGCTTTTAACCTTAGATCATGTCAAAGTCTAATCATCTAACGGCTGTTAACTTGTCCTACGTTTTTCACTTTAAAATGTTGTTTTGTCTGAACTCTTGCATATCAATAATTAGTTTTAGTTAAGAAATAGGGCAGGCAAATAATGTATTAGTTTAACTCGTAAATAAATATTAACTTAAATTTTCAGATAACGTATTTGGAGGCCATCTAACTATTAAGTTTTTTTTTTCCTAATGTGACACTAAACATTCAAATTTCATAGATTGTGTGTACCCAGTGATGGCCGTTAGTAAATAACTTGGCATCGTTAGTCCTTTATATTAACGACCGTTAGTAAAAAACATAAAATTCCGTTTTCTCGCGTTAACTTGGCACCGTTAGTCCTATATACTAACGGCCGTTAGTAAATAACTTAAAATTCCGTTTTATTACATTTGGGTACTTTTTCAATGTTATTTATGCGTTTTTTTCTTTTTTTTTTTTTTTACGTTTTTGTCATTTTTTAAGTTATCGACTGTTTTTTACGTTTTCATATTTTTTTACGTTTTCGTTTGTTTTTTTACGTTCTCGACCCGTTTTTTACGTCTTCGTATGTTTATTACGCCGTCGTTATTTTACATTTTCGTTTGTTTTCGTTTTGTCCATTTTTTACATTTTCGTCCGTTTTTACGTTGTTATACGCTTTTACGCTTTCACCATTTTTACGTTTCACCCTTTTTACGCCACCCTTTTTACGTTATCGTCGCATTTTTCGTTTTACGCTTTTCGTTTCCGCCGTTTTTACTTTATCGTCATTTTTACGCTTTCATCTGCTTTTTGCGCTTTATCGGTTCTTTCGTTTCACCCATTTTACGATTCGCTCTATTTTTACGTTTTAAATACTTTTACGTTTTCATCTACTTTTACATTTCGCTTTGTTTTTCCACCTTTTTATGTTATCGTTGTTTTTTTATGTTTCGACCATTTTTACGTTATCGCTTTGTTTTTTTTTTTACTTTTTGTCACTTTTATGTTTTCGCCCGTTATTTACGTTATCGTCGTTTTTATGTTTTACGCTTTTTCGTTTTCTATTTTTACGCCGCCGTCTGAGAACTAAAACGGTCGAAACGTAAAAATAAACGAAACGTAAAACAAGGTCGGCGTAAAACCGACGAAAATGTAAAATACATGTGATAACGATAAAGCGGGCGGCACGTAAAAACGAACAAAAAGGTAAAAACATACAAAACGTAAAAGACGGTCGAAAACGTAAAAATGCATTTAAAATGTTCAAAAGGACGAAAAGTAAAAACAGATGAAAACGTAAAAGATAGACAAAACGAAAAAAACATATGATAACCTAAAAAGGGTAAACGTAAAAAGCGGACGAAAACGTTAAAAAAATGATTTATAATGTTTAAAAATGAGCGGAAATGTAAAAATGACAAAACGAAAAACAAACGAAAACTTAAAAATGACGAAACGTAAAAACGGTCGAACATGTAAAAATAGACGAAACGAAAAACAAGGTCGGCGTAAAAAGGTCGAAACGTAAAAAAGTAGAAAGCGAAAAACGACGAGAACGTAAAAAGACGCGATAATGTAAAAAGCGGGCGAAATGTAAAAAGCGAACAAAACATAAAAATGAACAAAACGTAAAAAGACGAAACGTAAAAAAAGGATTGAAACCTAAAAACACGACGAAAACGTAAAAAGCGACGAAAACGTTACAAAGCGGTCGAAAACGTTAAAAAGCGGACGAAGCGTAAAAAATCGACGAAAACGTAAAAGAAAAGATCGAAAACATACCAAAACGTAATAAAACGAAATTTTATGTTGTTTACTAACGGTCGTTAGTATATGGGACTAACGATGCCAAGTTGACGAGGAAACGCAATTTTAAGTTATTTACTAACGGTCGTTAGTATAAAGGACTAACGATGCCAAGTTATGTACTAATGGTCACATCTTGGGTACACACAATGTACGAAATTCGAATGTTTAGTGTCACATTAGAAAGAAAAAACATCGCTATATATAACGGTAAAAGTGTCGAGTTTAATGCCTTTTTAAGTAATTAGCCATTCTTTTTCTCATATCTCTTCTTTTCTCTGAAATTAACACGATAACATCAAGGGTATCTTAATTGAAATCCTTAGAAATGGTATTCTCCGTAGAATTAGTATTCTTGCTTATTTTGATGATCCTCGATATATAGGAAAGAGCTTGGGACTTACTAAATATGAGACTAGAGAACTTAATTTAATCACAACGAAGAGGATTTGATTGAATATCGAGGAGTCAATGTACTTTGGCCAAAATATCAAAAGGAGGTAAATCTTTTATTATTATTATTATTATTTTTTAATTCCAGTGGAAGTCTATATTATGACCGAATCTTCTTTCATAATGGTACGGCAAAATAGTATTATGAGGTAGATACACAAATAATTTAAATCGAAAAAGTCGGGTAGACGGCATGGTTCGAGTGAAGAAAAAGCGAAACTAACAATCTTTGATATTCATTTTCCGAAAGACAAATAAGGCATTCGCGATATTTTGCTTTTGTTTACACCAACTTTGATGAGATTTAGGGTGTGTTTGTTTTTTATAAAAAGGTCTTATTAGCCCTCAAAGGTGTGTTTGTTTTTTAAAAAAAATCTTACTAGCCTCTTACTCTTACCAAGTAAGAGGTGGACGACGCTTTTCTTGTTTGTTTTTTCATCACCACCATACGTGGTAGGCTAATATGTCTAACTCGGTGAGAAGTGTGAAAATATCTTACTACCTCTTATTAACACCCTTTCAACTCATTAATCTTAAAAACCCTTCAACCCATTCATCTTTAAATTATGCAAACTAGGTTTTAAATTATTTTATATTAGTTTAGTTACTTAATTGTTGTTTATAGCGTTAAACATATGTTTACTTTAAGGCGATTTATGTAATAGTTTTAATATGTTAAATTTTGGATATATATTAACATAATTTATTTAATGATTTATAATTGTGTTAAATATATGATGAAAGTATTTTGTTTTAAGTTTACACTATCTGCTTATTAATCGTATTTGCAATAGTTCAATATATACTTAAAAAAAGAAAATTAAAACTATTCAGACAATTATAAAAAAACAAACAACACTTTTTTATTCAGATTCAGACATTATAGCTACCTCTAACTAGTAAGATGTGATAGTCAAATTCAGATACGAAATATCTTAATCAAACAAAGACACCCTTATCTCACAAAATTGTTAAATGGCATGAACCCACCTCAAATATATTTGGACAGATCGAATAATAAACTAGACGTGTAAATCGAAAATATAACTAGTGGCATCCTCGTTTTTATGCCTGTAAAATTGTCTTTTCTTTGTGTAAAGAACTAATGTAAATACGAATAATAAATAGATTTCAAATCATTTTAAGATAAAACTTGTTTACATATTAAGGAATAAATTTCCACCTTACATTTTATTAGATTTAATGGATGAAATTAATCCCAACAATTAAAAAAACCCATTTTCATCTTTTTTTTTTTCAAATAATAATATCTTTCAAACCATTAATCGTCAAACCAAAAAAAATATACCATTACGATGAGCATTTAATCATTTTTCTATAAATAAGCACTTTGATATACTTTCGACAATTTTTTTTCGTGTTTTTCACCTTTTTTTTAAGTTTTTTACGTTACTGAAATTTGCATGAAAAAATCATATATAATTTAACACTAATTTGAATACCACATGTGATATTAGTGTTAAATAATATATGATATGCATATCATATGTGATTTATCATATATGATTTAACACTAGTATCACATATGATATTACATATCATACGTGATTTAACACTAATTCACATGTGATCTTCAAATTAGTGTTAAATCATATATGATATTTCATGCAACTTCAATTTCAAGAAAAGCGAAAAAAGACGAAAAACGTGAAAAAGCGATTTTTTTCTTTTTTCGAATGTATATCAAATTGCCCGTCTATAGAAAGATAATTAAATGCTCGTCGCGATGATGTAATTATTTTTGCTTAACGGTTAACGGATTAAGAGATATTTAAATTATAAAAAATATGTGAAATAATAAAATGTTTTTAATCTCAGCTATTGATTTCTTTGTAGATAGATGGTGGAGATGAGTCCCTTGGTATATAAGAAAAGTTTGGTATGTAACTCTAATAAATAATTAAATATAATTACATATGACAAAATGAAAAACACACTTGTTGAAAGTACTAAACGTTGAAACCCATAAATCCATATCACTTATGGTGCTTTGGTATCTTTTGCCAATAATGATGTGTATGAGTTTGATAGTAGTGGTGGGTCACTCCCATGAAAGATTCATACCTAACTCACTTAATGAATATGGGTATTAACTATATCTATCATTCATTACTGTAGTGGTGGGCTCTCATCTTAAACAAACACTTTAATCACTTTCGTAGTAATAGTCTTATATCTATAGTGGGATACTAAACGCACTTTAAGGTCTTGCAACCATGATCCCATACCTCAACCATACCTTAACCATACCTCACCACCCACCAATATCATTCCACCTCATCTCATACCTCACCCATACCTCACCATATTTTTTTAGTGGGAACCATGATTCATGCCAAATCATACCTCACCATAATGTTCAAGGGCTATATTTAAGAAACAAAGCTTCATGCCGAATCGGTAAAGATTGCCGAATTGCTCCCATGCCACACCATACCGAAACAGTGGCAACGATATTACCGCTCGGCATCAAGGCATGCCGAAGGCATACCGAAGCCATTGCCACCACCCTTAGACTTGGTGGATTTTGACAAACCATTAATGTGGGCCATATTCCACCATTAATTTCACTTACCCCACTCTTTTCTTTCATATTCAAACCCAAATATATAAACCGAACAACATTTTTGAACTAGCAACTCATTTCTATACCACCATATTATCATACTAATATCCATTGTGATTCCTCTATCAAACTTTTTCTCATAACAAAGAACTTATCCCACTCTTCATTTAAAAAGAATTTTGGATTAGATTAAAACATTTTAATATTTCACCTATTTTTGATAATTTAAATATCCTTAAACAGTTAATCGTTAAGTGAAAATAATTACACCATCATGCGAAAGCATTTAATTATCTTTCATATACAGCACTTTGATATAATTAGAAAAAACACTTTTTCACGTTTTTTTTTTTTTTTTTTTTTTTTTTTTTTTTCTTCTTTATTAAAACTTGCATGAGAAATCAAATGTGGTTAAATACTAATTTGAATATTCAAATAATATCACATTTGATTTTAGTGTTAAATCACATATGATATGTAATATCATGTGATTCTACACTAATATCACGTGTGATATTATTAGAATATTCAAATTAGTGTTAATCACATGTGATTTTTACATGCAAATTTCAATGTGAAAAAATAAAAAACGTAAAAAGAAAACGTGAAAACACGAAAAAAATTGTCGATAGTATATGAAAGTGTCTATCTATAAAAGATAATTAAATCTTTGTGTATATATATATATATATATATATATATATATATATATATATATATATATATATATATATACTAGATCCAAGGCCCGCTCGATGGGGTGGCTAGCTTTAATAATTTCATTATAGGATAAAATTAATAGTAAAATAAGTATGAGCGTGTAGTCACATCCATGAGACAAAATGAATAAAATAAAGATGCCATTATCAATAAATTAATAACATTAAATGGAACCTAACGAATAGTTTATAATCTATGAAGAACTTCTATATACAATGTTGGTTGTAGAGTTGGTGTAGTTGACGTCTTTGTCACAACACAAAACTTTTAGACCTCTCTACTTTTTACTCTTGAGACGGCTACATAAAGTTGTCAGTGGGAAAAACAGATCTTTCCAAATAAAGCCCAACCTTAGACAATATTTGGCCTTGACTTTTGTTTATAGTCATGGTAAAACAAACGGAAATAGGATTTGTCTCTATTAAGTTGAAAAAGCATCTTCTTGTCGATGAGGTTATAATCATTCTAGGTATAGAGCGAACCTCACCTACTTTACCACCGATATAATCTTTGCCTCAATGTTATTGATTCCCATACTCAATACTTGTAACTGGTTCCATTACACAATCCACCTTGTTGATCAATGTTGCGCATACACATAACCGGAGTGCCAATCTTCAAAACTAATTTATGGTGTGGAAGTCCAGACATTTTGATTGTATTCAAAAAATCTGTAGTGTACATATCCTTAGTATGATTAAAATCCACATCTAAATATGAGACTGTATCCGAACTATAATATTCTTTCTCTCTGCTACTAAGTTGGGAAATCATTCGGTCATTAACTTTGTCAACTTGCTCATGTGTTGGTGTAAGAATAGCTCTGTCTTGGAAATAAGATGGATCCCAAAGATTTTCCTCCCAATTATCATAAGTTTCTTGTATCACAGCTTGTATATGATGCAATAAGTGTCTTGGAAATAAGAGTGATCAAAGAGATGGGATTGGGAGAACAAAATATTTTTGGTGCAAAAGGTCTAATTTTCTGTTGAGAATAGTTCAGTATTTATAGTCACCAGGAGGACTGGAAGACGGTCTCTAAAAATGGACGGTCCTGTATATATAAGGGACCATCCCACCTATAAGGGTAGTCAATTATTAAGTTCAAAAATAATGCTATAAAATGCAAGTGTATCATATCCAGTAAACATCTACCAATTGTGACGACGTTACATGCATGTAACCATTAAGAAAATAAACATGCATGTAACGTCTTCTACAATTGGTAAATAGTCTTGAAGAGCAAAGATATGCACTTAACAACAAACACTAAAGTAGTCCATGTTGATTCAGTAAACACCTATATAAGAAAAGGAAAAAAAAATGAAACTAAAATGAAGTTGTTGATAAGATTATATAGAAAGTTAAAAAGGCGTACAAAAAATCATTTGTTATCTCATAATAGTCCACAGTCTTAATCACCAAGCACAACTTCCTATTCCAGAATGACAGTAAGTATGCATATGTACTTTCTTAATTTAAAAACTTCGTGCAGTCTACACTCTCCCTGTTGCAAGTGTTTGGCATATTGACTTGATGGAAGCAAAACATGTGCAATACACTCGCCCAGAGTCTTATTATTAAACGTAAAAATGTAGTACAAAGATGATGTAAATATAAAACTTATAAAATGCATAATGCTAAAGATAATAAGCTAATGTAAAATGTCAATTGTAAATAAATCTTCAACATAAATAACCTTTAGGTATTGTTTAAAAGATAAAAAGCTAAAAACAAATAAAGGAAAACTTTTAATCCATGAAGTACTTCTTTATACACGACATTAGTTTTGTAACTGCAATAGTTGTCATCTTTGTCACAACATAACACTTTAAGACCTTTCTTGCTCTTTACCCTTGATACGGCTACGTATAGTTGTCCGTGTGAAAAACCGATTATTCCAAGTATGCACCAACCTTAGACAAAGTTTGGCTTTGACTTTTGTTAATTGTCATGGCAAAACAAATAGATATCGGAAAATTGTCTCCTGTTTAGCTACCCGAAAACACATAAGCAAAAGAAGATAAGAGTGGTGATATATTACTTTGACATTAACATCAATCCATTGAATCAGTCTGCACTCAGCCTAATCATAAAAACATATAAAATCATTTGTTCACATCCTAGCAACGATCCACCAAATATACGCTCAACTGAAAACGTTGGCCGGATACTCTTCTTTTCTTGATTAAAAACTAAGACCATCCAGGCAAAAGTGGCAGTTTAGAGCAGCAAATTGATGTTGTACTCTATTACAAAATATCGTATATAGTGACACAACATGCTTTATCACAATCCAAAACCAAGACAGAATATATATAAGAAGAAAAAGGGACATATTGTTTTTTGACTGAAGTATTAGGCATAAGAAGTATACAAACGTGGAATGGTTTACTAAATATCGCGACCTTAGATGTGCTCTCCTTACAAAGATATTCACCATTAGTTGACCAAAAACTCCAATGCAAAGCCAAATGATCTATTCCTCCATGCTAAAGTCAGATATATAATGTATTCACCGTCACCACGGACAACGACAAACCTCCCATTTGGGTTGTGCTTCAAATTCTGAGCAAAAGGGGAAAACAAAATGATGAATTAGCATTGTAACGAACTAAAACTACTATCATCATAACTTAGACTAAATTCATCATTCTAAGTTTAATCAGTTCTTGTAAAACTACAAATAGGCCCTTCATGTGATGTATCCATGGGGCTCAATCACAACCATGACCATCATAACCTACTTTTTACTTAATGTATCAGATTCTTTAGTTTAGAGTTTCATACTTTAGAGGAAGCTATATGACAGAACAAAAACAACTTACTTGTGGGTACATATCACATGTTCCCAAATCTTTGACGGCTAAAGGTAACCTTTCTCTATCAAAAACCTGTGAAGCAACGAAAAAAGAAGTCACCTCAAAAGAAAAGAGACAGAAAAAACACATTGTTATAATTTTTTTGCGGGAGAACCAGATGCAAACCTCATGATCAGCTCCTACACTCTTGATGTTAACTGTTTGAATCTCTTTATGCTTAGACCATATAATTTTTCCGCTATTATCCATACTAACTACAGGCTCCTCCCAACCAACTTTCACCATTATGCTCCCTTCATTATATCCAAGAACAACCTTGTTTAGTAGATCATTATTTAGAAACCGAGTGGGTCCGATAAACATATAAGTATGGGGTACATATACTCTAATCATAGATTATAGATAGCATCAATAATGATATCTCAAATTTTCAATCATAACTCTACCAAGTAAAAATGTATGCCATGAACAAAACATGTTCACATGTAAGATAAATAAAACCATGAAACACCTTGAGCAAAAGAACGACAAAACCTGAATGTTTTTAATACAATAACACATGTGGTAAAATAAGCACTATCTGAGAAGTTCTGACTTAAAAACAACTTACGGTGGAGCCTTTTATGTATGCAACAATCCAGCCCTTTCAAGTCCATAATTCAAAGTATTTTCTAATCGCACTGAAAATGGAGGAAAAAAACACTAAGGTACACCAAACGCAAACAAAGTTAACCTACCATTTTCTTTCCATTACCACCAACTTTAGCTCTTTTCACGAGTCCGATGGATAAACAGGGTGTTGTTTTCTTCTTTACTTTTCCCAGCGTTCGATAGGCTCGATCATTAGAAAAGGCTATTTTGACATTTTCATCAATCATTAGTTAGTTATTCCGTTCGACCACCTACAAAGCACAATAATCGTATTAAGACTATGAAATATGAAACACATTCAACAACATATAAAGAGGGTGAAGCTTCATTAGTAACCCCAATTTGAAACTTGCATAATGGACATGATGCATTGATCTTCAGCCATTTATCTACACATGTTGTATGAAAGAAATGTGTGGCAAGGAAGCTCTCTTAGAATATCATTATCAACATATTTTGCCAGGACTATGCAACAAACTTGCACAAAATTTCAAGTATCTTTGTTAGATTAGAGACAAAATTACTTAGGTCTAAAGGAGATAATCGTAGTTGTTCATCTTTATTCATTTTGAAGAGAGAGTCGTAAATGAATCATTGAAATCAAGTAGTATGCTTGATTTGTTTTTATAAATAGGTTGAACCGAGCCTCGTTAGGAAATTCTCAAAGTGTAAAACTTTAGAGGCGGCTCCTCTCAAACACGAAAACAAATCGATTTTTATATTGTTCGTATATACTATATTACCGATCTGTTAAAATCGAGAGACAAATAAAGTGCACAATAGTAACTAAAACTAAAACTTCTGACATCTTCCCGGACCAATGCCTCTTCCTTTTCATTTTCCTCTAATATAACAATTGGACCTCTTTAACTCTTTTCCCGTGCCCTCATGTATTAGCAAGTCGATTACACGTGAGTTTCTTTCTACATCTTCTTGACCCCCTTGTGATCCTTAATTTTTCTCCTATTTCCATTATTTGGATGTAGGTCGTTGTGATCTATCAACCGAGAGCTTTTACTCCTGCTATTTCTTTCAAAACTATGCTTATCAATTGCTCACAATTTTGAAAATTTAAGTAAGCCAGTTGGAAAAGTTGAGCCAATCCAGGTGGCAAACAGATGGATTTTGCAGGACGTCACTGGTTGTATGTAATAGATTCTTTAAAAAATCGATGTTATAATTGTCACAACTTCAATTCTCGCACAAAAATGTTATTCATCCGTCTGCTGTTCTTGGCTCAAAAAGCACTGTAAGTTACTATACAATCTGTACTAAATCTTGGGCAGGTTGGATAATGGGTCAAAAGGGGTAATTTTCTAATATTGTATTTTTATTATAATAATTTTGATTATTTAAAAACTATATCATGTGTGATGATGATATATCCTCCTAACAATTCTTCCTAACTTGTGCTCCTAATATAAGATTATGACACCAGGCAAGAATAAATTGCTTGAGTGAGAATCAATGAATTAGACATTTCACAAACTTATATACAGGAACATGAGTTAGGAGGATGTTTTATGAGGATATATCATTATTGTCATAGTATATATTTGTTAATATAAATAAGCCATAAAAACGTTTATTTACATTTTACGATCTTCTATGGTTTTGTCGATAACAAACATAAAATCATTTTAACGAAACAAATAAAATACGTAAATAGTTTGAGCCAATAGTTTACTAACTGATTCGTGCTAAACAGTCAAGTCAAATAGACTTAAAACAGCTTAAACACAAATGCAATTAAGATCAGAGGAATATAGGGAATTCTTGGGTCGTTAAGTCCCACGGAGGATGAATTGGTGTTAAAACACTTAATCAGATGGTAGAATGATCACTAAGGATAGCAATCAATAAGGGTTTTGGATGGAAAATTATACCTAAAGAAAAAATCTACAAATTAAAGCGACTTAAATGCAAATTAAAAAGATTAAAAGTTAAAATCTATTAAATAAACGCTATCACTATTTTTACAGATCGATGAACGTTTATGATTTTATAAAATATCTTAAATAAACTATTTTAACTAAAACGTAAACTCAAAATATTTAAAACGTTACTTAAAACTAAAGCAGCGTTATTTACGAAAATGGCGCTGGAGCGCAAGATAAAACGTAAATTTTAAGAAATAAAAGGCCTAAGAGTGTAAAACTAATTTTCTTACAAAATATATGATAAAAGAAAATTTTAGAAAAAGATTTATATTTTTTTTTTTTATATTTTTATTATGATTTAATTACTATAAAACACTAATTAAATGTTTAAAATACTAAAACTAATTAGAAAAATCAAACTTTTGTAAAAATACTTTATACTAATACAAATTTATAAAAATACAAACACCGAAAAAGCTACTAAGAATAAGCTCTAAATAAGCTTTTAAGCTCGTATAAGCTTAAACTAAGAACAAGGGTTATGTATTTAATAGTGTAAAGGATAACCGAAAAGTCCCTAGGGCGGTTAGTGCGTGTGTGGTGTGGTGGTGGGTGGCGAGTTCAAATCCCAAAGAAGGCACTTTTTGCAACTTTTATTTTGGACTTTTTCTTTACAAACCAATTAAGCACATGAGGATAAGCACTTTTAATAACTATAACTTTTATGAAAACCAAAATAAGCTCTGTAAGAGCTTATTAAACTCAACGATTGACAAGAAAATGAAATAAGCTAAAGAGGTTAAGCCAAAATGGCTTTTAAGCTAAAAAATAAGCAAAGTTAAAACTGGAAATAAGCTAGATAATGGAAATAAGCTAATATGAAACCGATTAAGCTTAAAGATTGACAAATAAGCTCGAGATAAGCTCAAATAAGCACTAGAAAACTGTTATGCACAGACAACGTGTTTAATCACTAGGCACCTTTGAGCTAAAAATTAAGCACTTAGATAAGCTATAAGATGAAAACAAAGACTTGAATCAACTAGATGACCGGTTAAGCTATTCAAAAACTAGATTACTTATTGTTTGGTTCACTAGATAGCTTATGAGAAGCTTATTAAAATTGGAAAACCATCGAGTTAAAACTCGGTGAATCTTGAAAAATGGACAAATATAGAAACTAAGTGCGACCCTATCTAAAAAGCTACAAACTTCAAAATTAAGCTTGGATTATTGAGATGGCTTGGTCTACTTTCTAAAAACTAAATTTTATAAACTAAGGTACACCGGAGAGCTTTTACAAGCTCTTGAAAATGAATGCAAACACATGCACAGGCAATCGCTTTTGAAATGGTGTGAAAAATAAGCTAAACAAAAGCTATTAAATAAGCTATGAATTGAAAATAGGCACTTGTAATCTTGAGACAACTAGGTGAGCTTCTAAAAATTTAAGTTTTACAAGATATAGTTAACTAATAAGCTTTCTAAGAGCTTGTGAAATAGGGTACCAATCATCGTGAACATGAGACTCTTTTGACTTTTTAAGAAAATGAGACAGTTTGACTTTTATGATCTTAGGATCTATTTAATACACTGATTATGTTATGTTAAGGTGTAATGAGAATGATTTGATCAATGGCAACAACTTATGAGCATGAAAATAAGATCTTGAAACAGGAAAATCCAACAGACAAGAATTTAAATGAGATCAAAAAGAGTTTTGACTTTTTTACCACATGACCACTGATTTTTCTTGTTTCTTTGATTTACTTAAACCTATTGTGACATGAAATGACAAACAACAACAACACCACTGACCTTCAATACTGATTAATCGTGCCAATCCAAACAACCCTTTATGATTCCTTAAATTTGAAGCTTTTAACTCTAAAACAACTTTTAAACCAAAGAAACTATAGATTAACTTGTACTAACTATATTTAGGCGGATGTAAATCAAAATTAGCACATTTAATATAGATAAACTATGAAATACAAAATTTTGGAAAATTGCTTACAAAATGAATCCAAGCATAAAATGCGAGAACCAAGATCACAAACACAACCTAAAGCTTCCCAAGAAGCACTAAACCAAAGGCAATCCAAAATCAACCTGCTCCAATGTCTTGATCATTTTCTTCATTGATTTTTGATTTTATCTAATTTATGTGAATTTTTGGTATTTTGGTTTTGATTCTAAACTGAGTTTTATAGTATCTAAAAGCTTCAATAAGCTTTCTGAGGAGCTTATGTGTGCTTATGAGTCCTTATTATCCATTACAAAAAACATTCAAACAATTTGAGATTTTGAACTTTTGAAAATGCATAAACTGAAATCTTGAACATAAACTGTAATTGATGTTAACAAAGGTTTTAATTTACATTGATAACTTGAAATATAGAGCTTAAAGCTTAAACAAACACCGAACTTGAAATTTTATTAAAAAGCGACATAAGCTAAAATTACAATTAATCTAGATAACTTCTCCAATGACTCTTCTTTCTTTATAGCTTTTCCGAACTCTCCACTTGATTACGAACATATCCCATCAACAATCCTAGCCATTGATGCAGTCAAAATGATCTCGACCTTCAAAATCACTTTTGGCGCCAAAATTCTCATAAGGGATTGAGATAGTTTCAAACTAATTAAGGAAGTTTGGAGTATTATGTGAGGTGTAAGGGACAATTTGGGAAGTAGGCATGGGTTATAGTGATTTGGAAAGCAAAGCAGAGGTTGTGAGTGTATAACAATGAAGGTCAATGGTGGGGATGCATTAAATGCAAGGTGGGCTAATGATAGGAGGGGGATGAGTGGAAAGGGTGGATGAGGTGGAAATGGTGAGGCGGAGGTGGTAAAACCACCTGGTTTTGAGTTCTGAGGAAGGGAGAAGTGAGCAAGAGCGCGGTTTATTTCATTTTAACACCGGGTTGGGTTGGTTTATTGGAGGATTGGGCTTGATTTGGGTTTAGTATATATATAGGGTCCGTTTGGTTTAATTAAACAACAAGGACCATATTTGCAATTTAGCTAAAGTTAAGGGCTTATCTTGAACATTTTCCAAAGCTCTCACAAGGACTAAACCTGCCAAGTAATAATAGTACAAGGACCTTTGTTGATAATTTCCATTTTACAAATTCAGGGACCAAAATTGCAATTTAGAAACTATAAGGACCAATATTGTAATTTTCTCAAAAGTTTATCATAAGGACCATTTTGTCATTGATTAATAGAACAAGGTTAAAACTTGATAATTTTCACTTTTTAAATTAACCAAGGACTATTTTGACAATTTTCAAAGTTAAAGGACTAAAGTTGTCAATTTGTGATTTTTAAACTTTGAAGGGTTTATTTTGACAACTTTTGAATCTTAAGGACCTAAAATGATATTTTACAAGTTTTTGAATTACCGGGACTAATTTTGACAACTTTTGTAACTTGGGGACTAAAGCGCCAATTATGCAAACTTGATACGTTTTCACCGATTTTGATGTTTTGCATTTAAAACATATAAAACACTTGTTTGTGATATTTTATCATTTTGAAGCATTTCGAGTGTTTTCGGATGTTTTGGCATTCTAACGAGATAAAAATGATGAGTATTTAGACACTCATCAATCCCCACACTAAGATATTGCTAGTCCCTAGCAATGATTTGAGAAAACATAATGGATTTTAATCTCTTTACCAAAAGCCATTACTTGGAGTAGCCAAATGTTTCAGTTCAAGTAAGAACCATGGTACACCGATAACCATGTGATTTTGAGCAAACCACCGACTTTCAACGGATTTGATTTGTCTTTACCGAAGCCGTACCCTTCCGGACTAGCCAACTCTTAGATAAATTATCAATATTATCTTTGGTGAGTCGATTACCAATTATGGATTTTCAATCGCCTTTACCACAAGCCATAAACTTGCGGGCTAGCCAACTTTTCACTAGTTTAAAGATATGGTGAGTTGAACACCATACAATTTTAGGCAAATTGCAAGCCATAAACGGATTTGAGATATCTTTACCAAGAGCCGTTTGCTCTGGATTAGCCAATCCTTATGTGGGTTAGACATGGTGGATGATTACCATTTCTTGAGTAAGTGAAAACACTTACTCCAAAAAAATTTTGGCCAAAACGGGGAATTGGGTGAAATAATTACATGAAATTCGTGAGAATTCCCCACACTTAGAAATGAATATTGCCCTCAATATTCAAAGTACCGTAAGCGGTTATGCGAAACAAAGAACATAAAAGGGAAATACTACGGCCATTATTTTGTTTTGATATATACACATTTTTTTTTTTTTTTTTTTTTTTTTTTTTTTTGAAAAAGAATGAGAATATACAACAGTGTGGGAGACTCCCCACACTAGGGTGATAGAAAGGGGTAAGAAAATGTAAACATGGGTGAAAACCCATATTGTGTGTGCTACTATTTTTGATTCCCGAGTCACTAGCTTGACTCGATCCCCGCATTCATTGGTTCATGGGGAATGTTTGTAGATCCGGACAACCACGGAGGAATGTCCTCTCCAAAGTAATGCTTTAATCGATGACCATTTACTTTAAAATTAGGACCATCGATGAGATAACTCAATGGTACCATAAGGATAAACCTTAGTGATAGTAAATGGACCGCACCAGTGGACTTAAGCTTTCCGAGAAAATCTTCAATCTAGAGTTGAAAAGAAGGACTCGATCACCAACGTTAAAAACGCGGTTCTTGATCTTGGAGTCATGAATCTTCTTTGTCTTTTGTTTATAGATCAAAGAGTTCTCGTATGCTTGATCACGAAGTTCATTTAGTTCATTCATTTGAACTTTTCGTGATCACCTACCGTCTCAGATATCGAAGTTTGCATGTTTTAAGGCCCAAGAAGCCTTGTGCTCTAGTTCAATCGGAAGATGACATGCTTTTCCGTACACTAGCTTGTATGGAGTACACCCAATTGGTGTTTTGTAAGTCGTCTGAAAAGCCCAGTGCGTCATCCAATTTATCCGACCGGGATGCACGATTTTCACCTCTTGTCCTTTCAAGTATTCTTTTAATACCACGATTTGAAACTTCCACCGCCCACTTGTTTGGGGTGGTATGCGAGAGATAGACGGTGGGTAACACCATACTTTTGCATGACACGATCAAATTGGTCATTACAAAAATGTGTACCACGATCACCGATTATTGCACGAGGAGTTCCAAACCGCAAAGAGAGCTTTCAAAATTTCACAACTACTCGGGCATCATTTGTAGGTAAAGCTTTTGCTTCAACCCATTTCGACAAATAGTCAACACCACGAGTATGTACTTGTTACCACGAGAAGATGGAAATGGCCCCATAAAATCAATACCCCGGATGTCAAATATCTCACAAACTTGAATGGCATTTTGTGGCATTTCATTCCTTTGAGATATGTTTCCATGACCGACAAGCATCACAAGTTTTGACATAATCGTGGGCATCTTTATAGATTGTGGGCCAATAGAACCCGGAATCAAACACCTTTTTGGCGGTGTAGTTTGGACTATGATGGCCCCGGTGGGTCCAATGACAAGCTTTGAGAATGTCAAGAGCTTCTTGTCCATAAACACACCGTCGGATGACTTGATCCGCACAGATTTTGAATAAGAAAGGGTCGTCCCGAAATAGTGTTTAACATCCTTGAAGAATTTGTTCTTCTGTGGGTCGACATCCCTTTCACAATGAAGTTACCCGCATGGTAATTTGCAAAGTCGAAGAAACCATGGGGTAGAAGAGTTTCCACGAAAAGAAACCGCATTGAGTGTCTCGAGAGAAATGTTTCATTTATATCCTTTTTCTCGAAAACATCTTGGTGAGGGTTTTCTAATCGGAAAGATGATCGCGACCAAGTTCTCGGCTCCTTTTTATCACGTATGATAATATCAAATTCTTGGAGGAGGAGAACCCAACGGAGTAATCTCGCTTTGCATCTTGTTTTGCAAAGAGATATTTAAGAGTCGAGTGATCCGTATACACTACACATTTGGTCAAGATTAAGTACGGCCGAAACTTTTCAAAAGCATACACCACGGCTAATAGCTCTTTTTCGTGGTGGTGTAATGAGTTTGAGCTTGACCATAGTCTTACTTGCGTAGTGAATAGGTGAAAATGCTTGTTTCTTCGTTGCCCTAAGACCGCGCCGATAGCAAAATCACTTGCATCGCACATAAGCTCAAAAGGTAAATCCCATCGGGAGCAACGAGAATGGGTGCTTCATGGCTTTTTCTTCAATGTTTCAAAAGCTACGATGCACTCGGTGAGAAGATAAAAGGAGCATCCTTTTCAAGAAGATGGGTCATTGGGTAGGCGATTTTGGAAAATCTTGAATGAATCTACGATAGAAACCGGCATGACCTAAAAACTCCTAATACCTTTGACGGTAGTAGGATGAGGTAATTTAGCAATAACATCGACTTTTGCTCTATCTACCTCAATCCCGTTCTTTGAAATCTTATGGCCAAGGACTATGCCTTCTTTGACCATAAAGTGACTTTTCTCCCGCTTTAGACAAAGATTGGTGTCTTCACACCTTTGAAGCATTTTATCTAAATGGGAGACATGTTTGAAACGAATCCCCAATGACCGAGAAGTCATCCATAAACACCTCCATTGTTTCCCGATCATGTCGTGGAAAATGGCCATCATACATCGTTGGAACGTGCGGGAGCATTACATAGGCCAAAAGGCATACGCCTATAGGCAAAAGTTCCGTATGGGCAAGTGAATGTGGTTTTATCTTGATCCTTTGGATCAATGGGAATCTGAAAGTACCGAGAAACCATCAAGGAAACAATAGTATTCATTCCTGCTAATCTCTCAAGCATTTGGTCCATAAAGGGTGAGGAAAATGGTCTTTTCGAGTGGCGTCATTCAACTTACGATAGTCGATGCAAACACGCCATCCGTAACCAATCGAGTTGGAATTAACTCGTTATCTTCATTTGTGACAACAGATTATGCCACCCTTTTTAGGAACACAATGAATTGGGCTAACCAAGGACTATCGAGATCGGGTAAATCAATCCGCATCAATAAGTTTGATAACCTCTTGTTTGATAACATCATGGATTTTTGGATTCACTCTTCTCGATGTTGAATAGCGGCTTAAAGTCATCCTCCATCAAGATTTTGTGAGTACAAAACTCGTGGTTGATACCCTTAATGTCGGAGAGTTTCCAAGCAATTGCTTGCTTGTGTGACTTCAAGATTTTAATGAGAGCGACTTTTCATCTTTACTCAAATCTCTAGCAATAATGACTGGTAATTTATCATCACCTTCAAGAAATGCATACTCGAGATGAGGTGGTAAGTCCTTAAGCTCAACCTCGTGAAATTCTTCGCTTTTCTCAACCGACTTAACTTCCTTGTTATGAAGTTTGATGGAAGGAGAGGAGGAGAAATGTCATGATTTAATAACTTCTCAAGAAGAAAATCTCCTCCGATTAATCTCATTTTGATTAATCTCATCAGAATTGAATCACTAGAGTGAGGGGTGATGATGGATCATCATTAAGCAACTTCTCAATGAGAAGTATGTCTCCCTCAATGTCAATTGGGCGTGATCAATTTCCCATGGTACGAATCATTTGGATAAGTAGGCTTCATCTCTTCTAAGATGAAGTCACTTTCCTCAAATGGGGTGAGAGAAGGAGTAGAATTGGCGATGATAGGTTGAGATGAATGAGTGAGATTATCACTCAAGAATTATGATCATAACCAAGAACTTCTTGAGAGTACTCTTGAAGCAACATCAATGATATCTATTCGGTTAACCGATTCGTAATCATAATTTGCGGAGTACCTCGAAGTCCGATCAAGGTTAAAGTGACTTCATTACCAACACGTAATGTGATTTCTTGCTCAAATACATCTATGAGAGCACGGCCCGTTCTCGTGAATCCTCGACCAACAATGAGAGGAACCCGATGATCGGCATCAAAATCAACAACCACGAAGTCACCGGAAAATGGAACTTTCCTACTTTCACAATACGTCCTCGGCAATGCCAAGAGGACGGGATATTGTACGATCGCAAGCTCGAGAGTCATGCATGTAGGAGTAAGTTCGGAGAGAAAGTTTCTTCCATACCGAATATGGCATAAGATTAATGCTTGCACCAAGATCTCGCTAGGGCAAAGCATTCAACCATTCTGAAAATACACAAGGTAAGAGAAATTTCCCGGATCTCCAAGCTTTTCTCGAAGCTTTTTAGGATAACTGCAGCGAGCGCTCGTTAAGAGGAGTCTTAGCCATTTCAAACACTTTTCCTTGTTGCTTAACATGTGTTTGAGAGTTGATGCAAACTTGGGCATCGGCATGATAGCATCCTCAAAGCTTATGTCAAAATGTAACTCTTGGAAAATTTGGAAAAATTTGTCCATTTGATGACTAGCTTTTTCACGAGCTTTTGCTCATTCAAACGTGATGGATATGGAATAGAAGATTTGGATTTGGCATTTTCAATGGGAGCTACGGTGGTTCAAAACAACTCTGGATTAGACTTGGGTTTCGGACAACTTGAGGATGGACTACCAAGGTGGGACTTGTGGTTGTATTACTTGGGCTAGAATAATGCACCTTGTCCGTTGTTTCCTTGGTAACTTGACTCATTGCCACGGAGGAGGGGCATTGGAGTCGAGGTCCATTGTGAGTCGAGGTTCACTTTCCACTACCTTTGGAAGAAGAAGAAGAAGAGGTAGTAGGAATAGCGGGTCCATTGTATGAAACACCACTTACGGTCGTGATCGCTTTAGCATCGCCCCTCGGGTTAGCGATCGTGTTGCTCGGAAAGTACACAGAGCCCGGGGTCGATCATTTAAAGACTTCTTGAGATCGCAATCGTGACCAACAACTGCTCATCTCATCTTGGGATTTCATAAACCGCTTCAAGAACTCATCGATGATGGTCCCGGAGGAGTAATGATGGGAGGTGGATTAGGAGGAAATTTTGAGGTCGGATGTTTTGATTATGACCTTGTTGTTGAAAATTCCTTGATTAGGATTCACATTCCCATGAAATTGATTCCCCGATTGAAATTGTTTTGATGAAGGTTCCCTTGTTGTTGGAAACCTTGATTGGGTCCAGGATAGAAATTACCTTGGTTTTGATAACCTTGGTTCATTCTAGGTTGATTCGATTCGGTTAGGATTCGGTTAAACCGGTGGTGCCCGATAAGTGTTAGCACGGTAGCTTGGTTCATTCGAGGACGGTATTGATTACCTCCTTGATTTGAAGTACCGGCTATAGCATTTGCTTCAAACGGACTACCATCGGTGGCGACAGTTGTAGTATGCATGAGGACCACCACAAGTGACACAAACTTCAACTTTCTTCACTTCACCATGTGATGGTGTTTGAGTGAATGTGACTTTCTTTTGGTTAGCAAGAACCAAAGCTCGAATAATGATCTGTGAGTTTATCAATCTTAGCATCGGTGCTAGATGTACTCATATGAGATGAAGTAGAAGGTCCGGCATTAGAATGATTTTGATATGTCTTAGTGCGGAAAGAACGGACTGGGACTTGTTTTCAATGATTTGTAAGGCTTCTTTGGTGGTTTTGCTAAGGAAATTACCTCCATGGAGGCATTCGAGAGTCTTGGTCACCGGTCTCGCACCATTATAGAAAGTATCCATTTGCATTAACTCGGTAAAACCATGATGTGGACACTTGCATGAGCAATTCTTTATAACGATCCCATGCCTCCCGAATGATTCATCAAATCTCGAGAAAATTTCATTATCTCATTCTTAAGACTTGTGGTTCGGGATGGAGGATAGAACTCGTTAACAAACTTGGTAACTAGGTCTTCCCATGTCTCTATAGAACGAGGGGTTGTTTCTCAAGCCAATTCCGGCTTGTCCTCTAGAGAAAATGGGAATGTAAGAAGCTTGATAGCTTCGGATGGGACATTCTTGTACTTGATGGTCGATGCTATCTTGTTAAACCATCGAATGTGTGCATGAGGATCATCCCGCTCAAAACCATAGAATTGGCTTTGGGTTACTAGATTAAGCAACCCGGTCTTGAGTTCGAAGGTATCGACCACAATGGCTGGGACAACAATGGCATCTCCGTAACCTCGATGGGTGCTTGGAGAAGCTCATTCATAGGTTTGTCTTCCGCCATTTCGACGGTGGTGGTGGTGGTAGACGCGTCCTCATCCGGTGAAGGAGCCGAACGTCCTCTACGTCTGCGAGGAATGTTTCCAAGTTCGGAAAGTGGACTTGTAGAATGGAAGAACGAAAAGCATGCACTAAGTATAAAAATCAATTTTCAAAACAAATGAGGCAAAACACAAGTGAACTTAACCAATAATCTCAAATGAAATGGCTTTTTGAAAAAGGTACACCAAATCACAAGTGACACAAAGGCAAGTTTTAAATCGATGTTCGGGAACTTATTAATGGTCGCACCCCGCTAGGTAGTGCTTTGCCTTGATTTGCGGTGGTTGATTTTTATGTATATTTAAGTACCACCGAAAAGACGTAGGTATGATTTGTCTTGATGGGGTTTAAAAAACTTTTGGAAAATATTTTTGGTATCGTCCGCTTAACCAAATCGTATCTCTTTAAGAATCACCTTAAAAGAAACACAAAATAGAAAACGTTACGATTGTTTTGTTGTTTTATATTGTTTTGGGTTTTAACACTTTAGGAAAAGCGTTAATGAACTTTTGGTTTATATTAACTTTACGTAAAACTTTTACAAACGTGGTATATGTGCAAGTACGGATCCGATAATGCTAGAAACACGCTTCTGACCTCCCGTGGCGCGCCAAAATTTGATTCGTGCTAAGCAACAAAGTCAAATAGACTTAAAACAGTTTAAACACAAATGCAATTAAGATCGAGAGAATATAGGGAATTCTGGGTCGTTAAGTCCCACGGAGGATGAATTGGTGTTAAAACACTTAATCGATGGTAGAATGATCACTAAGGATAGTGATCAATAAGGGTTTTGATGGAAAATTACCTAAAGAAAAGATTTACAAATTAAAGCGACTTAAATGCAAATTAAAAAGATTAAAAGTTAAAATCTATTAAATAAACGCTATCACTATTTTTACAGATCGATGAACGTTTATATGATTTTATAAAATAAAATAACTTAAATAAACTATATTAACTAAAACGTAAACTTAAATTATCTAAAACGTTACTTAAAACTAAAACGAGCGTTATTTATGAAAATGGCGTGGCGCAAAGATAAAACGTAAATTTTAAGAAATAAAAGGCCTAAGAGTGTAAAACTAATTTTCTTACAAAATATATGATAAAAGAAAATTTTAGAAAAAGATTTATATTTTTTTTTTATATTTTTATTATGATTTAATTACTATAAAACACTAATTAAATGTTTAAAAATACTAAAACTAATTAGAAAAATCAAACTTTTGTAAAAATACTTTATACTAATACAAATTTATAAAAATACAAACACCGAAAAAGCTACTAAGAATAAGCTCTAAATAAGCTTTTAAGCTCGTATAAGCTTAAACTAAGAACAAGGGTTATGTATTTAATAGTGTAAAGGATAACCGAAAAAGTCCCTAGGGCGGTTAGTGCGTGTGTGGTGTGGTGAGTGGGTGGCGAGTTCAAATCCCAAAGAAGGCACTTTTTGCAACTTTTATTTTGGACTTTTTCTTTACAAACCAATTAAGCACATGAGGATAAGCACTTTTAATAACTATAACTTTTATGAAAACCAAAAATAAGCTCAGAAGAGCTTATTAAACTCAACAGATTGACAAGAAAATGAAATAAGCTAAAGAGGTTAAGCCAAAATGGCTTTTAAGCTAAAAATAAGCAAAGTTAAACCGGAAATAAGCTAGATAATGGAAATAAGCTAATATGAAAACCGATTAAGCTTAAAGATTGACAAATAAGCTCGAGATAAGCTCAAATAAGCACTAGAAAACTCATTATGCATGTGACAACGTGTTTAATCACTAGGCACCTTTGAGCTAAAAATTAAGCACTTAGATAAGCTATAAGATGAAAACAAAGACTTGAATCAACTAGATGACCAGTTAAGCTATTCAAAAGACTAGATTACTTACTGTTTGGTTCACTAGATAGCTTATGAGAAGCTTATTAAAAATTGGAAAACCCACTGAGTTAAAACTCAGTGAATGCTGAGAAAATGGACAAAAATAGAAACTAAGTGCGCCCTATCTAAAAGCTACAAACTTCAAAATTAAGCTTGGATTATTGAGATGGCTTGGTCTACTTTCTAAAAAACTAAATTTTATAAACTAAGGTACACTGGAGAGCTTTTTACAAGCTCTTGAAAATGAATGCAAACCTGTGCACAGGGCACTGTTTTGAAATGGTGTGAAAAATAAGCTAAACAAAAAGCTATTAAATAAGCTATGAATTGAAAATAGGCACTTGTAATCTTGAGACAGCTAGGTGAGCTTCTAAAAAAGTTAAGTTTTACAAGATATAGTTAACTAATAAGCTTTCTAAGAGCTTGTGAAATAGGGTACCAATACTGTGAACATGAGACTCTTTTGACTTTTTAAGAAAATGAGACAGTTTGACTTTTATGATCTTAGGATCTATTTAATACACTGATTATGTTATGTTAAGGTGTAATGAGAATGATTTGATCAATGGCAACAACTTATGAGCATGAAAATAAGATCTTGAAACAGGAAAATCCAACAGACAAGAATTTAAATGAGATCAAAAAGAGTTTTGACTTTTTTACCACATGACCACTGATTTTTCTTGTTTCTTTGATTTACTTAGACCTATTGTGACATGAAATGACAGCAAACAACAACACCACTGACCTTCAATACAGTTAATCAGGCCAATCCAAACAACCCTTTATGATTCTGTTTTGAAGCTTTTAACTCTAAAACAACTTTTCAAACCAAAGAAACCATAGATTAACTTGTACTAACTATATTTAGGCAGATGTAAATCAAAATTAGCACATTTAATATAGATAAATTATGAAATACAAAATTTTGGAAAACTGCTTACAAAATGAATCCAAGCATAAAACTGAGAACCAAGATCACAAACACAACCTAAAGCTTCCCAAGAAGCACTAAACCAAGGGCAATCCAAAATCAACCCTGCTCCAATGTCTTGATCATTTTCTTCATTGATTTTTGATTTTTATCTAATTTATGTGAATTTTTTGGTATTTTTGGTTTTTGATTCTAAACTGAGTTTTATAGTATCTAAAAGCTTCAATAAGCTTTCTGAGGAGCTTATGTGTGCTTATGAGTCCTTATTATCCATTACAAAAAAACATTCAAACAATTTGAGATTTTGAACTTTTAAAAATGCATAAACTGAAATCTTGAACATAAACTGGAATTGATGTTAACAAAGGTTTTAATTTACATTGATAACTTGAAATATAGAGCTTAAAGCTTAAACAAACACTGAACTTGAAATTTTATTAAAAACGACATAAGCTAAAATTACAATTAATCTAGATAACTTCTCCAATGACTCTTCTGCTTTCTTTATAGCTTTTCTGAACTCTCCACTTGATTCTGAACATATCCCACTTACAATCCTAGCCATTGATGCAGTCAAAATGATCACAGCCTTCAAAATCACTTTTGGCGCCAAAATTGAGATAAGGTAGCTTGAGATAGTTTCAAACTAATTAAGGAAGTTTGGAGTGTTATGTGAGGTGTAAGGGACAATTTGGGAAGTAGGCATGGGTTTAGGGTGATTTTCGAAGAAAGCAGGTTTTGAGATAAACAAGAAAGGTTCAATGGTGGGGATGCATTAAATGCAAGTGGGCTAATGATAGGAGGGGATGAGTGGAAAGGTGGATGAGGTGGAAATGGTGAGGCGGAGGTGGTAAAACCACCGGTTTTGAGTTCTGAGGTGAGTGAAGGAAGGTGAACAAGTGAGCGGTTTTATTTGATTTTAACCGGGTTGGGTTGGTTTATAGGATTGGGCTTGGATTTGGACTTAGGTATAACATAGGGTCCGTTTGGTTTAATTTAACAACAAGGACCATATTTGCAATTTGGCTAAAGTTAAGGGCTTTATCTTGAACATGTTCCAAAGCTCTCACAAGGGTTAAACCTGCCAATTAATAATAGTACAAGGACCTTTGTTGATAATTTCCATTTTACAAATCCGGGGACCAAAATTGCAATTTAGAAACTATAAGGACCAATATTGTAATTTCTCAAAAGTTTATCATAAGGACCATTTTGTCATTTATAAATAGAACAAGGTTAAAACTTGATAATTTTCACTTTTAAATTAACCAAGGACTATTTTTGACAATTTTCAAAGTTAAAGGACTAAAGTTGTCAATTTGTGATTTTAAACTTTGAAGGGTTTATTTTGACAACTTTTGAATCTTAAGGACCTAAAATGATATTTTACAAGTTTTTGAATTACCGTGGACTAATTTTGACAACTTTTGTAACTTGGGGACTAAAGCGCCAATTATGCAAACTTGATACGTTTTTCACCGATTTTGATGTTTTGCATTTAAAACATATAAAACACTTGTTTGTGATATTTTTATCATTTTGAAGCATTTCGAGTGTTTTCGGATGTTTTGGCATTCTATCAAGATAAAATGATGAGTATTTAGACACTCATCACTAACACACTTACATTTTCATATAAAACACTAAACAAGTAATAGTGTTTATATTTTATAGAAATATATATGTATAACAACTAGTGTTTACATAATATGGAAATGGGCATACTTATATTGTAATAGGTAAAACCCAAAATCCGTGACCTAAAGTCATGTTGGGTAAAACCCAAAATCCATGACCCATACCCATGGAGCTTGATCCATAACCCATAACCCATTGCATGACATCATACATGAACTCATGTTGGGTATTATCCATGACCCATGGACCTAAACCAAGACCAATGACCGAATGTCTAGATACATTGTATCTATTTGGGTATCCATGACCTAAAGTCCATAACCCATGACCCATAACCCAAATAGTGTGGAGCGTCCACGGATCCCTAATATTACACTGGACGGATCCCTCAAGTAAGGGATCCATGGGATCCGAGGAACAGTAGAGGTTTTTTCCTATAAATAGTGAGCCATTTCTTCATTGTTACTCATCCCTTTACATACTACTCTTAGTATTGTAAACTCTCTAACCTCGATCCAAAGGATCTTTCTATGTAGTTTTGTGTTTGTGTAATTCTCTAAGTTCCTTTTAAGGCGAGATCACCACCTTTTGAAGTCGAGCAAGCTCAAGTCCATGAGTTGCCAAGCTTCGTCATCATCAAGACTACTTAAGTTATCTTGTTGATAGTTCTTTCCTCCTCCTTAGAAGTGTTGTGTCGATGGCATTAGTGAAAGATGTCAAACGGATCAAGTCGAACGCATCAGTGAAAGATGCCAAACGGGTCAAGTCAAAGGCATTAGTGAAAGATGCCAAACGGGTCAAGTCGAAGGCATTAGTGAAAGGTGCCAAAGGTCCGTGTCGAAGGCATTAGTGAAGGGTGACGAAGGGTCGTGTCCAGTGGCGGACCCATGATTTTTGAGGGGGCAAAATTTTTTGATAAAATTTATGATGAATTTTAATAAAAAGGTCATAATTTTTTTTACACTAAAATCTGATATTTTTTTAGATTAACATAGAGATATAAGGTTTTTACATTGTTTGATGTTAAGGTGGGGGCAATTTGATTTTGTAATGGGGTGCACTTTAATAAAATGGTCCTAAAAAGAATTTTTTTACACTAAAAATTGATATTTTTTGGCGAACCATGGAGGGCACCGCCCCCCTAACCAACATGTAGTTCCGCCCTGGTCGTGTCAAAGGAATTAGTGAAAGGTGCCAAGGGTGTACATTCGATATGGTGCATTGATGTACAAGATAGATTAGTGTGGGTCAAAGGATAGTGAGATCCTTCTGATGTTTTTATAAGGAGTATGTCTCCTTTGGGATAGTTGTTGTGTAGTGTTGGGTAGTAGTTCCTCCTTTGTAATGGAACTCGGTATCTAGCCTTGTACCGGATAAAGTGTAGGCGACGCTGTGATAGGTTTGGTTCTACCGTGGAAGAACCCAAAGTGTCTAGCCTTGTACCGATAAAGAGTAGGCGGCGTTGGAAGGCTTCTCCGCCACATTAAGGAGCTTGTGTTGTGTAGTGTTTACGAACTCTCGAGTAGGTGACTAGGGGGTGGAGTAGGGCAAGGAAGGTGTCCTTGTAGTCGAACCACTATAAATACTGCGTTGTAGTTTTGTGTTTCTTACTCTTTATCTTTGCATTACTTATTTATATGCTTATCTATCAACATCCAACATACACATTAAATATATTGACATAAGTCGATCTAAATAGTTTAAAGCGAAGTTTTAATCAAGAAACTATTCAACCCCCTTCTAGTTTTCCACAATATTTTCTAATCCTTTTTAACAAAAATTATCTATAATAATTTGGACAATTAGTGTTTCTTGTCTGTCGGCCCGATTTCTTTTGGCTTGTACCTTCTTTGACCTGAACCCAATTTTAAACGGGAATCCAACCCACCCATTTTGCTGCTTGTTGGCATGTATTGTTCTTTCCCCCTTGTATCACATTTCATGTTAGCAACTAAGTTTATTTCATTTATAGGTTGGACCACAATGCATGTTGGGGGAAGGTTTAGAAATGGGTAACAAATGCAGTGTAAAACGACCTGTTATAGGCTGTCATTGTCAAATAGGATCTAGTGTAAAGGTATGATGATATGTTTTCTTATTTATAGGACATCGATAAAATCACCATATGATAGTATTTTAAGCAAATAATGGCTCAATATAGAGAATAAAATATACTTAGTTAACCTCAGATTTGTAGGTGGTAAATTCGGTCATTATCAATCATGTGACCATTAAAGATGGGTGTTATATTCAAGGATCGCTTATATCCAAGAATGCATGCTTCAAGAGCGTGATGTCCTCAAGGATTTTCAAGTACTCTTACTCGCCCTATCTTTCTCTTTCACACACAAACACAGAAACACTGATAAAAATATGTGTTTCCCTGTTGGCCTAATGACCTGACCTAGCCTATTTTCACTTGCATGTAATAATAACCAGGTTGAATTATTACTCACCTGGCCATTTTGGCAATGTTGTTTCTATTATAGTTGTGTAATTTCATTTTCTATAACTTTGATTTCAGATTGGGGCTGATTTTGTGGTTACTGCAGCGTTCACAAGGGAGAATCTTTGGCAAGGAAATAAAAACATCATTATTTTTGTTCCATGCTATAGGAATTTTTAAGATGATAAATGCCACCTGATCTTACAAATGTTAAAGCGGGTACCTGAAGGATTTCAAAGACCTACTATAGATTACAGGTGTGCAATATATGCTGATTAATTTGGGCACAAGCTGGTTTAAGGCATATATTAGACATCATTGGAGAGGCCACCAACCTCTAAAACATCTTGTTAGCTAAATATAATATCGACACATCAAGAATCTAATCAATACATCTCTTACCTAAAATAGATGTAATTTCAACTTAAACACCAAAGATATGCAATCCATCTATGGAGTTCACCGTTAAACTATTTCATCAAAACTCTAAAAGGTTGAAACATCCTTTATATAAATTCTGCTAAATCTTTCATTGAGGTAACATGATATTGTAATCATGTTGACTGAGTAACTAATTTATTTATACAGTATATGATCCGAACTAACCCACAGCCTGAGCGAATATGAAATAAATCATATTGATGATCCATTACCTCACCTGACCCATTTTGCCTAAACAAATTAAAACGGACGGAATCATAAAGTCCGATGAATAGAAAAGAAGGTTCAAAGATACGCACAAAAATAAGAAAACTAAGAATGGGCCCTAAAACTATGTGTAAGTTTATAATACAGCTTAATTTCAATACACACATCAAAGAAAACAACTCATATGTGACGACTCCATTGCCTTGCCGACCAAGAAATGAGCGTGCTTTGACACCTTTTTGAATTGTGGTGCTTTTTCGAGCTCAACATCATCCCGACAAACCAAAATTTAATATAACTGGAAGTTAGGAAGGAGATGATCAGCAAACCCAAAAGTACACAAGACTAACACCAAACCATTTAATCACGGAAGCATCATTTATGTTTTTGAAACTAATCATCTTATTATTGTGAATGGAAGTTGCAAAAAATAAGTTTATAGTGTTTGGATAAACATATCCTGCTTGAGACCATAGACATTCACAAAACGTTTACAAATTATCTAAGGGTGAAACATATTTACCAATTTACCTAATTTTCAAATAATTTGATAGACGTTTTTTTTTTTCTGATTTTCAAATAATAAGGAATATAATTTCGTGATTAAATGAATGATAAAACCCTAGAAAAGATAATTATTGGATGTGAGACTACATACCTCATCTTTGATGATGAAACTCTCTTTTGATTCGTCCTAAAAATTGGTGGTGGCTTCAGATCTAGTATTTCGGGAGATGTTAAATCATATCATGGGCATGTTCTCGAGAAGGATGATAATCAATCGATTCCGATTACATTTAATCATTTGTTACATTCAATTTCGGATTTGATTTAATTTGTAAGGCTCAATTATTGATTTTGTGTTAGGGTTTGAGAGGAGGAGATTGTTTGTGTGTTTTTTTTGATGTGGTTGAAATGTTGCAAATGAGAGTCAGGTAAGGAATTCCACCCAAATCAGAAGAAACTAAAATGGACGATCGTGATTAAATTAGTTTCACGTGGCAATTGATTAATATTTTTGAGGAGAGAAATTATAGAACAAGCTTGTTTTATATAGGATGGATATATATATATATATATATATATATATATATATATATATATATATATATATATACATTATATATAAGAGGAGGCATGCCACATATAATGCCACTTGACATCCCATAATGCCACGTCATAACTCCATGTCATCATTCGGATTCGATGGCACACCTCATAATTCCACCTAATCATACTTTGGATTGATTAAAATTGATTTAAAATTGTTTAAAAACGCCACTTACAAGATTTGAACCTGTGGTGTTAGTAATATTAATAAACATGATAACCACTAGACCAACACAAGTTTTGATTATATTTTGCAAGTCCAAATCTATAAACCAATGCAAACAATTATATGAGATAATTAGGAGAACATATACGTAAAAAAAATCACACCTCATTCATTATATGTTTTTTCTCAAAAACCCTAATGTCCCTTTTCCTCACAATTCTAATGATCGGTTTATGGATTTTTGTGTTTTCTTCATTACAGGTTTGCAACAAAATATTGATGTTCAAGCAATGTTTACACATATTCAAATTATACTTTCTCTTGACTTTTTTTTGTTCAAGTATTAGGTTATATGTATGTTATATATATTTTTTGTTTTATTTTGTATCTTAATTTTGTCAGTAAATGCTTTTGTATTATTAAAAAGTACAATTTCTCCTTGAAGATTAATTTAATATTCGAGGTTGTTACTTAATAGCTTCTCCTATTATACCAAACGAGACAAAGTGATTTATAGTGCACCACTTTTCGGTCATCACAATCACAAGGTACCTTCATTGTGTATATCCGAAAAAAAGGTAACTGGGTTTGCTCATGTGAGATAATTTTTCTATCTAATAGATGGCAAACAATGAATGCAATGCAAGAGTTAGCTATATTTTGGTCGGTCTTGAAAACGCTAAACTCACTCCAAGGTATATATACATGATGTTTCAGATTCACATCTTAGATAAGTCAGCTTTTTTGAACGACTTATGTACAATTTAGGAATAGGAATAAGATTTTTTGAGCGACTTATGTTTCAGATTTACATTTTTTATGTACATTTTAGGCTGCTATAAGTAGTTGAACTGACTTGCAAAACCAAAAGTTGTAGGCATGAGACTTTGATTAAACCACGAAACAAACAAAAGGACATGTGGGTTGTATATAATGTTTTAAAGTACATAAAGATGTTAATCGAATTCAAGTGTTATTTATTTTTGCAATTCAGATGAAGGTAAATACAACCAGTATGGTTGATGTCTCATTATTCATGAATACGTATTCCAAATATTAGTTGTCTTTGTAATCTCAAGTAGTTAGTAGAAAAAAAGAATTCAAAAAAAAAACATACATATTAACTACTGAGATTTTATGAAAGTATAGATTATTAATAGAGCTATAGGTAGTACTAGGTTAAGGTGATATTATAATATTCGTGAATTTAGGAGTCTTCGGTGTGTCTATGTTGGAAGTACTAATATATGTGGTAGCCTAGGAAGATTATGCGAGTACTTGACATGGGTAAGCTGCATTTGCACTATTAAATTGTTTTACTATTATTTAATTGTTGGTTCCTATGGTTACAAAGCAAGTTTATAGCTGAATATAGCTAGGGTGTTCCTAACACTACTTAGTGGCTTAATGATGTTTTAGCTCCTGGTGGAAGGATTGGCATCGATCCTGTGAGTAGTATTTGATTTTTTATGATCTCTTAGTATTACTGTATTCATATTCCCTTTGTTCAAAAGATACCCCTCTTGGTCCAAAGTGTTTTTCTTAATGGTTAAATCAATCAATTCTTTCAAAATATTGAAGGTTGTTGCTCTCTGTATACTTTACCTAAGTCAATTTACAAAGTTCCAGTTTATGCATACGGGGGGATTTTCTTATCTTGGCTGCCACATCATATTAGTGAGATGCATCAAGATATACCTCCTTAAAAATTTGGGAGTAGATGATTTTGATGACCATTACAACATTACCAACTCAATTCCTATAGGCTTAGCTAGAGAAATCACAGAGTGAAAACTACAAAATGTTAATTTTTGAGGAGCACATCTAAAGGAGCAAAAAGTTTCCGCTCTAAACCTTGATTTTAAATGCTGTAACAAGCTGTTTCTTTTGATAAAATGGATGTTTCTTTTGGACTTTGACGACCATTTAATATGTCAAAGGTTGGAGTTGCTACAACCCATTACTTTCGGACTTGATTTGAAGTTGACCATAAGCACATTGGCAAATTCTTAAGGCCCTCAAATTATTTTGATAACTATGTGAAATTTGGCAGCATCAATTTAAAGCAAATTTACCTTGTGCTTCATCGGCATGATATATCCACACCGTGTGTTTTATATGCTCATGCTTGATGCCACATTCTCTTCTATTTGTGAAGGAGCAATTTTTTTTCTTTGGTGCTAGATCAAGCACACAATATTACAAGTGACAACCGCAACAAATGATCTAAGCACCAAAATTTCATTAATTCCTTCTAAATCAAGTGATATGCATGATACACGTCGTGAATCAAGTAATGATGTGAAGCGGAAAAAGTTCTCTCATACTCGGATCTCAAAGGCCAAGTCTATAAATTTTGATTTCACTATCTCGAGGAATTGCATGTGTTTGTCGAATCGGTCTTGCCATATCTATATATCTTTTATTTATTAATTCCTACAAAGGTCAACAAGATTGAAGGTTTTCGATAATTTACTTCACCTCTTCCTTTAATTTTATGACAATTTTTGGCGGAGATATATTTAGTTGGTACATGGGTGTATTATAGGAAGTACTCTATTTAAATTCGTGGTTAGAGTGTGCCCTTGACACTTGTAAAGTTGTAATATCACCATAGTTGCTCTCTAATTGAATTATTAATTTTGATTGATCTTGACCTTAAATTATAATGGCCAAAATTAATAGAAGTGAGACCACACCCAAAGGGTGAGCTTATGGCCACTTCTGCTCATATAAGAATGGTAATACGTTGGGTTTACCAATGGAGAAATTTTCATATCATGACCTCTAGAGTATCATGAAAAGGAAAACCACTTGGACAATTCTTGCTCTTTATCGAAAGATGAACTTGCATATATCATTGCTCTGTGCAGCACTTTCATCCTCACATTCGTTATATAATTCACTAAGATGGAACATTAGTACGTTGTTTGTTGTACAACCATTAGTTTTTTCTTTTTGGAAATGCGACTATATTAAAACGCCTACCCAAATTTGGAAAAGAGGGGGAAATTAAAATTACGACTCTCGACAGTAGAATTAGCTCTACAACCATAACCCATTAGTGAACTCGTGTTCAAAATATTTCAATTGTTTTCTTTTGTTTTACCCTTGTTTATTACCATAAGTTCTGCTTTTAGGTATCTTTGAAAGGAACATTTTATTGTCAGAGGTGAATGAAGGATGATGCTCGTGCATATCCATTTTTGATCAAAGTTAAGCTTCCTTTGAACTTGACTTATATGATATTCCTTCGAAAATAAGATAAAAACACATGTTATTTTTTTTTCTTCATATCTATCCATTGTAGTATGCTTCATGCTTCTTGTTAAGATTTTCTATCTAAAGGTTGTCTTGGCAGAAAGATATTGATGTTATAACATGTGCATTGATGATTTCTTCTCATTTATATAATATGTTTTATCTCTTATCTCTCCATTTATTCCTTTTCTGTGATATGATTACAGGTTTTGAGAGAAGATCCTACTTACCCTGAAGCACTATTGAATAATTTTACTTCTAAGACTAAACGGAGTGGTCGTGACAAGCCCTCCGGACAAGCTTTATCACGCACCACCTCCAAAACACAAACCACAATTCACGGCCAAACTGCATATCTTTTGTGATCAATGGAATCATCTTGGGAAGCAAAGTCATGGTTTTCGATGGACCTGTAAGATTTTCTTCAGGTATATATTTATCTGATTATGTAAAAAACAAATAAACAACCATTAAAAAAACTGATTGGGAATCGGAATAAAGCAAAGGTTAAATTTTCACGGGATAGAGATTCACATACTGCTGGAGTTTAAAATGCCAAGGTATCTGAACTAAATGCACAGCTTGAGGTAATATTTATTTCTTTTATATCCATTACTAATAAACATAACGTGGACCAACCCACGGATAACTATATGATTCGCAAATGCAACCTATACTATCAACTGTTTGAACTATCATATCAAGATCCTTACATTTGCGTTCGCATATATATGTTTCTTACATCAATGTGTCTATTCTTTCCCTGTTTAAATACAGAGAATTGCATGCCGAAGTAAAAAGACCGTCCCGCTTTAGAAATGAACTCACCAACTGAGCCAAGCAATACCGTCAATAAAACCAAAAGCCACAAAGACGTTGATCGCTTGGGTTTGAACAAAAGAAAAGCATCGATGTGATAGCACATAACAAAGAACATATGCACTAATGGTGATGATCAAGATTCTACACTGGAATGTCTAATGGGTTTTCCTTTCAAATCAGTGTATACATACATATACATATACTAAGTTTTGGATAATATTTTATGCAAAATTGCTTGATAATCATCAGTGCAGGACTGGCCAGATATGCTTCTAAGGATGTATGTGAGATGGGGAGAGAGACAAAGATACAAAACAAGAGTGGTTGAAAAGTCAATGGGAGAAGAAGCTAGCATCAAAACTACAATTGAACTCGAAGGTCGTTATGCATTTGGATATTTATCCGGTGTAAAAATTGTTCTTTAGTAGCCCAAAAGCTCTTCCAGGAAGGTGACCATAAAACAGGAAAAACTTGCTCATCGGGTATGGTTATGGCCGGTGGCTTCTTGGTATAGCTATGCCCTTATATTTCACAATCAATTGCTTTTACATATACGCATTATTAACTCTTCATTATCTCCCCAGGAAAAAGAAACGATGGTACTTTATTCACAATTACAACAACATCGACTGCATGAGCCATGTATCATTAAAAGACAGTTTCATTCTTAGGTGAATCAAGAAGAAACTAAAATGGTGGGAGTGTAGAACTCGCTGTGGATGGGATTGAATATCATCAAGAAAACCTGCTTTTGCACAAGATCTCGAGTTTAGCTAAGAGGAAATATCTTTCCTTAATTTTAACAAAAACAATTGGAAACATGCTTTTCTAGAGTGCCCATTAGTTATGGCTAGCGTAAGATGGAATGAAGTCACAAACATTTGGCAGTCAGCTATGCATTAGTGCATTTGCAGCTCAAACAATAATTGGGAGTAACATGCTTGAAGAATATCAGGATTCTCTTAAAAAGTCAAATTTTTATCTCAAAGAATCTCAACTCAAGCAAAATCCATCTGGTGATTTTAGTTAGATGTGTCGACAATTTGGCAAAGGGACGTGGACGTTCTCCGATCAAGATCGCGGTTGGCATGTCTCAGATTGCACAGGAGAGGCATTTAAAGTGATAACTCAACCACACTTTTGTTACTTATTTTTCACATATCCAAGAAATGGTTGTTCTTACAACGGATATATACTGCAGTGCCTGCTATTACCATCCCAAATGTCGTACAAAATATCAGGAGAAAAAGTAGACGATCAACGATTATACAATATATGTTGTTAATATCATCCTTTTACGTATAAAGTCCTACAACATGAGGTTTTTCTCTTCAGGAACCACCAATCCTTCTTCCATATTTACAGGTGCATATGCTAAACTGTCAATATCATCAGCAATAAGGATATATAGTAAAAAATGTGTCATAGGGACAAAAAAAAGTGGCTAACATTTTGCTTTTCTATGCAGACTTTGAATCCTTAAGAAATATTTGCTAACATTGTTGTCAAAAGAGAGTAAAGTTTCTTACAGATCCTTTTATTGAGCGAAATTGTGTAGATACTTGCTAAGGGTGGCACATCACGAGTTATCGCACATAACCTGTCGAGTAACTAACCAAAATCATTCAGGTTAAATTGCTTCTAAGATTCACAAACTATAGCTTTTCACTTAAGTCTTTGATTAGCATGTTTGCTCTATATTCAGCGTTATTATACCATATTAGCATGTTTGCTCTATACTGCACATAATCTTGGTATGACCTTCTTAAACCACGAATGCAGATGTTGTCTCATATATTGATATAAATATATGATAATAGCTTCAGCAATCAAATTTAGTGTTTTCGTTATATATGAAGTCAAAAAAGCAGAGCAAACATGCTATCATTTAGACCCATTTACTTGTGATTAGTACAATCATGTTAACGTTGTATTATTTATTAAAACAATTTAAAATTTTGGAAACAAAAAATAAGGTAATCTAAGTTAACCCAAGATGACATATTTCACTATCACTGTGCACTAAGAACATGTTTCAACCGAACTTGACCGACGCAAGTTGCTCATACTTTAAGAGGCTTCAAGTGATGCCACATGATCATATCTTATATATGCACCAGTAGATATCACGGCAATGAACTTTGTGATAAGTGTGGGTGATCCAGCTTATGTTGCTTTGCTACCATCTGGTTTTGTCATTCTTCCTGATGGACAAGGGCAGTATATTGGTGGATAGTTACTCACTGTCACATTCTAGATTTTAGTTGATTCGGTACCTACTACAAAAATATCATTTGGATCAGTGACAACAACTAATACTCTTATCATGTGCATGAGAAAGGATAAAATGCGCAGAGGTGCTAATGATCTATGAGAAATATCATGTATGCTTTAAAAGGTAAAGCAGTTGTTAACTTCCTTTTATTACATTCAATTTAATATAAATGCATTCCTAATTTTTTCTTTAGCAAGATAACAATGATGAAAGTGTTTATTAGGATTACAGGGACTTGCAAAATTCGCTATCATCTATGCCAAAGATCTTATTCACGAGATCTTGACTCTATTACGAATATGGTAAGGCATGTGATTTTACATTAAGCACTGTTGGATCGATATACTTTAATCAAACTAACTTAACTAGCTTGTTAAGGTTTAATAACCTCGGATAAATCCTAAGTTATTAACAAAGAAACACTGAGCAATCTTTATCAAGTACGCGGAATTTACTTAACAAAGCTAAGAACAATAACTTTATTATAAACTCTAAATCTGCTTATTATGCAAATACTCTAATACAACTCTAAGATAATCGAACTTTTCTCTAAAACACTAATTCGTAAACTCTAAAACTCTTTTCCTAAATCGCACTCTAATGCCAATCTAGGAGTCCTTTTATAGGCTCAAGGATATCCTAGTCGGTTTACAATTGATAACCTTGTACGACAAGTAATCTAAACATAGAATACAATTCTTTCCATAAACGAATATAATAGCTTCTTTTGTTCTAGCAAGATTTGACTTCATCTTGCAAGACTTTGACTCGTCTTTAGCAAGATTTCTTTGACTATTTGACTTCTTCCAGCTTCTTTGCGACTACAAGATTTTCATATCTTCAAGATTTCATATCTTCAAAGACTTTCATATCCCAACAATCCTCCCTAACTTGAATTCTACTTGCTTGACTTCAAGTTCCTTTGTGAATATATCTTTAACAAACTTCATCTTTAAAACGGATTGTTTCTTAGTCTTTAGATTGTATCTCTGTAATATCTCGTGCTTGTCAAAGTATCTCTTAGAATTATTCTTTCTACAAAGATCATTCAAAGAAGCTCCATCTTTTCAAAGATCACAACAACATATGACAAATTGTACATTAATTCGCTTTAAGTTGCATACTATTCTCATCACTTTCAAGTGAATCATTGAAAAATAATGGATTTAGATCTCTTTACCAAAGCCATTATCTCCGGAGTAGCCAAATGTTTTGGTGTGTAAGACCATGATACATTGATAACCATATGATTTTAGCAAACCACCACTATCAACAGATTTGGTTTGTCTTTACCAAAAGTCGCAATTCCGGACTAGTTAGTTCTTCTATCTAATGGTGAACTAATTATCAATAATGGTTTTCCACAAATTTTTACCACAAGCCATTTTCTTGTAGGCTAGCCAACTCTTCACATTATCGATATGGTGAGTTGATGACCATCCAACTTATTAGCAAGTTGTCAACTAAAAACGGATTTGATATATCTTTACCGAGCCGCTTGCTTATGGATTAGCCAATCCTTTTGTAACCATGGTGGATTGATAACCTATTGATGTTATCATCACAAAACCATTTATTTAATCTTTATTTCAAAATATTTATTACTTAGCAAAAGGTTTCTTCTAAAATTCATTTAACTTGGTTTAGTTCTCGCAAACAATACTTTGATGAAAGTATCGTTCGATAAGCAAGACTTTGAATAAAAGCAATCGATATATCAAAAGTATTTATTTAAATAAAATTCATACCGCTTATAGATCATTTTCAAGAATGGTAGTCCAGTTTATAAACAAATTGATAACCATGCAAGCAGCTTCATTAGCCTCTTCTACTTCCAATCCATGCTCTAGCATTCTTCTCATGAGCTCAACTGTAAGAGGGTATCTTCTTTCTCGCAAACATATGTATCATTGTTCCATTTTCTAGCTCCAAAACATGAACTCTAGACTCTTCAAAGAATCTCCAAAGAAACTATTTCCCGACTTTCTTGATTCTTCCAGATATCATCGGTGCTCTCTTCTTCGCTTCCCACATAGTTATGAGATCACCATGTAAACCAAACCAATCCTTCTAATGGATTATCTTCAAAATAAGCCTTCACAACATGATATAAGTAGAATAGGTCTACTCATCTATAATATGCAAGAAATCCCATAGCCTTTTGAAAACTTTGAAACTTTCATCTTCTTTATGAAAACCATGTAATCTTCATTCTTAGATTTCACAATTTTGAAAACACTAATCTTTGATCCGTTCATCTTCATGTCATTGTCTTCCTTTGTATAATCAAAATCTACCACTCGAGATAATTCTTCAATTCATCACTAGTCTCGCATCTTAATTCAACTTTTTCTTTCTTTGAAAACCGAACATCAGAATTTCGCTTTTTCTTTTTCTCTTAAGCTCTTCTTCCTTTCAAATTCAAATTCAATAAGCTTCTTCTCCAAGTCTTTAATGTCAAGAACACTCTTCTTATAAGCTTCGCTTCAAAGATCATAGAGTCTTTTCATATCAACATAATTTAGCTTCGCAATCCTTTATATCCTCTCGCTTTTTAAATATGCCATCATTGCATTCCTTTCTTTAGCTAAATTAGGTCTTCTTGACATAAATCTAACAGTGTAGGAGATCAGAATGGTTCAAAGATTTGATCTAATTCATCTTGCACCTTTGAGTCGCTTCTATTCGAGCTTCTTGAGCTTCTTGTTCTTCTCATCTTTAGCATCTATCTCTTCTTGAACTTTTCTAGTCGCAGCTTCATTCCTAGCAACTTCAATTGCTCTAAGTTCGCCAAAGTGAGTTTCTTTTCTTAGTTTCAACCGTAATACCTTTCCCTTTGTCTTTAGGATCAATTGCAGTTGAGAAGCTCTTGGTTGTTCTTCTTCTTGTACATCTCTAATAGTAACTCCTCCTCTTGGTTGTGACAAATCTAAAATTGTAGCAATTAATTCATCATCACTGCGTAATGAATCGGTTTGAATGTAGCTTCCTCCTCTTCTTCTATAACAACTTGTAGAAGACCAGCTTCTTCTTCAAAATTCAATACCCTTGGTGTTATTACTTGCCTATATGTATCATGAAAATCAATACTTTGATGTTCAAGACCTTGATCATCGAGACTTTGAACTTGCACTTCTTCTTCTTGTTCCTCGAATCAAATAATCTTTTCCAAGTACTTATGATTCTTTCTTCTTTGTAACATCTTATTTCAAATTTTCCTTTTCTAAATTCCTCCCAAGTTGAAAGAAGATGATTTAGGAACCTTCTTCGCTTTTAATTCCGCACGGTTGTTTACGACGCTTGTTTTCCTCTTTAACCCATAAGTTGAAACCTTGAATATAGGGTTTAATAAAATTCCTCAACCGATATACTTACGCCTCAACTTCCTAAGTGCTTTAGCCCGACGCCAACGCCTTGTTCAACCTAACTAGCTCCCTTGTCAAAGCATAATTATCCAAAGTCAAACCTTCACGAGGTATAGTATGAGCATCACCTTGAAGATGTGAATGTTCCTCCAAACAGAATAGAACGTTGAGGAGATGGAGTAGGTGTTCTCTCAATCTGCTTGAACCTCGTGGCTTGAAGAAACGGTACCTTGTAAAGATGCAAGACCTTCAATAGAAGCAAGATTTGCAGATGCAAGACTTGTGGGAATCAAGACTTTCACTTTCTTCATCCTCTCCAACGTCATCACGCATAACTTGAACAACTTCCATCATTGTAGTAGTTAATGGAATATCTCCACCTCCGAATAAATCACTGCCTAGCCATGAATGTAAATATTTTGGCTTGTTGCACAATGACAGTAACAAAGCGCAGTGTTTTGGAACATCACCAATTGCTTGTTTAAGAAAACTCATACAAATCTTGGGTACATCAACCATTTTGACCCGGATGATATATGTGATAGCATCCCATCCAAAATAAGCCTTGAAAATTAAACACTCATCTCGTAGCTAAACCGACCACCGCAGATGCAATATTTGACCCAAATCGCTCCCAAGAAGTACTTTTAGAACTTATGCAATGAAGCAAAGACATGAATCAAGAACTTCCATTGAGGATGTAATAATGCTTTCTTGAATGTTTGTTCTGTCAAAGATCCTTCATAACCAAGATTCCTAAAAGTATCCCAAATCAGTTGCTTGTAAAATCGAATAGCCCCATCTTCATCACCAAATAATAAATCTTCTCGAATAGAGGCTTCTGTAATCTTGATAGTCCGTCCAGCAACTGTTGATCTAATATAATATTCATCCTCTTCCATATTATCTCTAACATTAGCCCAAAATTCTTGAATCCATGGTTCAATAATATCCGGTTCAACTAATAGAGCATAACTAATAGGCGACCCATTAAGATAATCAATGATATCATAAAAAGCCACATTCGCCTTAGTCTTGTCCAAATTAGCCACCATATTGTGCTTTGAAACAGTTAAACGATTCGCCATAGTTTAAAAATTGAGCACAATAAAGATTTTAATCGAATAATAAAGAGATGGTGATTGGGAGATAAGTATGGAAAAGATGTAAAGTAATAATATGAGAGGGAAATTCGGGAAGTAGTTATTTATAGGTGGGATTTGAAAAATCACAGCCTAAATAACAAAGTTACCGTTACTATCAATTACCCATCAATATTACCGTTGGAACAATACTTTAATACGACAAACAAGATTTTCCACATAAGCAAGATTTTCCCAAGCAAGATTTTCCAAGCAAGATTTCTGTGAAAAATCAAGATTTTGCCAAATTCCTTCATAGAAACTAAGTATTAACTAGTATCCTCCCTCAGCAATACACGTGACTATACCTAACACCTTATAGTCCTCCCCTTAAACATAGCTTAGTAGTTAATCATTCCAATGCTCACGACCAAGTGATTGAATCGTGACAAATCAAAACCTTTGTGAGTAAATCACCACATTGTCATCCGTGTGAACTTTAACCACATTAATGAGCCTATGCTCATAGCAATCTCGATAAAGTGATGCCTAATCAATATGCTTTGTCTTGGAATGATACATGTGATTCTTCACAATACAAATTGTACTCTCATTATCAATATTGATAGGAGTATTTTTGAAATTGAACCCATAGTCCAAGAGTTGATTCGCATCCACAAAACTTGTCCACAACAACTTGCGCAGCCTACATATTCACCTTCAGAGATGATGTTGCCGCAATTGTCCGCTTTTGCATTGCCGTGAGACTAACCTTCTTCCAAGATATTGGCATCCACCACCAGTGGATCTTCTATCATAATTATCACCGCATAGTCACTATCCAAAAAGCTTCCAAGTGAAAAGGTGACTCTTTAGGATACCACAACCCCAACTTAGGTTGTTGTTTCAAATAACAAAAATTCTTTTCTGCATTCAGTGAGAGATCTTTGGTGAGACTTGATATCTTGCACATAGACAAACCGCAAACATGATATCGCCTTGATGCGAGAAGATACATAAGAGAGCCAATCATTGACCAGACAAATTGACTTCAACAGTCATCCATCTTCATCTTTACCCAATGAATTGATAGATTTAATAGGTGTAATAATGTGACCTTCATATCATCAAAATTAAACTTCTTAAGTATATCCGTAACATACTTGTCTTGGCTAATGAAAATTCCTTCCTTGGACCGCTTAACTCAAGTCCTAAAAGAAAGTTAACTCTCCCATTGAACTCATTTGAAATTCCTTCGCATCACCGCTCAAACTCCTTAACCATGGACCTGCTTGGTAGCCCCAAAGATGATATCATCAACATACACTTGAACTAACATGATATCCTTCTTGTCTCTCTGATAAACAAAGTCTTGTCTATAGCTCCTCCCAGAATCCATGTTGTAGTAAGAATGTAGAGAGCCTCTCATACCAAGCTCTAGGTGCTCGATGAAGACCATAAAGAGCCTTAACCACCTTATAGACTTTGTTTGGATGTTTAGGATCTTCAAAACCTCGAGGTTGTTTCACATACACCTCTTCCGTAATAGTACCATATAGAAAGGCACTCTTGACATCCATCCGATATACCGAAACCCATGTATGAAGCAAATGAAAGAAATATTATAATAGCTTCAATCCTTGCTACAGAGCAAATACCTCATCATAATCTACCCTTCCTCCTGCCTATAACCCCGAGTAACTAACCTTGCCTTGTTTTTGATAACATTTCCTCTTTCATCTCTTTTGACTCTAAAACCCATCCGTTCCAATAACTCTTCCCATCCGGAAGATCACATAAAACCTAAACTTCTTGAAGTTTAAATTGAAAAGTTCTTCCCGAATAGCTTCAACCCACTTTCTTTAGTCAAAGCTTGAGCAATATTCTTGGGTTCCTCTTGAGAGATGAAACAAGTAAATAAGGTGTTTGATGGTCCTTATGATTTAGCCTGTTTTGTTTATACACAAAGCTAAGTAAAGCATTGTGAGGTTTTGTGAAACCCTTAGCTTTGTGTCTTGTCATAACTCCGTAAGTAGAAGGACCAATGATTTGATCGCTTGGATGATTCTTATGAATCAGTAAAATAGAGATCTGTGGAACCCGCATATGCATCATCCAAATTAGTATAATCAAGACCTTCATTGGAATCTGTGAAAATACCTTCATCTTCAAGCTCATCGTCGCTTCTTCTAACCTGTGGATGGTAGAATCATCTAAATCATCTAAAGCATCATTAATAGGTGCAAGCAGATTTTGGTCGAAAATCTGTCCAAATCACCGTGAGAGTACTCTGCAGCCTTGTTTTCTTCTTTGCCTCTTCATAAGCTCTCCTTTGTTCATCGCAAGAATGTGCTAATACATCTTGAAGAAGCATCCGATTAAGTTCCTCTTGAATAGATTGATCCTCGTGAGATAATAAGGATTGTGGTGCAACAAGATTTTGTTTTGGAGAATCGGTGCTTTGCTTAGGAACAAGAAGATTTTGTTTTGGACTTACAGGATCTTTATCGTGAACAACATCGTGTCTAATATGAACATCATGAACAACATATTGAATATCTTCTTCATTGTGCAAAGGTTGATTTTCTTCTAACAGAACATAATTCATCGAAGGAGATAAAATCTCAAGATCAAACATCCAATCGGACCTTTACCTTTCTCATGGTCTTGATCTTCTAAAAACTCAACATGAAGACAATCTTGAATCTTCTTAGTAACTCGTTGTATACACGAAAGCCTTTATCAGTTAGTACAATAACCCAATAGGTAACCTTCTTCGACTTGCCATCAAACTTCCCAGTTATCAATGGTGTTCAAAATAGTAAGAGGGCATCCAAAAGGCTTCATAAAACGAATGTTGGGTTTATTGCCCATCGACAATTCATAGGGTGTCTTCATCTGTGGTTTGGTGACAGATACCTGTTATACATAGCATGCAAGACTTACACTTCCGCCCAAAATTGAATAGGAGATGGGAATCGCTAGCATTGTCCTAGTCGCTTCAATCAAAGTCCTATTCTTCCTTTTGCAACACCATTTTGCTTTGTGGTGTTCTAGCAATACTAAACTCCTCTTTATGCCTTTATTAGCACAAAAGTCATCCATAAGCTTGTTCTTGAATTCAGCCCATTGTCGCATCTAATACCTCTAACCTTGAGTCTTAATTGGTTTTCAAGTGCTATAATTAGAGTCCGAATAGCATCAAAAGTATCATCTTTAAAGCCCAAAAGAAACCCAACCGAATCTACTACAATCATCGAATAACCAAACAAAGATTTTTCTTATTTAAACTTGCCACAGAGACAGTCCAAATAAATCCATATGTAATGTACCCAATGGTTCTCTAATAGTTCTTTCCTCAAGCTTCTTGCAAGAAGCTTTGTGTTGTTTACCCTTCTTGCATGCCAAACATGATTGATCATTCTTGTAAGTCTTTGAAGGTAAACCTCTAACTAAATTGCCTTTGACCGCTTTGTTGATGTTCTTGAAATTAACATGGCCCGCCTTCTATGCCATTGATGTGCCTCTTCAGATGTTGCTTTAGCCACCAAACATGTGGCTCTTCCATAGGAATGTAGACTCTTCATGTCTAAACTATACACATCATTTGTCCTTGGTACTCTAAGTACTACCAAGTCATCATCAACAGTTTGAAGTCGAAGAAAGGATGAGACATTCCGTGTCGATGAATAACACAGATGCTTTTATCACAAATTTGAGAGACCGACAACAAGTTGAACTTTAGCTCCTTCACATATCCGACATTCTCAAAATCGATTCTTCCAGCTTTAATTGTTCCTTTCCCAAGAATCCTTCCTCCATTGGGATCATTCCCAAATGCAACTTTTTCTCCACTAATATTTCTAAAATCGAGCAGTGATCTCTTTATCGCTGTCATACTTCCGTGAGCAACCACTATCCACAATAAGATGATCTTTAAGCTCCTCTTCCGGGTTGCCCCGCACACAAAGAAAAGAGTTAGAACTTTTAGGAACCCAAGCCATTCTCGACTTGTGTTCCTCGAGGAGTTACAAACTCAAATTCTTTGAGTATGTAATTCCACTATCTTTCAAATGATGATCCAAAATTATCTTATGATTTTTAGCATGTGGATTTTCAAAACTCTCTCGGTTTTTCAACATAAATCTCTTTCACCGATTATTAACATTTTCTTGTATCACAAAACATCGATTCACTTTTTGTTGAACGATCTTGTTTGTCCCTCGCCAAGATTTCCTTTTAACCCATTCGCTTTTAACAGTGGTTCCTGTGATCTATATCCCTATATGAATTGTGATACCTTCTAGGTTGATAGTGAGATCTCCTAGAATTCCTATTCCAAGTAGGGTTATCGGACCTTGTTTCGAAAGCAAAGATTTTGGAAAGTACCGTGATATCAAGGTCTTCTCGATGTGGGTATCTATGATCCGTGAGAAGTTTCGTGATTAACCCTATTTGAATTATTCCAAACTTGTTTATGCTCTCTAGGTTTCGGTTGGTTGACTTATTCCTTGAAACTTGCTTAGATATTCGAGTGTTTGTCACAATCTTTGATTAAATGAGTAGGACTATAACACACAAAACACGCTTTTGACCCATATGACCAAAGTGATTTCTTCTATTTTGCCTTCTTGATGACCGATAAAATCTATTTTGACCAAAATTATCCCAAAAGGTTTAGCAAGACTGCTTTGAAAAGGTTTTGCGTATAGTATCGCTTGTTGAGCAAGATTTTGGTTTAAAGGTACCGCTTGAATTTGAACATTATTTTCAACAGCTTTTTGGGTTTCTCGACCTAGATTGAGTAACAAGCTTCTTCCTAAACTCTATACTATCTACACCATAACGAGAAACATCGGGCCTAGAGTGGTTGATGACTAATGGGATGAGGAACAACATGATAACCATTGTCTTTCTTATATTCGAGGTGGTTCACTTCATCGAGCCCTCATTACTAGATGAATCTACATAGTTAATGAGCTCATCATCACTAGTGGTTATGTCCTCAAAACACCATCATCCCGATCACTAGTTTGGTTTTCATCTATGTTACTAAAGTCCATTCCAAATCCTAAGCATGTTCTAATGTAAGCCCTTCTCTGCTTTTCAACATAAGCAACATGGGACAAGCCGACTCTCCCAAGCAAAGAAACTTAGCTAACAAATCATCTCTTTCCTTAGTTAATTTCTCAATTTCAAAGAATTTTACAGCTTTAGTTTCCATTCACTAAGTTTTAACCGTAATCCCGTTGTTCATACTTTTCACCCCAATCCATTTCATTATTTTCATGTGTTATGATTTTAGCTTCTATAGACTCTAAAGTGATTTGATAACCTGCTACCTCGCACCTAGCCCTAATACAATTATCTCTTTCAATCACATAATTGTTAAGCGCTTTAGATAAAACTCATAACAGTTTGAGCATACCTCGTAGATAGAGATCGAGTTGGTGAAGTAGCCACCATAGCAAGAAGAACATGATCATCTTCACTTTCTTTGCTCCAATCAAATCCTCCAAAGCCATCATCGATTCCAAAGCAAAGATGTTCAGATTCTTCATCAAAAGCGTTGCTCCATTCAATGCTTCCACCGTGTCTTCAACTCGCATCTTCCATCGCTACCATACAAGAAGTCACCGGTTCATCATCAAATTCTTCACTCCATCAACTTCGATAACTTCTCTTGAGCAACCAAAGCCTTTGTTTCGATTATTGGAATTTCTTGAGCTCAAGTTTAGGCTTCTCGAAGTTCTGCTTTGCTTGATACTTAGCAAACCCGCACTCCTTGCAAAGTGACCGCCTTTTGACAATTGAAGCATTCAATTTAGATTTGTCAAAAGTTATTCCTTGTTTTAGTTTGAAATCAATACTTTTGCCTGCCTTCTTCATGTACTTTTGATCCTTGCGTTGATCATAGCAACTTGCCACCGATATCAATTTCTTCAAGTGCATCTTCTTCAACTGCTAGATCCTCTTCATAAGTGATGTAAGCTTGCTTGTTTTGCAAAGAAGGAGCACACAACTTCATCCGAGTGCAAAGTGGTAGATGGTGGGGCCACTTGAGCATATGATGAGGATTGTAAACAACAAGATTTTGAGAAACAAGATTTTGAGGAGAAGCAAGATTTTAAATCACCGCTCTTCTTTCGATGATAGAAAAGCAATACTATGAGATTTGGAATTTGGTTGACCACTCATCTCATGTTCATACACCTTCAGCTTGATGATAGAGATCATCAAAGTCCATAACATCCAATCCTTGTTGTCCTCGATCATAGTAGCAATCACATGCCATGTAGATGGCAAACCCTTAGAAACTTCAAATTAGCATCCTCAATCGATACTTGTGCCTTGTATAACTCCAACATGTTGAGGAGATTCTCAAACCTATCATATGCAAGATCAAGACTCTCTTTCTCCCACTGTGAAAGTTTTAAACTGTTGTTTCAAAGAAGTTTCATGCATCTTCTTAGAGGCTTCATTCCCTCCAAATCGGTCTTGAGAGCAGCCCGTAGCTGCTTAGCATCTTTAGCATCATGAAACTTGAGAAGATGACCATCTGAATGGCGATAAGAGAATGTTTAGAGCCTTCTTGATTCCTTAGGGTTGTTCTTTGGTAAGACCGCTTTTGGTGTCAGAGGTTGTCCAGAACAACAATGGGATCTCAAACTACTTCATTCCCATTCACAATTACATTCCATAAAGCATGGTCTCAGAATGGCAATATACGCCTCATCTTCATGCCCTAGAGATCATATTCTCCTTTCTTGATTATTGGAATTCGAGTGAGGTGATTGAGGGTGGTGGAAATTTTCAATGACATCTTAAATATTGTTGAAGTAGGGTTTCTTCCTAGTCGAGTTTCCACACAAGCTCGATACCACTTGTTGGATCGATATACTTTAATCAAACTAACTTAACTAGCTTGTTAAGGTTTAATAACCCTGATAAATCCTAAGTTATTAACAAAGAAACACCGAGCAATCTTTATCAAGCACGCGAATTTACTTAACAAAGCTAAGAAGAATAACTTTATTATAAACTCTAACCGCTTATTATGCGATACTCTAATACAACTCTAAGATAATCGAACTTTTCTCTAAAACACTAATTGTAAACTCTAAAACTCTTTTTCGAAATCGCACTCTAATGCCAATCTAGGAGTCCTTTTATAGGCTCAAGGATATCCTAGTCGGTTTACAATTGATAACCTTGTACGACAAGTAATCTAAACATAGAATACAATTCTTTCCATAAACGAATATAACAGCTTCTTTTGTTCTAGCAAGATTTGACTTCATCTTGCAAGATTTTGACTCTGTTTTAGCAAGACTTTGACTATTTGACTTCTTCCGCTTTTTGCGACCATACAAGATTTTCATATCTTCAAGATTTCATATCTTCAAGACTTTCATATCCCAACAAGCACTAACTCCAAATTTCATTAATCTACTCCTATATAATGTTACTTTTGGTCATTAGTTAACTTATCCCGGATTATGGCATAGACAAGTGATGGAATAGACGAATCGAATATCTCAGTAGTTGAAAAATGCGCGTTGGTTTTGAATTAGGAATTGGCTGTTTCCTCAAATCCCACTGTTAATTTGCTCAAAGGGTATGTAAATGACATCAAAGACAACCAATATTTGCATTTACATATTTAGGCTCAACTTGGCTTCTTTTCGGGTTATATAGTTGTTACCCGACCATAAGTCCCGACATTTACCTCACAAGCCGCTACTTACGTTTCATAACCTTCTTCTTACCCAATCCAGGTAATTATAATTTGGAAATTAAATGTTTAACTATTAGTCAATTTAATGCCATTGGACAATATAAAATGTAAGAATCCTGTGGACCAAAATGCAACATAATAGGTGTTGAGAATTACAAGTTTGAGTTGATAAAGACAAAAAGAATGAAACAAAAGGGACTTAATATGACAAGAAGGAAACCTACTAAAAGATGGAAGGACTTGCTTGCAAAAGAAGTTTTATTATTTAGTTCTTATCCTCTAGTATATAAAGAGGACATGGGGTGTAGGTTTTAAAAAGTCTTCCAATAATGTAGTCGACTAAAGGTGTAGTTTAGCCTAGACGTTGGGGAGAACGCCTAGGATATTAGTTTTAGATTAGTGTGTCCTAGGCGATGATCATGTAAACGCCTAGGTTATTAGTTTAGTTAGTAGACGTGTTCCTATAAACGCCTATATTAGAGTATTAGTTAATGGTGAAAACCTTGTTCAATAACAAAGTATTGTTTTGATTATTCCGTCGCGATTATGTTTATTATCTTTGTTATTGATCCCTAATGAACTTATAAATGATCTTATCAATTGGTATCATAGTGGGAGCTCTTGATATAGGGATTCGCAAGGTTTTATTGTTGAATGAAGCAGACTCGATCGAGGTATAATTGTTTCTGCTGTAATCGATTTTTTTTAGGTTTAATGGTATCGATCTCGTTGTCATTCACATGGTTCCTCGTATATTATTATCAACATTCACGTGGCCGATAAGATAAAAGAAAACCTATTGTTGATTGGTTCACGTGGGATGCTTTTAATGTGTGAAGATTAATGATATTACTTGCACATGGGATAAAAGATGAGAGTTATTGATGGTATATTTTTCAAAGCATCGCTCCCACATGTTATAACGCTCGAATTTATGCAAAGTACTATCACCGAAATTTATTTGGCTTCAAGATATCAAAGTATTGTTGGGAGTTTTGAAAGTCTTGTTGGATGTTTTCAAAGTATCGCTCGAGGATTTTAACAAGATCTTGTTGCAAGTTTTATTCAAGGTATTGATGTTTGTGAACGTCGCTACTACGCTTTAAAGTATCACCGAGTTTTATTCAAAGTGTCGCTCGAGTTTTTGCAAAATATCGTTTTGAATGCAAAGTACCGCTCGATGAAGATGAAAGTACTGTAATTTGTTAAAGCATCATCTTCCGCATGATTTTTAAATCGCTCATTGATTTTAAAAGTCCGGTGATCGACGAGATGGAATTTTCAAGGTACCGCAGTTTATACGAAGTATCGCAGATTTTTTGAAAGTATCACGATTGATGAAAGTCTCGCTCCTTCCCAACATACCGCTCATGCTTTATTACGAGAAGATTTTTGAAATTAAGGGAAGTCGAGCATGATATTTGGATGACACACAGAGGTTATTGTTCACACACACAAGGAGTTTGGTTATTTATTCTTAAAAGGATTTAAAAAAAGGCTCGTTATGGAGATTTATTGAAGAATTGATTACGAAGAGGATTATTTATCACTTATTTGAAGGTGAAGTGGAATTACTTGGTTTGTTTTCTTATCATCTAGCTTGTTGAATCTAGCAATGTGTGATTTTTCTTATGATGCTCTATGCACACATTGGCTATCACTTGAAGGAGTTACATTGTAGTGCTCGGTGGTCTCATACTAGTTGAGGATTCTTTTCAAGGATCATGGGTCTACTTATATTTTGTCCTTATAAGTATGGAGTTCCGTGGATTGTAAAAGATTTAAGACACAAGTTTGGGAAATTCTACTTCTTCATCAAGTTCGTTATATTTGGTTTTCTTCACAAGTAATCATTACATAAAGCCTACAGATTTTGAAGAATCATTGATATACATGCATCACTCAAGGGGAAGATTTAAGTGTTTGATTTTTACTACTGTTGATCATTATTACTACTGCTAGTTGAAGTTTTCTACTGTTTTGGATCCATTTTTTTATGGTACGTAATGGTGGGTGATTTGAAGCATTGGAAGTCTTAAATTGGAAGTATGATATTGGTTCGTGGTGGTCAAGATCATTATTTGCATATCGCCCCTATTTAGATAATAACAAAAGGGAAGAGATGTTTGAGTGACGTGGCATGGATTAAGGGAAGACAAAGGAAGACATACTTGTTTCATTTATGGCTAGATTTATCGATCTCAATTTCTACTGCCTAGGGAAGTTCGTTTCAAGAATGGTTTGTCATTATCAACTAGGGAAGATTGTTGGGAATTACAAGTTTGAGTTGATAAAGACAAAAAGAATGAAACAAGAGGGACTTAATATGACAAGAAGGAAACCTACTAAAAGATGGAAGGACTTGCTTGCAAAAGAAGTTTTATTATTTAGTTCTTATCCTCTAGTATATAAAGAGGACATGGGGTGTAGGTTTTAAAAAAGTCTTCCAATAATGTAGTCGACTAAAAGGTGTGTGTTTAGCCTAGACGTTAGGGGAGAACGTCTAGGATATTAGTTTTAGATTAGTGTGTCCTAGGCGTATGATCATGTAAACGCCTAGGTTATTAGTTTAGTTAGTAGACGTGTTCCTATAAACGTCTATATTAGAGTATTAGTTAATGGTGAAAACCTTGTTCAATAACAAAGTATTGTTTTGATTATTCCATTGCATTATGTTTATTATCTTTGTTATTGATCCCTAGTCGAGCTTATAAACGATCTTATCAATAGGCCGTTATTGCTTCATCAACCTTGCCTGCTTTTGACCCATTGATCATCTCTTGACAAAGTGGAGGGTACTCATTGATCATCTCCGGAACAAGAGATGGTAACAATTTTTCGTGTACATAAACAATCATCAAATGAGTTACGATTTGAATACTTTGGGTGACTTTCGATCATTCTGGTAAAAGTAATCTTGAAAGACCTAAAGCTCAGATCTTTGATCATCATCTCAAAGTAAACAAGTAAACTTCTTATCTTTTTTTTCTTTTGTTTCTAAGGATTTAAGTTATTAGTATGTTTCTTTGTATGAATAGGTTTAGTTAATAAGGGGGTGTTTAGGATTGCTCATTTTTCTGCATTCTTTAACCTTCTGAAGGAATAACGCGTCAAGGAAGAGGGATCATTGGCTCATTTGGACATGCTGAGGAGCTACGCTGTGTAATTGATATTGTTTGTCATTACGATTTTAATCTTTGCTTTTTCTTAAGCATTTGGTGTGACCTTGCTCTTTTTCTCTAAGCAACTATTTTTGTTGGCAGTGGTGATAGAACTCTAGAACAATAAGTGAAGTTGAAGATACCAAGGAAAAACTTTTAAACTTGATGCTTAAGTACAATGCGGAAGACCTAGAGTCGAGGTGATTTTATATTTACTTGTGTTTTGGGTTTGATAATCTATCATCGGTGTGTTCTTTTATTTTTATAGTTATTATTTAGTATTGTTTTAATAAGGCTTTCAAGAATCATGATCATGAACTTCAAAAACACATGCAGGTTGCTACTAAAATTTACGATATCAAAATACATTAAAAAAAATTCGGTCATACTAATTTACCTCCAACTCATTCTGTCATGCTGCCTCATTATCTCATACGTTTGAGAGAAGAATGTCAACTTATCATGGTCAAACATTCTTATATGTTGCCTCATACTCTTGGATATGTTGTTTATAATAATGATAATAGTAATACTAATATGCTTGATTTTAGTAACCCATCCGTGGTAATAATGGTAGTGGTGTTAATGGGTCGAGTTTTATGAAACGGAAGCTGTGTAGGCCGCCTAAGCTTAGCCGGCACCGGGTCGTTTACATAATGTGCAAGTAATGCATGATGCTAATGTAACGATCAACACATTTTACCGTCGAATGTAAATAGATTTAATAATATTGGCACTCATTGTTATTAAGTTCATCTTTACTTTGGAGACATTGATGCTATTGAACTTGAGCAGTATGTATACCTATATTTGGCTAATGTTTTATGCTTATTAATTACTATCAAGTCCAAAATACGAACAACTTATTATCTAGAGCGGAAAGAAATATACGAAAGTTGATTCTGTGTAAGGTAATTGGTCGATAACTCATAAGGGTGAACCACATTGGACATCAAGAGGTTAGCTTTTAGTTGTAACTTTATTATATATTTGTTCTTTTATATAATTTCACCTTCAATACTTTTTCCCTTTTGATTTTTTTAGTATCTTTATCGGTTAGGGTACTATCATTATTTGGTAGTGATATGCAACTTAAAGTCGTTATATATTGCCCACGGGCATATTAATATGTTTAGCTATGGGGTATGGGCCTAACATTTTACCGTGATTGAGTTGTTGCATCCCACCTGCTTAGAACAAAGGAATAGTGATTATATCGTTAGATCCAGCTGGTTCGCCTGATCCTGATGCATTAGCCCTTTTTTCACCTGATAAGTATTTTTACTATGATACTACCAACACAAATACTCATTCCCATGCTTATAAGCTTATTAAAACATTCTTAAAAAATTGCTTATTAGTTTTTTATTGGCTTAAAAGGTGTATCTGGATAAAGGTGCACCTTAGAAGGTGTGTTTTCAAGACACAATAAGCTCTTTTATAGAAGCTTAGCCACATACCTGTGATAAAGAAAGTCTTGCACCCAACATATTTTTTATCGGAAACTTATTTCGCATTTAAATGGCCCCGTTGATCAAGGAGTTCGTTTGATCCATAATCGAGAAAATGGCGGCTGCTACACCAGAAAGGCCCTGGTCCTAATGAAATATATCAACTTTTAGCTGCACGTATTGTATCTTTTCCGGTCATTTATATCTCCCCTCTATTTACATGAAAAAAAAGATTTGTATATATCTCTATGTATTATAATATCATTTTATCTGATAACTTTAAGTAGATCCGAAAAGTGTGTCATCCATGTGGCACAAAATGTGGGCCATGGCGCAAAATGTCAAGAAGGTAAGCGTATTTGGAGTTTAAGGTTGATAATGACGGTATTGTATGGTATGGAGATAGGCTTTGTGTTCTCAATGATCGTGTACTTCATTGAGAAAGTTATGATCAAGCTCATAGTTCTCCTTTCACTATCCATCCCGGTTCTACCAAGATGTATAGGGATTTGAAGCAAGACTTTTGGTGGAATGGCATGAAGCAAGATGTGGCGACGTTTGTGTCGAGGTGTATGATTTGTCAACAGGTTAAGATTGAACATCAAAGGGCTAGTGGATTGTTACGACCATTGGATATTCCAACATGGAAGTGGATAAGATATCTATGGATTTTGTGATCGACTACCTCTTACTCGGAAGAAGCATGATGCGATTTGGGTAGTTGTTGATCGACTAACTAAATCGCTCATTTCTTACCAATCGAAAAGGATTATGGTATTAGGAGATTAGCGGAGATTTTTCAGAAGAGATCGTTAGACTTCATGGTACTCCGGCATCTATTGTGTCCGACAGAGATCCGCTTTACTTCTCATTTCGAAAGGTTTGCAAAAGCTTGGGGTACTGACTTAATTTTAGTACGGCATTTCATCCTCAAATGATGGTCAATCGAGAGGACTATTCGCACCTTAGAGGATATGCTAAAGGCTTGTGCTTTAGAATGGACCGGCATTGGGATGAATATTTATGTTTAGTAGAGTTTGCATACAACAACAGTTGGCATGCTAGCATTAAGGCGCACCGCTTTGAACTTCTTTATGGAAGGAATGTAGAGCACCTACTTGTTGGGATGAAGTAGGTGAGCTCTTAATTGAAGGTCCGAAATGATTGAGATTACTAATGAGAAAGTAGCTGCTAGAGAAAAGTTGAAGGAAGCTAGGTCTCGCGGAAGAGTTATGCCGACAAGCATCGCCGTGATTTAGAATTTCGGGTTGGAGATCGTATTTTTGAAAGTTTCGCCATTTAGAGGTGCGAAACGCTTTTGGAATCAAGGGCAAGCTCACCCCGATTCATCGGTCCTTTTGAAATTCGGAACATATAGGAGAAGTTTCGATCGATTAGCACTTCCGCCTCGCTATCGCATGTTCATGACGCTTCCATGTATCACCCTAAGGGATACAACTATCATCCGTTACACGTTGCTTCATCCGCTTGATCAAATTCAATCCGATATGTCCTTATCTCAAGAACCGGAAGCTATTCTAGAAAGGCAAGAAAGAGTCATGAGAAATAAAGTCATTCCGTTCGTTAAGATTCTTTGGAAAAATCATCCGGAACGTGAGGCTACTTGGGAAACCGAGGAGTCGATGCGAGCTAGTTATCCTCATTTCTTTGAATAGTTTGGTATGTTCTCATTTCGTTTTCGTTTCATTTCGTTTCATTTCAATTTTCGAGGACGAAAATTTTTCTTTAGAGGGGAAGAATTGTAAAACCTGAAAATCTAAAACCTGATTAAAGACTAAAATACCCTTGGAATCGGAAATTATAAAATACGTAAAATACATTTATATCATTTAACGAAATTAAAACTAAACTTTCGAGTAATTAAAACTTAACGAATGTGTGTACGTGATCGATTTTGGTACGACGAAGATTTAACGTCTCGCGTAAATAACTTGGGCCGTGTTTGTTTTGTGTCGTGTAGACTCAAGGGTCAAGACCATTGGGCCGTGGTTTTGTTGTGTTCGGTTGACTAGGCCGAGACCCAACCCTCCTCAAGCCCTAAACTAAAAATGATACCACTATAAATATAATGCATTTACAAGAAATTGAACCCCTATTTTTGTCGCCTCTTCTTTTCTTTTCTTCCTATTCGGCCGAACCTAAGCATTGGTGTCGAGAGCTTTGTTTTCAAGCAAGCTAAGGTATAACAATGTTTCTTGTCTTCTTCGTTACACCTTACGTTAATATGTTGTGATTTGTTTTGGTTCTAGTCGACTTGTGTTTTCTTTTATGACCGAGCCATATGAAACCAAACAAGACAAACCGTAATGATTAAAACCCTATAATTATTAAAGAGCTTGTTACGTAATAAGTATTATTGAATCGGATCATGAATATGTCGAGTATATAAGGACCGAACCATGTATGTGAACCGAACCATGTGTATGTTTCGCCAAGGTATAAAACATGATAACTTGAATATGTAAAGTACTTAGATAAGCTAGGACTTGCGTTAAGTGTTGTAGTTGAAACCCTAGGTTTGAACCGAACCATATAAGAGTTTTGAATGAGTATTAAACGAGTAAATATCATGTGAAACCTAAACCCTGGTTTAATGTGTAAACGTGCATGGGTATAAAAGTTGACGTATAACATATATATGAGTAACATATGATTAAGACATGAACGTGTTGAGTAAATAACAAGAGTAATGAGTTATTTATTGACGTAACATATAAAGTAAATGCACATTAATATGATATTAAAAGAATGAGAAAACCCTAGAACATAAATGAGAATCGATTAGGGTTTGAAGCTAAGCATATTGATTCGTTATTTCATGTGTGAGTTATGACATTTAAACTATTTTCACATTTAATCCTAAACTTTAATAAATAACATAATGAACCTTAATCTACGATATTGTTTATAAAACACTTAAGTCTCATTTAATTATAAAACCCTAAAGTATTAAGATCATTAAATACATTAAGTATGAACACCAAATATTAAAAGATCATTTCGACGATTATGGAATCATAAATAACATGTACGACCGTTAATGTGTATAGGTTCTGTGAAGAAGGAGTAATCCTTTGCTTTCCGTGTTTCTGCTTTTCGATCATTTGCTTTGGAATAAGGAACATATATTTTGACCTTTTCAGTAAAGGTTCCTTATAACATTTTCTTTTCGTTAGCTTTTATATTAGGATTTCCTAAGCCTTTGCTATGAATCCTATTTTGTTATTTGAGCTGTTGCTTATCTGAACTTGATTTTTGAATCATAAAACATTTGATTTTGAACTATATGATATGAAAACTTTGACTTTGAAAACATGATTTAATCTTTGATAAAGTATGATCTATGTCAGTTTTGACATTCTAATTTGACCTAAGATAGTTTGACACCCGAGCCAAATAATAACTAGTCATGGGGTTCCATGTCCGTGTCGTTGATGCACTTCGATATGACTCTAGGGCGATAGAGTGAAGTTCGCCACGCCCCTTATCTCATTATCCGTTATGAGCTCAAGTTATATTATATTATCAATATATGTTTGTGGGCGATGGGTGCATCCTAGATCCGTTATATGTTATATATTATATGTTATATGTCGTATGTTATCTCGATGATTGATGTCGTGCATGCACGCCCTTCATAACTCGTAGGTCTCCCTACAAATGTTGCCTTGTGTGATTATGAATATGAATATGAATATGATTATGATATGGCATATGTGTCGGGCTCGAGGTAGTTAGCTATAAACTTATTCTATTATTTTGATTTATACTTTGAATTGATTATGATTTTACTATCTTTCTTTCACTTTATTTCGTATTCGTTTTCGCTTCAGTATTCGCTTTGCTTGTATATCTGCTCACCGGCTTTTTGAAGCTCACCAGATTTCTTTTCTTCCGCGCGGTATCTAAGCATTGAGCCGGGTTTTGCTTGGGATGAGTCTTGAGTGGACTTACCTTAGAGATTTTAGCTTTGATCTTATGATGCCATTTAAGACTTTATATTTTATATTTTATTTGGAGTTATTTTTCCGCTGGGACCTATGTATTGAAGTCATTTTGACTTGGATTATTTTAGTATTTATGTTAAGATTTCTTTTGGATATTTATGTTTGCTTTGATATGACACCATTACTTGTGATTCCTTTACCCTTGTCTGCCTGGGCGCTATAATTTATGGCATCGAGCCTGTGTTTACGACTTGTAGTCGTGGACTCGTGACATATGGAGCCTAGGTTTTGAGACCCTTAGAGCTTAGGATTTGACCTGTGAGGATTGGGTAGACTTTAGGATTCCTTCGCATTTCCATTTCAGATCTCACCTTTGTTCATTTTGCTAATCGCTTGAATATCGCTCGATGGTTCGAACTCGCATCCCGTGAGCGGATGGAGACGATGATGCTACTAACATTGATGTTGCGATTGCTAATGCTCTCAACACTCTTTTCCCTCGGTCTTACTACACCCGAGATGATGGAACAGTGATCAACAACATTCAGAATCGACCGGTGCTTGGGTAGTGGTGGAGGAAATCAACCCGTCGGCATTCACACTTGGCTCGAGCGCTTTGGTAAGCTCAAGCCTCTTTCGCTTAGCACTTCGCTACTCCCACCGAGGCCGAGGACCGGATCACCATATTGAGAAGTCGCTTGAAGCACTGGTTGTGGAGACGAGTTTAAGACTCGCTTGGTTGCATTCAAATTGGAAGGTGATGCTTTAAATTGGTGGAAGGCACTCAAACAAGCAAGAGGAGGAGATGCTTTGCTATTACTTGTACTGGACCGAGTTTCGGACTATCTTCTATAATCAGCATTTCTCGATGCCGAGCAAAGAAAGGTATGAGAGGATTATCAGCAATCTACCAAATTGATCATGAGAATTCCAATGAGTACATGAGTAGGTTTATGAGGTCGGTAACTTTTGTGGGAGCGATTGCCGGAGATGGTAGGCGCAAGCTAAGCACTTCAAGTGGGGACCAAGAAGTGGGTGTTGGACCGACCGCTTAATATTGAGTATGAGAATGTGTCGACCGCAATGACGCAATCGTAACATTGAGATCTTTCATGAGGTTTCGGGTTCCAACAAGCGTAATCGCGATGGTGATCGGATTCAAGGTAGGACTCAAGGCAATGATTATAAGGGAAATTCGCAGGAGTTACGATTCGAGGGGTCAAGTGGATAGGATTTATGATCACGGGTCACCAGAAGGAATGTTGACTCGCGCCGAGACGAGGAGCCAAGATAATAGAAATGCCGGTAAGAATGGAAATGATAGTCGAATCAAGGTAACAATAACTAGCATTACAACAAGGATCGATCACCGAGGATCAAATCGTGGTCGTGCTTCAGATCTTCTCGTCAAGAAGGACAATGAGGTTTTGCCTCCCCACCTATCTCGTACTACTTGTGGAAAGGCTCATCCGGACCGTGTTTCAAGGCCACGGTGGTTGTTTTGCTTGTGGCTCCACTCACTCACAAGATCAAAGATTGCCCTAAGAAGAACCCGCGATTCTCGAAACTACATCAAGTCACCGACTACTACCGGACGTGTTTATGCTACTACTCGGAATCAAAGTGAGCGCACTTCGTGTACCATTACGCACTCTTTCATTGATGATTATTCTGCTTCGCTTTATTTGATACCGTGACACACACTCCATTATATCTCGCCACATTTGCTAAGAAATTTAATATGAAGCCCAAACCATTAACAAATCACTTATCGATTTCTACGCCTATGAAAACCACATGATCATTGATCATAAATACGCTATGTCCTCTTCGCTTTGATGATCGATTCGCTGCAAACTGTATCCTCTCGATATGGTCGACTTTTGATATCATTCTAGGCATGGATTGGTTGGCTTATCATAGAGCTTCAATTGACTCGCTATGCTAGAACGGTGATCTTTGGAGACGAAACATCCCGAATTCGCTTATCATGGTTCTCAAACTCTCAAATCATTAAACTCATTTCGCTATGAAGGCACGGACCATGATTGCTCATGGATGCCAAGGTTTTCTAGCATCCGTTAAGACACATCTTGGAGAGTCCTAACATTGAAAATCTTCCCGTTGTCCGTGAATTCACCGACGTTTTCCCGATGAACTCCCCGGTCTTCCCCGCCTAGAGAAGTTGAGTTTAGCATTGAGTTAATCCCCGTGCCGAACCGATTTCAAAAGCTCCGTGTCGTATGGCACCGAGAATCAAGGAGTTGAAGGAACAACCGCAAGAGATGATAGAAAATGGATTTATTCGACCCAAGTTTCTCCATGGGTGCACCCGCCTTGTTTGTGAAGAAGAAGGATGGAAGCATGCGCTATGTATCGACTACCGTGAACTTAATCAGATACTATTCAGAATCGCTATCCTCTTCCGCGTATAGATGATTTGTTTGATCAACTGCAAGGAGCTAAGTTCTTTTCAAGATTGATCCGAGGTCCGGTTATCATCGCCACGCGTGAAGGAGCAAGATGTTCCTAAGACCGCTGCTTGCATCGTATATGGTCATTACGAATTCCTAGTTATGCATTTTGGTTTGAAAATGTGCTCATTGTGTTTATGGACCTAATGAATCGTGTTTTCCATGAGTTCCTCGATAGATTCGTTATCGCTTTCATCGACGACATTTTAGTTTACTCCAAATCAAGAAAAGCATGAAGAACATCTCCTGATAGTTTTGGAGATTTTGAGGAAGAAGAAGTTGTACGCCAAATTTTGAAGTGCGAGTTTTGTTAAGACAAGTCGCTTTCTTGGTCATATTGTATCACCGATGGTATCACCATGGATCCGCCTAAAGTTTAGGCTATCACTAAATGGCCAAGACCTACGACAATGGATCGAGGTCGAGTTTTCTAGGACTTGCTGGTTATTACCGACGTTTTGTTGAAGGTTTCTCTCGCTTAGCTCTACCCCTAACCCAACTGATGAGGAAAGGTGAAAAGTTTGTATGGACGGATGAACGAGAGAAGAGTTTTGAAGAGTTGAAACGAAGATTGGTGTCCACTCCTATTTTGACTCTTCCATCTGGTTCTGGAGGATTTCAAATCTACAGTGATGCATCTAAGAAAGGATTAGGCCGTGTTTTGATGCAACATGGAAAGGTAATAGCTTATGCTTCGAGGCAGCTAAAACCTTATGAGGAGAATTACCCAACTCATGATCTTGAGTTAGTAGTGGTGTTCGTGATCAAGATCCGGAGACATTACTTGTATGGAGAGGCGGATATATTCATCGATCATAAGAGTCTCAAGTATATTTTCACCGTAAGGAACTTAATATGAGACAAAGAAGATGGTTAGAACTTCTTAAGGATTATGACACCAACATTCAAGCACCATCCGTGTAAGGTTAACGAGTTGCCGACGCACTTAGCCGAAATCGCATTCTTGCAAGTATTAAGATTGAACCTAGGATTATTCATGACTTAGAGAGTTTGGATGTTGAGCTATGTGTACGAGGTTTTGATGGATACCGGGCTAGTATGAAGATAGAGTCGAACCTTATATCGCAAATTAAAGAAGCTCGTAAAGATGATGGTGAGTCAGGGCCATGGCGCAAAATGTCAAGAAGGTAAGCGCATTTGAGTTTAAGGTTGATAATGACGGTATTGTATGGTATGGAGATAGGCTTTGTGTTCCCAATGATCGTGCACTTTGAGAAAGTTATGACCAAGCTCATAGTTCTCCTTTCACTATCCATCCCGGTTCTACCAAGATGTATAGGGATTTGAGCGATACTTTTGGTGGAATGGCATGAAGCAAGATGTGGCGACGTTTGTGTCGAGGTGTATGATTTGTCAACAGGTTAAGATTGAACATCAAAGGGCTAGTGGATTGTTACAACCATTGGATATTCCAACATGGAAGTGGGATAAGATATCTATGGATTTTGTGATCGACTACCTCTTACTCGGAAGAAGCATGATGCGATTTGGGTAGTTGTTGATCGACTAACTAAATCGCTTCATTTCTTACCAATCGAAAGGATTATGGTATTAGGAGATTAGCGGAGATTTTCAAAGAAGAGATCGTTAGACTTCATGGTACTCCCAAGATCTATTGTGTCCGACAGAGATCCGCTTTTTACTTCTCATTTCGGAAAGGTTTGCAAAAGCTTGGGGTACTCGACTTAATTTTAGTACGGCATTTCATCCTCAAACAGATGGTCACCGAGAGGACTATTCGACCTTAGAGGATATGCTAAAGGCTTGTGCTTTAGAATGGACCGCAGCTTGGGATGAATATTTATGTTTAGTAGAGTTTGCATACAACAACAGCTGGCATGCTAGCATTAAGGCGACACCGCTTGAACTTTTTATGGAAGGAATGTAGAGCACCTACTTGTTGGGATGAAGTAGGTGAGCTCTTAATTGAAGGTCCGGAAATGATTGAGATTACTAATGAGAAAGTAGTCATGCTAGAGAAAAGTTGAAGGAAGCTAGGTCTCGCGAAGAGTTATGCCGACAAGCATCGCCGTGATTTAGAATTTCGGGTCGAGATCGTATTTTTGAAAGTTTCGCCATTTAGAGGTGTGAAACGCTTTGGAATCAAGGGCAAGCTCACCCCTCGATTCATCGGTCCTTTTAAAATTCGGAACGATAGGAGAAGTTTCAGATCGATTAGCACTTCCGCCTCGCTTATCGCATGTTCATGACGCTTTCCATGTATCACCCTAAGGGATACAACTATCATCCGTTACACGCTGCTTCTTATCCGCTTGATCAAATTCAATCCGATATGTCCTTATCTCAAGAACCGAAGCTATTCTAGAAAGGCAAGAAAGAGTCATGAGAATAAAGTCATTCCGCTCATAAGATTCTTTGGAAAATCATCCGAACGTGAGGCTACTTGGGAAACCGAGGAGTCGATGCGAGCTAGTTATCCTCATTTCTTTGAATAGTTTGGTATGTTCTCATTTCGCTGTTTCATTTCGTTTCATTTCAATTTTCGAGGACTAAAATTTTCTTTAGAGGAAGAATTGTAAAACTTGAAAATCTAAAACCCGATTAAAGACTAAAATACCCTTGAATCGGAAATTATAAAATACGTAAAATACATTTATATCATTTAACGAAATTAAAACTAAACTTTCGAGTAATTAAAACTTAACGAATGTGTGTACGTGATCGATTTTGGTACGACGAAGATTTAACGTCTCGCGAAATAACTTGGGCCGTGTTTGTTTTGTGTCGTAGACTCAAGGGTCAAGACCATTGGGCTGGTTTTGTTGTGTTCGGTTGGACTAGGCCGAGACCCAACCCCTCCTCAAGCCCTAAACTAAAAATGATACCACTATAAATATAATGCATTTACAAGAAATTGAACCCCTATTTTTGTCGCCTTCTTTCTTTTCTTCCTATTCGCCAACCTAAGCATTGGTGTCTAGAGCTTTGTTTTCAAGCAAGCTAAGGTATAACAATGTTTCTTGTCTTCTTTCGTTACACCTTACGTTAATATGTTGTGATTTGTTTTGGTTCTAGTCAACTTGTGTTTTTCTTTTTGTGACCGAGCCATATGAAACCAAACAAGACAAACCGTAATGATTAAAACCCTATAATTATTAAAGAGCTTGTTACGTAATAAGTATTATTGAATCGGATCATGAATATGTCGAGTATATAAGGACCGAACCACATGCATGTGAACCGAACCATGTGTATGTTTCGGCCAAGGTATAAAAACATGATAACTTGAATATGTAAAGTACTTAGATAAGCTAGACTTATGTTAAGTGTTGTAGTTGAAACCCTAGGTTTGAACCGAACCATATAAGAGTTTTGAATGAGTATTAAACGAGTAAATATCATGTGAAACCTAAACCTGGTTTAATGTGTAAACGTGCATGGGTATAAAAGTTGACGTATAACATATATATGAGTAACATATGATTAAGACATGAACGTGTTGAGTAAATAACAAGAGTAATGAGTTATTTATTGACGTAACATATAAAGTAAATGCACATTAATATGATATTAAAAGAATGAGAAAACCCTAGAACATAAATGAGAATCGATTAGGGTTTGAAGCTAAGCATATTGATTCGTTATTTCATGTGTGAGTTATGACGTTTAAACTATTTTCACATTTAATCCTAAACTTTAATAAATAACATAATGAACCTTAATCTACTTATATTGTTTATAAAACACTTAAGTCTCATTTAATTATAAAACCCTAAAGTATTAAGATCATTAAATACATTAAGTATGAACACCAAATATTAAAAGATCATTTCGACGATTATGGAATCATAAATAACATGTACGATGTTAATGTGTATAGGTTCCGTGAAGAAGGAGTAATCCTTTGCTTTCCGTGTTTCGCTTTCGATCATTTGCTTTGGAATAAGGAACATATATTTTGACCTTTTCAAGAAGGTTCCTTATAACATTTTCTTTTCGTTAGCTTTTATATTAGGATTTCCTAAGCCTTTGCTATGAACCCTATTTTTTATTTGAGTCGTTGTTTATCTCGAACTTGATTTTGAATCATAAAACATTTGATTTTGAACTATATGATATGAAAACTTTGACTTTGAAAACATGATTTAATCTTTGATAAAGTATGATCTATGTCAGTTTTGACATTCTAATTTGACCTAAGATAGTTTGACACCCGAGCCAAATAATAACTAGTCATGGGGTTCCATGTCCGTGTCGCTGATGCACTTCGACATGACTCTAGGCGAGAGAGTGAAGTTCGCCACGCCCTTATCTCGTTATCTCGCATGAGCTCAAGTTATATTATATTATCAATATATGTTTGGGGCGATGGGTGCATCCTAGATCTCGTTATATGTTATATATTATATGTTATATGTCAGATGTTATCCGATGATTGATGTTTGCGCGCATGCACGCCCTTCATAACTCGTAGGTCTCCCTACAAATGTTGCCTTGTGTGATTATGAATATGAATATGAATATGAATATGATTATGATATGGCATATGTGTCTCGGCTCGAGGTAGTTAGCTATAAACTTATTCTATTATTTTGATTTATACTTTGAATTGATTATGATTTTACTATCTTTCTTTCACTTTATTTCGATACGCTTTCGCTTCAGTATTCGCTTTGCTTGTATATCTGCTCACTGGCTTTTGAAGCTCACCGCATTTCTTTTCTTCCGCGATGTATCTAAGCATTGAGCCGGTTTTGCTTTGGGATGAGGCCGAGTGGACTTACCTTAGAGATTTTAGCTTTGATCTTATGATGCCATTTAAGACTTTATATTTTATATTTTATTTGGAGTTATTTTTCCACTGACCTATGTATTGAAGTCATTTTGACTTGGATTATTTTAGTATTTATGTTAAGATTTCTTTTGGATATTTATGTTTGCTTTGATATGACACCATTACTTGTGATTCCTTTACCCTTGTCGGGTCGGGGCGTTACAACTCGTCTTCTGTGGAACCTACACTTAGTGTATCATCTTCAATTGAAGTTTCAAAGTTAGCCAAATCTACAACACCAACACCAAACAATACATAGACTGGAAGTTCTGGAAGGTGCGGCTTTGCACGAATTGTGACCAGGTTTGGTTTGAACTTGGGTCAAAGTACGTCTGGAGCAAATAATAATGCTGGTGGTGTAGCTCCAGTTTCTACATAAGTGGCACGGATGTCTTCTGTTTATGGACTTACGTTGTATAATGAAAATCCACAAATATTTTCAAAAGTTTTGGATATTTCACCATCTGATATAAAGATGCTTTGATCAGCCTAGAGTCCATATCACACAGATGACAGTTGTTCACAAACTTCAGCAGAAATTGGTAAGAATCATGTTCACCCTCAACTTCACTACATCTCTTCAACTTAACTTACCATCAGTTAGTTATTTCTGTTGCCTTTCTGCCCGTGTTCTTTTATTAATTGTTGTAACGCTTGATTATTTTATTACCCGACGAAGACACTTGAGAAGGAGTTAGTGAGGTCTCACCAATGTTATCAGAAAAGGTCTAACGATATGAGCAAGTTCAATTTCTTTATACAATTGGTAATTAGTGTGCAATGTACTTACCTTTAATTTAAAGTTGTACCAAAGTACTATAAGCAGCAATCCCTTTATACAAATTAGATGACAATATTGCTGATTCCTCGGTGCAACAATTTATACCCTTTTAATTAGTGTAGGTGAAAAATCTTCCCACTAGCAAAGCAGATGGATGTATGCCATTCTGAATTTTCCACCCTTTCATAAAGGTACTAAATTAGTTTATAATATGGTGCAACTTTCTTTGTATGTATATAGAACTTTTTAGGATCATGTAAGCTCTTCATACATTGAGGTTGCACCTAGAAATAAGTTCAGGATGTTCTTAAGATCTTTCTTGGAAGAGGCTCTTACGCCATAGATGCGCTCATGAAGCGTTGCAATTTAAATGATATATTATTACGAGTACCATTTCTAGCTATAAAATTTATTCCTATGTTTCACATGTATTTAGTGGTGATAGTTTACATCAATACATGTCTTCTATATAGAAAAATTGTAATTACTTTCAGCTATAATCAAATGTTGTACCTATGATTTTATGAATCTCGGTTTGCACCTAGAAATAAAGAGGATAAACTTTACTGGATCTATTAGTGAACAAAAATCCTGAGTTTATCTATGAACATTAGTACTTTTCTCAACACTAAAAAGTTAACTATGATCCTTTTAGAAACAATCTATTTTTATGTATATAATTCACGTGATCGTGAAGATGAAGATTGTAGAGCAGGAATTTTTCTGGGACCATTACTATAAAGAAGAAGAGTAAGTTTGGTATATACTTCGAGTGGTTTGGTGGGTTTTCCTTTAGGATTTTATACTTATATCAAAACTACATTACTACAAATTATGCCAAAACCTCATTCGCAACATGTTTAATCATTAAAGTACACCCTTAATCTCATGAATTTTATAGATAGGTGAAATCTTTACGTATATATGTTATAGTTTGCCATTAGTAATTGTCAATACAGATGTACCACTACAATGACGATGAAACCTTCTAGATAAATATGATACTTTTTTCTTTTTTATAGCCCAACACATTAGCTACCTTTGACGAGGACAACTTGATTCGGTGTTATGGTTTTGGAAATGGTATACTTCTTTTAGCGATTTTTTTTAATAGCGTTAATGCAGTAAATGTGTGGGTTTTTAACTCTTAGATTTTGTTACCAACCTGCACCATCAACACATGATCAAGATGTCCTCATTTTTAATTCAGAATAATATTTTGAAATGATTTAAAGGAAGTTTTTAGTAGATAGAAAGAGATTGTTCCTCATCTAAAGCTTGCAAGTCCGAGATATAATCTACGAATATCTTTCCTTTAGTTTAAACTTTAGCCGGTGCTTCGCTTTTAACTCTATTTATATATTCCGCTCACATCTTCCGCGCCTAGCCATGGTGTTCGTAGTAGAGGATGGACTCGGGCCGTAAATTAGAGCAACTACCACCGATTTACCAAGATGCTAATACTATCCTTCACTAAATCCTCCAACCGTGAGACCGAGTCTATTACTTTATCTTAAGACTCATCGAGGTACGTAAAGTAGAGATCCCTCAATTCCACTATCTCTCGAATACTTTTCTTCTCGGGTGACCCATCAATTTTTCTACAAATAACCCAACAATACATACATATTCTCATCACAACAAACATCAAACAAAACCATAAATCCATTCACGTATAATTCAAATTGGCCAACATCATCTAAATTTGGTAAATAACAAATTGAAACACCTATATACAATAACTAAATAAACATATATATTTGTTCCACTAAATCCTAAAAATAAAACCACAAGTCATACTCCGCCCATCGGACGGGTTTTGACACTAGTATATATATATATATATATATATATATATATATATATATATATATATATATATATATATATATATATATATATATATATATATATATATATATATATATATATATATATATATATATATATATATAGCTTAACAATTAACGGTTTGAAAGATATTAATATTTAAAAAAATAATGAATATGGGTTTTTATATTGTTAGAATTAATCTCATTCATTAGATCAAATAAAGATGAAGGGTGGAAATTGAACCCTTGATATGTAAAAAAAGTTTGGTATGTAAATGATCTTTAATCTAAAAGTATATACAATGCATTTAATATTAAACCCATTGTCGCCAATAAAACAAATCTTGACATGACAGTGTTAAAATAACAGACAGTAAATGACATGTTTACAGTTAAAAGTATTTGTATATTTTAATTGATCAAGTATTGAAAGAGCATGTTGAAGTAAAAACCTGCTTCCTGACTTCGGCTAGTAATAGTTCGTTCGGATTGAGCAGCTTGGTGTCGTTTAATCCCTATACAATGAACAAACACGCATTAGTCTCGCCCCGAGTGTTATCTCAGGACCAAGCTCCAGCGTGAGAATAAGTATATATATAGAGAGCTGGTGGGTGCAGTAATAAATGTGAGTAAGTGTAAGTAAGTGTGTGTTGGTTGCGAATAATAAATGGGGCGGGGGTATTCATACTGCGCCAACCTCGAAACATGTTTTGTCTTGGCAAGGATCTTGCCGATCAAGGCCTAACCTATTTCATAGGCGTCAGGCCACGTGTGAGACATAATCCCATGAAATCTGGGATGACGGCGCATGCGCGGTTCATAGCTTTGCCCAGAGGATAAAGGACCTGCTTGGGTAAAAGAGAGGGTCCTTCTGACACCTCCGGTTATACATGTGTCTTCCGGTTTGTTACCTGTCGTCCAGTGTAGCGCGTGCCGTTCGGCATGTGCCTGTCGGGCACATACGTCAACATGTCTCCCCCAGTATTGTATTATCGGATCGCAATCCGGTGATGCAATACTTCAATACTGTCCCGCTTCTTTCCTTACACTTCTTCTATTTCGTATTTGCCCCATTATTAATTAGTTACTCTGCGTGTCCTGGCTTACTGAACCTAAATTGGCCCATTGAGCAGGGTAATCCATGGGCCTTTTGTAGGTAACTTCGTACAGTGGTTTTCACCACGTATTTTAACCGTGGTTGCGTGGATGTTCCAGATTATGCCACGTTAGCAATGCACTGACTGATGCAACATTTCGCTTTCCCCATTCCATTCTCATATATATATATATATATATAGTACTTTCGCCTCTCATTTTTTACTTTCATTGTCTTTGGGAATCTTAACTTTTCTTAGTTGGACTTCTGTTGATTCTTATTTTGAGGTGCGTCTCATTTTCTCTCTCTTAGTTGTTTATATATTTCCCTTCGATCGTCCTTTTAGACATGGGCATCCAACTTGTTTCGTTGTCGGGCATCCGATAGATGTTGCATTCGGACTTCTGTAATGTCATGACATTCAGGCATCCATCATGGCTTTGCACCTGGGCATCCGACTTGTTTTGTCGGGCATCCGATAGATGTTACTCGGGCATCCGACTGATATTACTCGGGTAGTTACATAGGTGTTACATGCAAAGGAACATTGGCTACTGGAATCCTCAACGGTGGCCAGCCGAAGGGGGAGTCACAAAGGTGTTATGTTCAAGACTGACTACTTCAGAAAATTGCTTATCCCCTAAGCTTAGGAGAAAGCTATACTTGTCACTAATAATAACCTTAAGTTACATTAACATTACGATTCTAAACATAATAGAAATTACAATAAGCAGTTTCTCAGGTTATTGGCGTGCCAAGTGCGCGGCACTTCCTTGTCTTCAATTGTTTGCAGTTTGTAAGAGCCATTGTCATATGCTACGACCACCCGGTAGGGGCCTTACCATTTGGGACCCAACTTTCCTTGGTTCTCGACTCATCTAGCTTCATTTTTTTGGAACACGAATCCCCTACTTTGAAGGCGACCGACTTGACTCTGCGGTTGTAGTATTGTTCCACTTTCATCTTATACTTTGCTTCTTGTATCGCCGTTGTTTCCCTTCTTTCTTGCAATAGGTCCAAGTTCCATCTCTTTTCGTCCTCGTTATGGTCCTTTTTAAACATCATGGTTCGGTGGGTTGGCATGCCTATTTCTGCACGGATGACAGCTTCACTCCCGTAGGTTAGGCTAAAAGGTGTTTCTCCATTGCTCGTCTTCAGGGATGTCCGATGTGCCCAAATAAAGTTCGGCAATTCATCGACCTATCCGGCTCTTTCTCTTCAGGGATGTCCGATGTGCCCAATTAACATTCGGCAATCCATTCGCTTGCGGATGTGCTACCGCTGTGTTCATATGCTTGATTTTCAGTTTCTACCACCAGCTCTTAAATGGATCGTTGAAAAAGTTAGTGCCATTATCCATCACTATAACCCCCAACAGTCCAAACCTGCAAACAATATTTTCCCGTACAAACTTTTTCACATCTTTTCCGGTGGTCCTGGCGAGCGGTTTGCCCTCGATCCACTTTGTTTGTGTACAACACCCATTCGTTCTGTTCTTAAATCTCACATATACCTTGTCTCTTCTGACTTGAATCCTTCCCTTCTTCTTCCACCGGAATTTCCTTTAGTAAATCTGTAGGACCTGTCCTTTCACTGCACTTATCGGTATGGATGTGATATCGTATGCACCCAGTTCTACAACATATTTGGCCAGCTTTCCTGATGCCTCTGGTTTGTTTAAAATTTGCTTAATTGGTTGATCAGTAGTCACTTTTACCGTTTGGGCTTCGAAGTACCTCCTTAGCCTCCGAGACATGTTCAACAAGCATAATGCTAGCTTTTCGATAGGGGCGTAGTTCCTTTCATCTTCATGCAATGTCCGGCTCACGTAATGTAATGGGAGTTGCTTCCAATCCTTTTTCTGTTAGGAGAACATCACTTACTGCGTTTTTGGATGTCGCTAGGTATGCGTACAAAACTTCTTTGGGCTTAGAGATTGTTAAAGATGGGAGTTCGAGTATTATTCTTTTCATTGCCTGGAATGCTTCTTCGGCCTGTTTTATCCAGTGGTATGTATCTTTGTTTTCTTTGGTGATATTTTTCAAGGTCTCAAAGAAGGGCAATGACTTTTCCGCCGACCGTGCCAAGAAATGGTTCAGTGTTGCTAGCTTTCCACTAAGGCTTTGTATTTCTTGGAGGGTTTCCGGAGACTTCATTTCCATGATCGCCTTCGTGTTTTTTGGATTAGCTCTTATACCTTATCAAGTTACCATATACCCCATAAATTTTCCCTCTTCTACACCAAATGAGCAATTTTTTGGATTTAACTTCATGTTGATCCTCCGGAGGTTGTGAAATGTCTCGGTTATGTCCGCTATTATTTCTCTCTCGAACTTGATCTTGATGACCATGTCATCTACATATGCTTCTAAATTCCTGTCAATTTATGATTGAAAGGCCGAATCAATTAACCACTGGTAGGTAGCCCAAGCGTTCTTCAAACCGAAAGGCATCTTGGTGTAACAATACGTTCCTTGCTATGTGTAAAATGCCGTTTTTTCCTCATCTTAGGTGGCCATTTGGACCTGATGTTACCCCTTGTACACATCCAAAAAGCACTTGAACTTGTATCCCATTACGGAATCGATCTTCCAGTCAATCTCCGGTAGTGGTTAGTAATCTTTGGGACATGAGGAATTTAAATTTTTGAAATCGATTCACATTCTCTAGTTGCCATCGCATTTCTTAACTAGAACCGAGTTTGATATCCAGATCTTCGACCTCCCTTTTTACCACTTGGTAATTTTCTTACGACATGGTTCTTTTCTTTTGTGCCACAGGAGTTTCCGAGATGTTTACATTGAGGGTGTGTTGTATCAGCCTCCGTGGTACTCCCTTCATGTCGGATGGTTTCCATGCGAACACGTCCTTGTTCTTCCTCAAAAGTTCTATCATTTGCCTCCTGCATTCCTTGGAGAAACCAGTTATGATTATTACCAGTTGTTATGGGAATGCTGAGTTTACCAAAATCTCATCTATAAAACCAACTTCTTCTAGGTGGTTATGCTCTTCCACTTTCGCTTCTTGTTTTTCTCCTTCCGGCATCAACTGTTTTTCTTCTAGCTTTCTACATTCTAGGACTGCGGAGGACCGGGTGACTAGAGTGGCAATCCTGCCTGGGGTTGGGAACTTCATCATGGAATTGATTGTCGAAGGGATGGCCCTTAGCTCCCTTAAACAGGATCTCCCTAAGATGATCTTGTATGGTGATGGGGTCTGACAACTGAAAACTTCATCGTGGTTCTTCGAAACAAACCATGATCTCCGAAACTGTTAGGTCACGATTCTATCAATAACAAACCTAGATCTTAGAGAGAAAGTAAGAGAGAGAGAGAGAGAGAGAGAGAGAGAGAGAGAGAGAGAGAGAGAGAGAGAGAGAGTGGAAGAAACTTTTGAAATGATAATGAAACTTATTTCTCAAAGAACCAACACCCTTTCCCTTGAAGGGAGGGGTTTTATAGTTTTTACATAAGGATGGACGTTGCCGTAGGTTCTAGAAGAAGCTTTCATCACGACCCATGGGATTATTAAATGAGCCGGATATTTAATAACAAACAAATATAAACCAGATTAACTAACAACCTATTACAAATATAAAAGTGAGCAAATAGTTTCTAAGGTATCCTTTTTTCCTTCCCTGCACTTAAACTGAACATTGTCCCCAATGTTCCCCGAAAGTATCAAAGTTATGATAATGAGAAGTAAATAAAAGAGAAAGAAACTAGTACTCCCTTGATTAGCTCGGTATGATCGGTGTAGAATTAAGGTTAAATCCTCCTCCAAGAAGAATAAATATCTAAACTAGAAAGCGAACATAACCTGTAAATTCTAACAAAATGAACAAAAGACCTCACATAAAATTGGTGGTAAAACTATATATAATACAAATATAAACTAGAAAGCAAAGATATAATGCTTGCAAAATAGATGTTTGCAGGTTCCTAGAAAATTAAAAATTCTGGAAATTTTTTGAAATTCAGTTTCGACAGAAAAACAAAAATCTATAAAACTGTTTGCTACAAAGGTTGCACGCCGCCATGTTATAGATCTCGACTGCCGGATTGACCTGACATAATTTTAAACTTTGTTTTCTGGAAAAACTTACTTCTTAAGAACCTGAAAATTACTGCAAAACAACCATTGTGACTCGATGCAACCATTTGACTCAAACAAACACACAAATATATAGTCATCATGTATTGTTAATTTCATGTTCAATTTTGTAATCATATGTGATCTTCCCTACACTTATCTTTTTGCAAAATACCTTTATATGTGATTAAAACGAGGTTAAAAACAAACTAAAGTATTTTCACAATAGTATTTGAAACATGAAAATTAAACGATTATAATTTAACATATATAACACAAACAAAAAAATAAAATAAAAACATCAAACAATTAAAAACATGGGTTGCCTCCCAAGAAGCATTTGTTTTTGTTCGAGTCATGAGCCTGACTCTACCTTTATTTAACGGATAAAGGGGAGGTCTTCCCTACACTTAGGATTAAGTATGGGTGATAGTAGTGATACACACCATCTTGGCGGAACAAAGCCCTATGATGAGAGATTGGTAGTTTAAATTTTATGCTAAAAAGGGTGTGCTTCTTTAATCTTAAACTTACTTAATTCATTTGGGTCAATGGGCAAATCAAAGTTTCTCTTAAAAAGGGATCATGTTCTATCAACTTTGAGAGACTCCTAGTTAGGAATCCACTTTGTCCTAGTAAACCCGGTTTAAACCCATAATGTTTCTTGTGATCAATCATAAATGGGTGATGTAAGTATGTAAGGTCATGGATCACTCCTATATTGGCTTCAACTCCACATTGTTTAGAGTCAACTAATTTCATCCTAAGACTACCCAGACTATATGGTTTGATGGGTGGATCGGGACCTATTTCAATTTCTAGATTGACATCTATGGATGGAATATTCGACAACGGTTTTGGTTGAGGCTCTGGTTCATCAAAACTAGGAACTTCTCCAGAACTAAGAAAAATGTTATGACTACAAGTATGCAAACCTACATCCTCTAGTTGTGTTTTTTTCAAAGGTTCTACCTCAATCGGAGTTCCTATGGTCTCGTCTAATTCTTTCGGGTAAGTCACATGCGGTGTGTATACTTCAAATAATGGTGGGATTTGTGGGGTATTTAGTGGGCTTGGATTTCTAACCTCATTCTCATTAGTATCTAAATCACCTATATATTCATCATGTGTTTTTGTAGGACCTACCCCAAACGCACTCCTAAGTATCTCAAATCATTCTCTAGACATTCCAAATTCTAAGTTCGATTCATAAGAATCTTCCTCAATAACTTGATTACTATATTCCATTTGCCTAAATTTGTGTTCTCGAGTTTGGGTTATGGAAGAAAATGAAAGTAAATGAAAATGAAACGTAGGAGGGTTTGTTCTTAAGTAGTAGTTAAGGAGGAAAAGAAAAGGAAATGGAATTAAACTTAGTGTTATTGTGTTCAATATTAAAGTAAAGTGTTTCCTTCCAACTTTGGGAGGAAAGTGTTTACTTTACTTTTCCTTACTTTTCTTTAATAAGAAAACTCAAGAACATAGTGTAAAGGATTCCTTATGCATGCCATATATTTTGGTGAAATCTATCTCACGCATGCAACTAGGTAGCACAACTCTAACCATCTCACATTGGTCCAATTTAAAGTCCATGTTCTTAAAAACCGGGTCTTTTTGTTCATGGTGCCTATAGTCGGATAAATCATCATTTTTTTCCAAAAGTTGTGATGTATACAAACATACCAATTCATTCAACTTATGGTTTATGGTTAGGAAGAGTTCCTCAAAATATTTCTAAAGGGTCTCACTAAAAGGAATTGATCCTAACAATGATTTTTTAATAGAAGCCACACATGCACATAATTCATCAAACCCATCTAACTTTACCCCCATCTCCTCTTGGATATCTCTAAGATCACTCAAATATTCAGTGGAATGACAAGAAGCGAATCTATCAGTGAATACAATTGTTCCTCTATTGTTAATGATTCAAATTCAAATTCATTCGCCATGGTAACGAATGAAAGAGTTTTGTTAATACAAATATCATCCTAAAACGTTATTTATATTTTATGATCTTTACCTTGTTTTGTTAACGACAAAAGTAAATTTCATTTTGTAAAGTATAAAGCTTGTCAAGATTAATAGACATTAATACTAGCTTTTCTTAAATAAAGTATTCGTCACTTAAGCATTTACATCTTATCATATTTTGATTAGCTACATATCAATTAACATTGATATCCTTCTAAACTATAATGTGCATCAACATTTTTAGACCAAGTATGTTTAGTTTCTTAAACATAACATTACATAAGTATTTACTTATATAACATATTAATTCTAAAAATGGAAAACTACTTATTACATCATGGCTTGCATTACATTGAAAATCTTTAGAAGATTTTATAGAATAATTTGTTTAGATATTCACTCATCATATATTACATAATATTGGAGAAATTTGGATGATCTTTGAAAGATTTTTTGTGATATCTACTGTCATACTGGTGAAACCAAAATTTATAAAGGGCGGGCCCCTTTTTTTGGTTCCGTCCAGTCCGTGATCTTGCTGATCACTTGCCTTATAAATAGCAAGCCAACCCAAGTTGTTTCATCATCCCTCATTAGCATAAATGTAACACCCCCAATTTCGTGATACACATCGGAATTCAAACTGGGTGTTACTTCATGGCACAACAGTTATATCAATAGAAAACGAACTCTAATTGAGTCGTTTTAAAAAATTTATCATTCGAATATCAGAGTTTACAAAACGAGGTCCCTGTAGTTTCGTAGTTTATTAAATAAGGTTTCGAATGATAATAAAATTTATAGCCTTCTTGAGTATCCGTGCTCCTCCGTGCCAGCCTCGTTCATTATGGACCTGAGATAAACATGCTAAAAGTGTCAACACAAAGGTTGGTGAGTTCATAGAGTTTGTTGTAAATAAGTTGAAAAGTATGTTCACACAGGAAAGGCATTGTGAATCCACTCGCCAGCAAATCCCGACAATACAAAACTTGTAACCTATGTGTTTACAACCCATTACTAAAATATAATGTGTAAGATGCTTGATTTCAATAGTTTCAAGTTTGGGTGAATATTTGTAATAAATACAAATATTAATAAGATAAGTAGTAGGTTACGTTGTTATAAACCCATAGTTCGCTTTGTTTGCCCTAATCGGGTCAATACAAAAGTAGTTCGTTTGTTTATCCAAACCGGTCAACACAAAAGTAGTTCGTTTGTTTACCCTACCGGGCAACACAAAAGTAGCTCATTTGTTTACCCTAATCGGGTCAACACAAAAGTGGTTCATTTGTTTACCCTACTCGTGTCAACACAAAAGTAGTTCATTTGTTTACCCTACTCGGTCAAAGTTGAGTGAATTCATGGTGTTTGTATAATAACCGCTGAACACAAGTTTCAAGTTTGAGAAGCAGCCAGCTCGCTGGTATACGCCCATAACGTAAACAAGGGGCCATTTTGTTAGCACCCATAATCCAAGAGTTGCAAGATCGTATCATGATTACAGATCAGACATTGCTCTAAGTCTCATGAACGCAAACCTTAACAGTGTGATATCATAAAAATGATATAAGTAATGTACATCTTAAAATGATGTAAGTCACAAGGTTCTCGTGCTAGAGTTTGCCAACTCCTAGTTGTTCCTCAAATAAAGTGCATTTGGCTATCAATCCGCTAGCAACAAGGCTATCTATCCGCTAGCTCAAATGGGGCCAACCGCCAATAGATCTATTCACGATATTCGCTCACTCGCAAGTGGTTAATGGTTCATGATACGAGGACTTTCAAAGGCAAAGTGTGTCTTAGGCAATAACGATCAAGATAGCATACATAAAAATACTTGTGTTCGTGTTTGCAGCATAAACGCATAAAGCAGTAATATGTAAGAGTTTAGAGTACTTGTGAAAGTAAAAGCAAGTAGTTGAGCATGTATCTCCCCCAAAAATAGTATAAAACAATTAAACAAGAGTTGGGCTATGAACTCACCAACCTTTGTGTTGACACTTTTAGCATGTTTATCTCAGGTCCATAATGAACGAGGCTGGCACTGAGGAGCACGGATACTCAAGAAGGCTATAAATTTTATTATCATTCGAAACCTTATGTAATAAACTACGAAACTAATGGGACCTCATTTTGTAAACTCTGATATTCGAATGATAAATCTTTAAAACGACTCAATTAGAGTTCGTTTTCTATTGATATAATCATAGTGCCATGAAATAACACCCAGCTTTGAATTCGCTGCGTATCACGAAAATGGGGTGTTACAGATTGGTATAAGAGCCACGATATAGAGAAACGGGTCTAATTGAGACCTAAACTATAACTACTTTTACAAACAAAACATTTTATAGCCTTACGCTCTCCGTGCCTTCCATCCACCAGACGATTATGTGACTTCCAGGCATGTTTATGCTATACAAACCTTTTAGTATATTGATATATACGCATTCGATATACTTTCGATCACTTTATATAAACAATGGACATAACACATCTGCGTATGCCTATTCTAGGGCATTACGGCACAACCACGTTTTCCCGATCATGTACCTACTCGTACATTTTATGAGATACAAAACATTTCACTCATTCACTGAAACACTTAAACTAACGAATGTTGTGCCATCTTGAACTGATGGTCTCTATTATTCCCACAGACACTGTGAGTGATACAATTGTCTCCATTACTTCTCGGACACTGTGAGTGATACAGTGGTCTCCATTACTTCTCGGACACTGTGAGTGATACAGTGATTTCTAAACTTTTCACGACCTTACGTAATATTGTTTTACATGAAAATTGTCACAATCTATCGATTTCCTTGTTAGAAATACAAGATATGAGATTGCTAAGGAACAAACTGATTCATCATCTACAAAAGCTGGAGTTCAACAACTTTCTCTACATTAATCAAGTTTCCTTGTGAAACTTTCATTATTAAAAGTCTATGATTCTAGCCTAGTGTGTATTATTTTTCTTTTCCACGCATATCTGCTTTATTCGCTCATGCTACACACTCATACTACATACTTAAGATCGATTATTGCGTATGCATAAACTTATACTACTTTCTATATAAACGTTGTACTATCATAAACACCGAAAATCATACGAGTCGATTAGTCCGAGCATTACATTATTACTCCTAAATTATACATAGCATGTACACCTATGTCTAATTCAGGAAGAATCATGTGATGATGGGAGTAGTAGTCTCAAATGTGTAAGCAATTCTATGACCGAGACAAATTTTCAAAAGACCCGTTACTCAAACCGATTTTGCCTAATCCGATGACAGTTCTTGTTTGATGAGTTATGGGATTAAGTAAAAATCGGTTATCTAAAGGTCTTTTGAGGGTTATGCTCGAGAATGGGAAAGTTTGCCTCATCAAACAACGGGCATATCACGAGTATACCTACTTTAGGTATTTGAAAAGTTTATCGAACCTCGATTAAATATAGCCTAGTCACCTATATTTAATCTAGGGACAGTTGAACATGGCCTGACTTCCTATGTTCAAATTAAACTTTACAAATACTGGGAATAGTTGTACTAGGTTTATGTCCAGATTGATTCTTTACTTGATTTTTCAAAAATTGCAAAATTTTGTGAATGTAAACAATTTATGTGCATTCATCAGTTTAAACAGAAACACAGTAATAGAATGACCTCTTAAAATATATTTACCACGTAAAGTCAGTCTCAGCTATCAACACTCTTTATTATGCGCTTCAGTCTACACTCTAATTCAAATGCATCCTACATTTAACGAGCTTCAGCCCATGATCAACTTAAAAACCGATAATTTTTCTTCTTTCGAAACGTTGATATAGTAAGTAGCTGCTACGACGAAATAGACAAGCACAACAATAGTAATAAAATGCGGCATCCCGAAGTGTTAAAAATGGCGCGTTTATAAAGATAAAAGCAGCCGTTGGGTTACTATTTCGACCGTATGTTACATCGCTCACCGATTTCTATTCACCTTGCATCAAAAGGAGTATTTATCTAATAAAACACTCGTTACTCTACTAACAAGAAATCCAGGACCATGACAAATTACACCATATTTCAAAAATGACAAGTTGAAATACATCACTAGTTATCTCATAAAACCACATTTATTCATCAACATCGTTTCAACATCTAACACGGACTGAATCTCGGGACGAGATTCCATTTAAGGGGGTGAGACTGTAACCACCGATAAATTTCACCTTGAGTTAAATTAATATAATATTTTAATGAGAGAATACTTATCCGTTTTCTACGTCTAATTTTTTTTAGATTAAACGTTATCAGCTTATCTGATCACCACAACCAAGTAATGTGACATAACTCACATTCTTAATAAGCGTGCTCTCACGCGGACCGACACCAACTTGTCTTATATTTATTTCAAATAAACATCCTTATATGCCAAGTATAAAAGTATTCAACTTTAATTACCACATTACATTATTTTATTAACGTACGATTAATAAACGTTCAAGCTAAACGTTTGCCATATAATGGAGTTTCATGAAACTCTAATTTATTATAATTATGATTTTACGTAATTAAATCATAAACCTCAAAGTACAATACTTTAAAGTGCATTTTACAAGAATTCAATGCATGAACCTTAAATTCAGTTTATACATAACTGTAATCGATAGTTAACCTGTAATTTCCTAAATTAAATAACTCCCGCTACTTCAAATTATTACTCTTTGGACTTTTATGTTCACATTTGATTAGTCAATGAGTAGTTGTCTCATGTTTAACGAAAAACAACATGTAACATGTACCAACATTCCATTAATAGTGGCTTAAGCCCAATAATTAATTTTCTTAGCCGATAACTTTGTTTATAAATAACTATTTATAAAAACACTTTCAGAATTATATTTTTCGCAGTTACCAAACCAAGGCACCGTGTTTACATTCTAGCTCAACGGGACACGACATACACGGAGTACACGGGGCATAGAATGAATAAAACTTATATATCCAGTTAACACCTCCACCGCCCCTCTACTTTCCTCCTTATCTTCTTTTTAATAAAACCAAAGAAGATAGATTTTAATCTATCATACCCCATCTCTCTCTCAAATGTTCCAACTCCATCTCTCATCCCTAAACTGATCTACAAATCAAAGGACGATCGGTTGCAATATACCCCACAAACCAAAGGAGACGATAGGATGAAATCTACTCTACAAACCAAGGGGTTTGTTTCTGGATCGATAATCACCACAACCACACCCCGTCATCATGATCTCTCCATCTCGTTTGTCCATTGGTATGATGTGACTATTTGATTTGTGATATAAATTTCATTTAAAACCGACTAATATCAATAATCAATTTACAAGTTTTCGTGGATTTATAATAAGGATTAATAACTTGTTTTGATTAAGAAATCGTGTGATAAACCTGATCTAAGGGTGGTGTTTGTTTGTTTTTGATTCGGGGCGAGTATTGAACCCGTTTGGGTTACGAGTCAAGACCAGAAAAGGTCACGGATCGTTATGGATTTGCTTGTGGTTAAGTTTCTTTTATTTTGGCTTATGAAATCATGTCATAAGTTATTATATGATCTGGTTGTTCTGTGTTTACGCGAGGTTCCGAAAAAGACCACAAGGATGTTGGTTTATTGCTGTTGTCGAGTCAATGAAACACCCAAGAGGGTGTGTAGGGTTTCCTGGTTCACAACAATGACCCAAAAGGGTGTTTGCTGCTCTCGGTGACAAAAGTCCAAGCCACAAGGTCTCGGGTTCAAGCCTTGTGGTGACGGGGTTCATTTCTTTTATTTTTTTAGCTTATCTATCCGCATATGGGTTTATGACTTAATGGTTTTTGGCTTTGGTTTCAGTTGGAAACCACGACCCAGATAGGGTGGTGTTTCTGGCTTGGTACACGACAACCCCGAAATGGTGTCATTATTTTGTTGTTGCGGCTCACATCACAGCCGCCAAGGGTGCATGTGATATGGACTTGAGTCACTGCTTGAGAGCACCAAAGGGTGCATCTAGTTTGTTTGTATTGACTCACACCACACCCATAGAGGGCATTTGGTTATCGCTATAACAGCAGCCCCAACAAGTGGTGCGGTTGGTTTGATTCTCGGTCAACAAAAGAACCCCGCAAGGGTGTGGGTTGGTTTGTGTTTTGACCCAACAGTAGCTCACCCACATAGGGTGTTTGGCCGCTGTGTGTCGCAACCTTCGAAAGGGTCGATAAGTTGTCTTGCTTCATAGCACCAACCCAAAGAGGGTAGTTTGTTTGTCTCGGTTCAACAATAGAACCGCAAGGAGTGTTTGTCTCATTAAACTTATTTCGCCTATATTGCTTATTTGGTTTTTGCTTATCTTAAACCGCTTATATACTCGTTCTTTGAAATAACTTAATCGGCTTAGATTAATTATTTGGAAAATACTTAGGTGAAGCTACTCAACTGCTTATGCTTAAACTCATTTGTTTGGGTTCGATATAACTTCTTGGATTGATCATTAGTTATGACACTGGTCCGAACGTGTTTTTGGCCTAATAGATATATATATTGGTAATGGGTTTCATATATATAATTTAACGGGACTAACTTGGCTAAACATATCATGACGGACTAATTATATACTGGTTATGGACCAAGACTATTCGGGTTGATTGATATTGGATTACTTATCGAACATAATATATTTTGATTTAACTTTGGTCACCATTGGTATGTTTCGGGTAAAACTTTGGGATTGACTTTTACTAGTGGACTATATTAATACATACGGATTGTATAATACGAAGTGAAACTTGAAACACTTGGACTTGTATCGGATTATATATATACACATACATATTAGACTTATATCGTACATGACGGGTTTGAGCATATTGGATACAAAATGGACATATTATTTTGGACATATTAGACTTAACGGATTCATAATGGACTTATTATATACACAATCCCATGACGGATTACTATCGAAAAGTCCAATAATTATTTAATACTCTTGATCCGTTAAATGATTTATACTTGTTAAACCGGATCAACTATTATCAAAACATGCTTTGAAAAAGAATCATATCGAACTTGAATTTATATACTTCTTGTCGCTAAAGCTTATATTAAATAAACCCCGACAATACAAACAAAAAATATAACTTTTTCTATTTAATATTTTCTTATAAAACATATGATTCTTAGCAAGCTATTTGGTGATATCAGGTAAATGCTCAAAGCTTAACCATATACCTACCTTTTGACTTACTTGCTATTTGATCCCTATATGTTTATTTTCTTTTATACATGTTATATGTTTTATATATTGATATGTGTTTTCGAGTCTAGATCTTCAAACCACCACACGAACTATGAAACTAAACATTTTACAAACGTTGATATGAAACTTCCACGAAAACTAAAATGTATCATCTTTTGAAACTCATACGCATCGATTACTATTCGCGTATCATATTATGAGACAAGCTCATATCTAATAGGTTATGCCAATTCTGTATCATTGTGCTATGCTTCTTTATACCGCTCGCCATACTTCTTGACACCATTGTTACTTATGTCACTACACACTAAGGTGAGTTCATAGCCCAACTCTTGTTTAATTGTTTTATACTATTTTGGGAGATACATGCTCAACTACTTGTTTTTACTTTCACAAGTACTCTAAACTCTTACATATTATCGCTTTTATGCTTATGCTGCAAACACGAACACAAGTATTTTTATGTATGCTATCTTGATTGTTATTGCCTAAGACACACTTTTGCCACTGAAAGTCCCTCATATCATGAACCGTTAATCACTTGCGAGTGAACGTGAATATCGTGAATATATCTATTGGCAGTTGACGCCCCATTTGAGCTAGCCGGATAGATAGCCTTCGTGCTAGCCGGATTGATAGCCAAATGCACTTTATTTGAGGAACAACTAAGAAGTTGGAAAACCCTAGCACGAGGGCACCGTGACTTACATCATTTTTATGATGTCTCACATTATATATCATTTTTATGATATCACACCGTTAAGGTTTATGCTCATGAGACTTAGAGCAATAATACAGTACTGTAATCATGATACGGTACTGCAACTACTGGATTATGGGTGCTAACAAAATGGCCCACTGTTTCTGTTATGGGCGTATACCAACGTAGCCCACTGTTTCTCAAACTTGAAACTTGTGTTCAACTGATTATTATACAAACACCATGAATTCACTCAACTTTGACCCGAGTAGGGTAAACAAACGAACTACTTTTGTGTTGACCCGAGTAGGGTAAACAAACGAACCACTTTTGTGTTGACCCGATTAGGGTAAACAAATGAGCTACTTTTGTGTTGACCCGAGTAGGGTAAACAAACGAACTACTTTTGTGTTGACCCGGTTTGGATAAACAAACGAACTACTTTTGTATTGACCCAGTTAGGGCAAACAAACGAACTATGGGTTTATAACAACGTAACCCACTACTTATCTTATTAATATTTGTATTTATTACAAATATTCACCCAAACTTGAAACTATTGAAATCAACTGTCTTACACACATTATATTTTAGCAATGGGTTGTAAACACATAGGTTGCAAGTTTTGTATTGTCGGGATTTGCAACTGAGTGGATTCACAATGCCTTTGCTGTGTGAACATACTTTTCAACTTATTTACAACAAACTCTATGAACTCACCAACCTTTTTGTTGACACTTTTAGCATATTTATCTCAGGTCCATAATGAACGAGGCTAGCACGGAGGAGCACGGATACTCAAGAAGGCTATTGATAAGGATTTAAAAGGTACCTTTTTGAGGGGTCATTTACGCCCTTAATTGATCACTTTTGTATCCGTTACTACTTAATTTCGTTCCTTTTTACTTTTTAGGTCTCTTGAAGGCAAATTGCTGGAATGACGCTTATTCGGACGAAAAGGCGAATATATGAAGAAAATGGCCAAAGTCAAGAATCGATACCTCCGTCATTGGGCTGAAGGGGACGGCGTCGGTTCTATTTGGACGCTGTCGGAACAAGTTTTGTGACGACTCAAGAGCTAAATTGCTTATGTACAAGTGACGGCATCGTGTTTTAAAAGAGATGCGTCGCAGCTCGACGGCCTAGATTTGATCCGACGGCGCCGAGATCAAGGCGATGGCGTCACGGGCATAAGGTGACGCCACAATGATAACGTGGCCAGGACGAAAACTTAATGACGGCGACCCGACGACGTCACAATTAAAGAGTGACACCGTCGCAGTTTGTAACACTATATGTAGAATCCGAATTTTTCAGTTTTAAGGAGGTAGTTTTGTGGAGTAAAAACCTAAAACCGAACCAAGGCTATCTTGTACAGTATTTTAGGGTTCCATACCCTATTTTATATCAAGATAAGTGTTTTACTTCATTGATTCAATTATGTCTTCAATTGATTGTGTGTATGCTTGCATGTTCTCCATGTCCGGCTAATTTATTTGTGTGTTTGCTTAGGTAATATGAAACCTAGTTATTGAATATTGATTGGTTGTCTCTTATTTTAATTGTGATTGACCTAGTATTATGATAGATCATTCGTTGTGTTATTAATGCTTGATTAATCTTTGTTAAACCTTAGTTTATAATCACCTAGAGTTATTGTAGGCTAAACATCCAAAGAATACCTTAGTGTTAAGTTTATGAATCCTAGAGATTTTGTAGTCATTAACCTTTGGTAGCTTCAAAGAGTTAGGATAACGCATACCCTACGACCTTAGAGACACAACGTTAAGAATAAGGACGTGACAATTCAACCATCAATAGGAGATAACTAGGGAGTAATAAAACCTAAGTAAATACATTTTAATCATCATACGAGCACACAACAATAGACATAGACTACCCCTAGCTTAGTTAATTAGATAATTAGATAAGTAGAGTAATCGGTAGAAATACCAACCCCAAATCCAAACCCCGAGATTCGTACCTTTCCATTTCCTAAAAATATAAAAAGATAAAAATAATCTTCCTCAACCCCAACCTTAGCGTAGTAACTTCTCACTAGCATTCCTATTCCCTAGAGAATGATATCAATACCCGTGGCTTACCCTAATACTACACTACAACGATTAAGTTCATCGCCTAGGGTGTTGAAAACTTGCTCGGCAAAAGGAAGTTCCTTTGACCCCAAAAGCGCTGTAAGCGTATCAAGTTTTAGGCGCCACGGGAATAGAATAGCTAGTTAGGAGTCCACCTCGCTTAGGTTTTCTTGCGTGATTCCTATCAAGTAAGATTTTTCTCATTTTAGCTTCCTCATAGTCTATCCCCGCCTTCGTGACCTTTGTTAGTAATCCCATCACTTTTCATCATGGAAGGTGATAACCAACCACCACCATCAACCCACCACCAAATGACCCGCCAAGAGGCCGTACTCTTGGTGAATACTCAAGACCAAGCCACCTAGGCTATAGAAACACCATTGAGCTTCCCGACCAAGCCCAAACTACGGCCTGCGATCCGACACCATCCGGTTGGTGCAAAAGGATATGCATTCCATGGACTTCGCTCAAGATCCTAATCAAGATCTTAAGGATTTCCTTAAAATTGTCGATTCCATCGACCTCGATGCTACTACTCGGGAGACCACGATCTGCGTCTCTTCCAATTCTCTACGGGACCAAGCTAGTAATTGGCTTGAGCGACTTCCCCGCCGGCTCCATCTCAAGTTGGGATGATCTCACCTCTCGCTTCCTTGCTCAATTTTTCCTACCGGGGAGAACTACTAAGCTTAGGAATGATATCTTGATGTTCCAACAACGTCAAGGTGAATCTCTCTACGAAGCATGCACTTGATTCAAGGACTTACTCCATAGAGTCCCTCATCACGGCATTAATCTTTGGCTTCAAGTCCAACTCTTCTACGATCATGTCAACTTCCCACTAAGCGATCCATTGACCAAGCGGCCGGTGGAAAACTTAGTGATCTCACCATGAAGAATCGTGGGGTATAATAGAGGACCTTGCTCTCTATGACAATGAAAGTTGGAATGACCCACGTGAGTTGCCCAAACCGTAAAGGCAATCTCCTTGCCTCCCATTGACTCACAATCTTCCAACCGTAGGATGCTCGAGCTTGAAAATCAAGTTAAATTCCTAATGAGCTCCTACGAGAATCCTAAGTCTTCACAACAAGTGAACAAAATCACTCTACCTTGTGAATTGTGTAGTGGTTCCCACGACACTCGAGATTGCACAAGACTCCTGTAAGATATAAGTTTTCACATACACATCAAACCATAACACAAAGTAGCATATAGATGGAATTCTAGAGAGAAAGTTAGAGGTTTAGGGAACTTAGTGAGAGAAAGTGAAAGATATTATTATGAGCTCCAACTCTACCTTGGAAGGTAGAGAGTATTTATAGTCTTACATAAATCGCCACACTTTGGGTCGTGGATCGTGCATACAGCTGGGTAAAGACCCGTCTGTCCTCCACGGTGTTACTTAACTAAATTACTACTTAACTTAAAAGAACTACGACTACGAGCTTTCTAACGATTACATATACTTGAGGTGACCGACTCTTTACTACCGGAATTTCTAATTCCTAACAATCTCCCTAAGGAGGTCACCTCAATCATGTACCAAAATTACATAGAATACAAATAGATATTACATTAACAATTGATCTTGTATTCTTGATGTAGTCCTTGCTCCTAAGCTCGTAGTCATTGATTCTTCACATTGCATGTTTGGTTACTTCAAGTGGAGGTCTTTACCGATCCACGTGATAATAATTTTGAGCCATCTTTGAGATCATCACCATCAACAATCTCGACACATCCTTTGTGGTGTTGGTATTATGTGATGTAGTGACTTTAGGACCGACATGCTCACATTTTAGATCATGAAATCTTCTCATCGAGTAGCGGAAGCTTTTGTTGAATCATGATATTGGCGCAGCAGAGCGTAAGCTTGGTGTGAAAATATCGAGTCATTGATGCACTAATCATGATTTCTTTGAGTTGAATGTGTTAAGTGAGCATGCGGCTATGGATTGACCGCCCATTCGATCACCGCAAACGCCGGAGTACCGTGATACAACAAGCTAGCAATAAAACACACGAAAGTGTCTTTGATCACTTTCGTTGAATTGAGGTACACGCCCACGGTTCCCCGCTGATCAAGATAAGCACCGCCTCGTGATCGTAGGATTCCTAAGAATCTCCTTGACAGGGTTTCGCAATGTTCTAGCCGTTCTCAAACCGAACATCTCAAAGAAGACAACACGGAGTGAGTGAACCAATAATTTTAAGTCCACCGATTGATGAAAAGAGATTTGAAAACAATCGTATTGCTCAATAGAAATTGTTTTTGCAATACAACGAAGGTTTTATTGAAAATCAATTATCAATCATAAAAATACCTTTTGGTTTGAAAATGAGTACACGGTCGATGTGCTAAAGAAAAGAGTTTTAAGCACAAAGACCGGTTTTTCAAAGGTATCCGTCAATCCATAACTCGAACCAGATTGATTCAAGAGATTGAATCGCCCATTGTTTCTCGCTCATTGTCACATGGTTGATCTATATAATAGATCTCACATGCCACCTACCAGAGCTTGTTTGATGTTGGCTCCGTAAGGCTTTCCATCTTCATTGTGAATATGTAAACACATCACTCGGATGTTCGCAATACCACAAGGATAATGCGAGGACTCAAGATATAATCTCTTTCCACATTGTGTGAAACAGAGAGTCTTCATTGAAAGTGTCCTAATGAGATTTATTGATGATCTCGTGGCTCTAGACTCAATTTGTGCATATTTGGATCCTATGACGGAGACTAGGAGAGGTCTCCTTCTTCAATATCAACCATCTCTAAGAGAAAGTCGATAGATAATGTCGGTTCCCGTGAGAATGAAACAAGTCCTTTAAGAGGAACTTGAGTGGTTTGGAAAGTTGAAGTGCAAGCAAGCCACCGGGTCCATGACGCCTTGTCTTCAATACCGATGTTACCATCAAGAGTATATGAATTGAACCCGGTTTCGCCCTAAGGTTGAATAAATGGAGGCTATTTGTTTTCACCCTTTCTCATTCAATTCTTTTTAATTCTTCAACCCTTCAAGCTTACCGAGACTTCATAGCTAGAACCTTGTTGGGTTTATTCCAAGACTAGCTCACCTTAGTCCGCACTCTTCCCATATCTCATTTTTCTCCTTTTATCATCATACCTAAGGACTTCTACACTAACTAGTGGATTGTCCTCGGTAGATCCCTCCGGCTCGGGCGGATCATGGGAACACATACCTAACCTTATCATCCTTATATCACCGCATATAAAGTAAAGTTGGTCGGTCTATTTGGTATTGTTCGTCCGCCATTGGATCCAATTGAAAACCATTTGAAAATCAATTCGTATACTTGTGATATATTATCAAAGCATTTTGTACCGAATTGTTTTTGATATTTTAGAACGAGAACTCCCTCAACATGTGCATCAAGTATTTGAAAATGTTTTGCACACGGAGGCAAGAGAAAGAATTAACTTTTTGATTACCATTTTCTAAAGATATCAACATCACTTCCCACATCAAATCAAGTAGATATAGCATTTCCGGAAGGATGAGGTTTCCATAAATTTGCTCCCCTCAATATGTGCCTCGAGGTTTGAAAAGAGTTTTGCACATACTAGAGGAACCCGCACATTGGGATAAATGATCACGCTTCAAATCAAAGGTTTAAGATAGATGCTCCCCTCAACATGTGCATTGAAAATTTGAAATCGTTTGTCACATGTGGAAGGACAAGATGTACATTCTTGTGAAACCATTTACCAAATTATCGCTTTAAATCCAATTTAAATCACACATTCTCCCCGATCACAATTATCAAATCATTTGAGATTTGTGATCTCGTATAGATTTAAATTGATTTTGAAAGCTTTAAGGAGAATTGTGACTTGATTGTGAAAGTGTTTGAACCGATAAGGATCGGATTTTAAGACTTTAAACTCCATTGATAAAACATGCATGTATATCTTTTGAAAACAATTTAATGCCAAATAACTTTTAATTTAATTGAAATCATTCTCCCTCAATCAATGACATAGGTTGTTGATTGAGAGATAGAGATTTTGACAAATAAGTCCGATGATTATCAAAAATAGAGATCGAGTTATTTTTCAAAGCATTTGGTTTTCAAAGAGATAAATGTTTATAGAATCGAGCATGGAATTTGAAAACATGGTTAAGACATGGCTCGTTTTTTCTTTAAAACCGGTTATTGCCTCGAAATGACAATAAACCATTGTTTCTCTTTCTCCCAAAAATTTTTTTTTTTTTTTTTTTTTTTTTTTTTTTTTTTTATATAAAATTCGAACAATATCTAAAGTCCCGTGTCATTCTTTGAATGACAAAGACAAAGACCGTAGATATAATCGAATCGAGAAAGACATGACAAAATGACAATATTTTTGAAGATTTTTCAATTTTTCAAATTTTTATGGATTTTGAAAGTTTTATATTTTTCTATTTGATTTTTGAGGATTTTATAATTTTGTATTTTGTTTTTATGAATAAATATTTACAAGAGATAGATGAAGATAGACCTTTACTCCTCGCCTTCCTCCTCAAGACGTTTGAGAGTTTCGTTGAAGGCTTTTCAAACCAAGTCGTGGAAGAATAAACTCAAAACGTTCTCTTGAAGAGCTTTGGTGAAGATGTCTCGCTAACCGATATTCGCACCTCACAAAATATAGTTCCACCACACCTTTTTCCACTTGTTCCTCGATGAAATGATGTCGAATGTCGATATGCTTTGCTCTTGAGTGTTGAACGTTGTTGCATGAGAGAGCAATAGCACTTTTATTATCACAAGACAGAGGGATTTTGTTGAATTCAAAGCCATAGTCGATAATCGAGATCTCATCCATAAGATTTGAGCACAACAAGATGACATGGCTATGTATTCACCTCAGAGAGGAAATAGAAGTACTCATTTGCTTTTTGAAGACCACCACAAGCTTATCACCCAAAACCGAGCACCTCCGCACGCATTTCGACGTGTATCTTGACAACTCGCATGATCGGCATCTCGATAGGCCGTTAGTGACATACCGTGTCCTTCGGTACCATAGTCCCATATTGATGGTTCCTTGAGATACCGAAGACCCGCTTAATCGCTTCAAGGTGCTTTTAGTAGGCTTAGCTCGGTATCTAGCACACATGCACACAGAGAACAAGATGTCCGGTCTACTAGCAGTGAGATACATCGTGATCCAATCATACTCCGATATTTCGCTTGGTCAATCATGATCCCCGAGAGGTCCTCATCTAGTTTGGTTCGGTCAATCATGGGGTGTCAACAGGTCACATGAATCAAATCCAAATTTCTTTAAAATCTCTCATGCATATTTAGATTGATTTATGAAAATGCCTCCGGACTTTGTGAAATTTGTAATCCCAAGAAAATGACATTTGTCCCATCATTGACATTTGAAACTTTGAACTCATTTCATTTGAAAACGATCACATTCCATTGGGTCACGAGGCAAAATAATATCATCAACATAAATTTGAACATGAATCAAATGTTTGCTCGACTTCCGGTGAACAATGTAGGATCAATCGCTCCTTTGATGAATCCGTTGATAGAAGAAACTTTGATGAAAGTATCATACCATGCCCTTGGAGCTTGCTTTAAACCGTAAAGAGCCTTCTTCAAACGATAAACGTGAGTAGGATGCTCTTGATTCACAAATCCTTCAGTTGGTCGACGAGACGACTTTTTAAGATCTCCGCTTAGAAATGCCGCCTTTACATCCATCCGATAAACTACCATGTTCTTACTAGCAAGATTAGCCGAAAGATTCGATTGCCTCGATTCGAGCAACTGGAGCAAAAGATTCTTCAAAGTCTATACCTCCTCTTGACGATATCCTTTAGCAACTAATCGAGCCTTGTTCTTCAACACATCACCATGCTCATCAAGTTTTACTTTGAAGATCCATTTTAGAGCTATAATCATAGCACGCCTGAGTGTGTACTAACTCCCATACATCAAGACGATCAAACTCATGAATTTCATCTTGCATAGCATTGAACCAAATTGCCTTCATTCATGGCGGTTTTAACATCTTTTGGTTCGATCTTAGATAGTACGGAGTTGAAGAAACACCATAAGGCATCGGTTGCAAGTTGTTTCCGGTTGATACAGACGAGAGGATTACCAATGATGTTGTCTAATGGATGATCGAGAGTCCATTTTCTTAGGTGTTCATGTGGCATTTGTTGAGGAACCGAGGTAGTCGAGTCGATGTCTCCTCAAGAAGATGGTTCGATGATGATTCGTGAGTAGCAAATATGTTTTCAAATGGAGCATCTTCGTGAGTAGCAAAGGGATTAACTTCATCATTGATGCCGTAAACATTTCCATGATGTACATTTGAAGAATGATGATTTGTTGATGAGATCAAGGATCGCAGCAGTGCTTCTTGACTTATGATATTGAGACCGATGGATTGACTTCATTCACCGGAATACGAGCATCCTCTCGTTGTAGGGATCAAGACCTCATTAGTAGTAGACTCATACGCTTCATCAAACATTGGATCAAACAATTTCTTTACATCATCTTCGATGGAGGTACATATGGAGTTTCTTGAGAGGAGTTTGGAACAAGGGATGAACCAATGGGACTGCTTTTGAGGTGCGGGTCCCGAGTGGAGTGTCCAGAGCCATTTGACCGGTCACCATCAAACGTAACGTGAATTGTTTCCATGATATTTCGGGTTCTTTTGTTGTAGATTCGTATCCCTTTTGTTTGGTGCATATCCTACAAATACTCCAATGTCGCCTTTAGCCCTAAGTTTGCCTAAGTCTTGACCTCATTTGTTGGATAGCACAAGGCACCAAACACACGAAGGAAAGATAGATTAGGTTTTCTGTTGTGGACAAGTTCATATGGAGTTTTTCCATGAATAGTATGAATCGTGGAACGATTTTGTGTGTAGCATGCAAGGGCAATTGCTTCACCCGAGAAACATTGGAACCTTTGAGTAGATCAAGATTGTTCTAGCAACTTCAACAAGAGTACGATTTCGCCTTTCAACTACACCGCTCGCTGAGGGGTTCGTGGAACACTTCTTTGATGGTCGATTCCAACGCTTTCATAGAATTCACTAAGTTGTTTGTTGACAAACCCGCCCATTGTCTGCTCGATAATTCGACGCTTTGTTTAGTCTAACTCGCAATGCTTGATGAGTTTGATGATGATATCGAGTTTCATCCTTTGTCCTTAAGAACTTGACCTGTGAATCTAGAATAATCATCAACCACAACTAACACATATTTCTTCCCAAAGATATTCTCGCACCCTCATTGGTCCACATAAATCCATATGAATCATATGAAGAACTTCGTGATGTAGTTAGTAGGTTTGGGTTTATGGGCATACTTTTGCTTTTTCCCAATTGACATGTCGAACAAAGATGATCCTTTTCATACTTTAGTCTAGGTAAACCTACAACTAAGTCCTTTCTCGAAAGATCGTTGATGGTGCCAAGTTCAAGTGATTGAGACGACGATGCCATAACCATGACTTTGTTTTGAAGCCTTTGATAACAAGCGATTGGTGAAGCTCTCATCATGTCATCGATAGAGATGGTGTAAAGGTTTGAGCCACGAGTTCCTTTCAACAGCCCTTACCATTAAGATCTCTAACAAAGGTGTATGTTTTCTCAAGGCTACTTCTAGATCGTAATCACGTAATCGACCAACAGAGAATGATTATGACCTAAACCTTCCACATAATACACTCGAGATGACACTATCACCAACAACATAATCTCCATAACCCATAATAGCACCGAAATGATCATTACCAAATCTAATAGCCCCGATGAATTTGCTCACGGTTCATGAGCCGTGACCGGTCTCCAAATATATGCTTGGAACAAATGAGTCCGTGTACCACGTAACGATTTGAACGATCCGCAGCTGAACACGCATAAGAATGGATAATCGATAATTGGGATCCCCATGCAAGAATGGGTTCCATTTGGTTAGTTACAATGGTTGGACCACCCACATCGTAAATAGAAGCATTCATATCGTAAAATGAGGTAATGGAATCATTGTGAATAGATGCAATACTAGTGTCTCAGATAGCCCTATTTACGCAGTGACCACTTCTTAGGGAATAGTTCTACCAAGAGGCATCCATTTTCTAGTGGGCATTATCTCGATTAGTCTTATGACCAATGTGTATCCAATAAAAGCCTATTCTCACGAATGTTCTTCCCGTGGGTTTCCATTGTTTTCTAACTCTCTTCGCTTTTGCCTTTTAGCCTTTTTAGCATGAATTTTAGCATTAACAAAATTAATCGGACAATTAACATCATTAGGCGTAACATTAACATCACATCCATGATTAGAAATGTAATTCAAGCAATCATCGAGACAAGGTTTGCAAATAGTATCGAATTCAATTAATTACAAGACGCCTATGGCTAATACTAGAATCAACACGATTCGCTTTATTCGATTCAAACTTAAGGTTCCTAGATTGTTCTTCTACTCTCTTCCAAAGGCACATTCTTAGCTTGAGAGGTCCTATCATTCCTTGTATTGTCTTGAGACTTTGACCGCTCCCTTTAATGTCACCGACATTCCTGTAGGGAATGGGAACATTAGTTTGTTTTACTACTCTTTGCACCACCGCTTAGATGTGCCGATCCGAACTACATGCAGTGTACTACGGTTCACACTCTTAAAACTAGAGGTACCGAGATTTGTACTCCTAGAAGGCACGCTTGAGTTCTCTTTCTTAGCATTGATGATCTAGAATCAACTACTCAAGGGTACACTACGGTTCACATTCAAAACATTGGGAATCGAGTGCATATCATATTTGGCCTTAGGCATCGAGCATGGAATCAAAGGGTTAACTCTCTCACCTAATGTCTTTGGGCATATTGTGATCAAGCATTCTAAGATTTCTTGAGATCGTTTGGCATATAAGCATGCATGTCCAATTGCATTATCATGTGGTTTCTCTAGCTTATCCTCTTCAACAATCTCACGCAGACATTCTAGGCAATCCTTAAGGGATGAGAAATATGTTTGAATGGCAAGTTTGTTGTTCCTCGATGAGGGGGACATATGTCACGATAAAGCATATTTATTACCGTGAGTGAGCCTTAGATACACCATTCTCCCATTGATCATTGGCATTTTCCTTTTACCGACTCTTCGATTCTCAATTTCCTTTGCAATGAAGCTATTTGTTCGTTGTTTTGTTACGAGTGACTTTAATTGATTCAAATAACTCATTGAAATGACGTTTAACCTTTTCATTTTCTTCTAGAAAACTTTCGCTTTCCTTTGTAAAGCATTTACTAGGTTTTGAAGATGAAACGCTTGAGAATTCGAGAATCTAAAGGAGGAGGCATTTGGGAGCCCGCTATATTGTTCGCTTGACCCTTTAATTGAGAGATTTGGGCTTTCAACTTTCTCGATCGTGTTACACCGAGCTTGAATCGCTCATCTCGCTTGTTAATTTGAAAACTCGATCAAACTCGAGCATCCAAGATGTCTTGATATTTGAAGTTTTGACATTTTCTTTGAGATGTTGATATTTTAGTTGTAGATTAAAATACTCAACTTCTAGTTTAGAAAAATGTTTAACCAAATTGTCATGATCATCCAGCTCAATTTTCTCATTTAGTTTAGAATTAGTTTTTCAAGCTCAATGACACGATCATGGAGACTTTCAGGCCACAGATAGTTCATGAAATTTGGAAGCATTAATAGAGCAATTTGAAGCGTTGAAAAGACATCTTGAGCAACACATTCAAGAATAAGATTCTCATTTAATGTATGCGTGTTCTTTCTCTCAATCTCATTATATTTTAGTGCACGCTCATAGTCACTAACTTCAACAACCATTGCATCAAATTCCTTTTCCATACCCTTAATGTCGCTTTCTACCCCTTTTAAGACTCTCAAAGTGATCTTTAGAAGTTTAAAGAAGGGCATGACCTCGCTTAAATAACATTCTTTCATTTGTTCAAAACCTCTTTCTCCTTCGCTATACCAAAGGTGTGATCCTTTTCTTGCAAGTTTTCTCAAAATCAACAAATAGTTGAAATATAACGATTGGCTAATTAATGTCTTGCTTTTAGTGGCAATTGTTCTAGGAACAAGATGCATTGGTGTATTAGGAGGATACACAATGCTTCTAGGCATTTTCAAAAGGGAGGGTTTGTTTCAATAATGTTTTCCGCTCGCTTATCTAAATCCTTTTTCCGTAAGACTTGTTCGGAGTCAACAAAGTCTCGAGGCTTAAACTTGTTCAAGGAAATCCAGCTTTTCCTTCTTGTAATCATGAGGAGAGATGATTATGTTTTTCTCTTGCATTTGGGATCATTTTGTTTCTTATTCATCTTTTCCTAGTGATTTCATTTAATATCTTATCTTCCTCAAGCACTCAACGCAACTAGGTTTCGCCAGGCTTAAGGACTTCATTACCATCATAAAGCACCTTATGAGCATTTCTAGCCTTTTAATTACCTCTGGATTTGGTTCCTCAACAAGGGAATGCTATGCTTATCGCTAAGACACGATGTTTCGTGATCATGTGAGCAATCGAATGGTGTTTCCTTGTATGTACAAATTTTGTTTTCAAGTTTGTTTTTCAAAGTTTTCGATTAGAAAATCTCTCAAGAGTTTTGATTCCTTTGCATTAAATTCTTGCTTAAGCATTTTCACATTTTCTTGAAGTTCTTGTTTTGCTTAGTGCTTTAGAAAGTTTTTCTTGCAAGGAATGTAATTTTGTTTCAATACTTCTTCTAAACTTACTTTTTCTAATTATCGTACATACTTGGTCATCCATTTCCCGCTCACGAGTGGTCAACTCAAATTTTGCACGTTGTTCATAAATAGCAACACGCTCCTTATAGGCATTTAGTTCGTAAATTATGGAATCATCGAGCACATGCAAGTGTATTCATCAAAGACATAGTCATTGTTGATCGCAGAAGATGCATCACTTGGTACAACTTCACTTTCACTTTGTTTCACGATTGATCGTATGGGACAATATTGATATTACCCATATTTTCAATATTTGATTCAATAGTTTCAGCTTGGTTGTACTTTGTCATGCATCCGCTGCACATCAAGATCATCGATAGCTTTAATACCTCCGAGATGAGTTTGTCCTTGGATGGGCCACCATGCGGTGAAGAAGAGATCTTGGGAGAAACCATTGGAGAGATGCTAGCCATAAAGATTGTGTGTGCAGAGGTCCATCATCTACATCGTAGTCGTATGCATCACAACAACGACTTGAAAGGCGCTCGATGATTGTGACCTATCTCCGAATAGGCCGCTCATCCACATCTCGCATCATAGGTCTTGGCATTGCCCTCAAGAAGAAACAAGAATTCCTCTTCATCCAACGCAGCACCATTGTCCCGAGCTTGTGCCAAGAACATCTTATCTCTCAAGTAATCGCATTCGTGGACGCTTTGAGATGTGCGCCTTGCAATGTGTCCTTCACCACCACGCTTATAGCATTTGATTGGCTTAGGTTGACCTTGGTTACCATTTCTTCCTCGATTCGTTTCCAACATAACCTCTCCCACCCACCTCTTCCCCGATCATACTGCCTTTCCGAATCGGTTGCACCACGATCCTTCCATCTTTAACAAAGGGCTTGATTATGTGGGTTAGATGCGCCTCGAGGTTGTTGTTGGTTTGTGGGAGAGAATTCATGTTTTGACTAATGAGAAGAGCTAGTTGATTGATGATGTTACCCACGTGTGCATCAAAGATCGCCTTGTTTGAACATGGGATCGTGAATGAGTTTGTGATTACCATTCCCAAGGGTATGACTTGTGATGCTTTGGTTGTGATTCCGATGTTTGAGTAGAAGGTCGTTGAGTCATTAGACGAGCTTGTCTCTCCTCGGTTGGTTTTGAACCGATTGAGAATCAATTTTTCAAACATGGCATGTCTCTCATTCTCAAGGAGGAAGGCATAGAGTTGCTCATAGTTTGTATTCTTCAATCCTTTAGTGAGCTTCACAAATGTGACAAACTTGTGCCATTCGGGATTCATGTTGTTCACAAACTTTGAGTTCAAATTGAATGTTAGGCATAGTCATTCGATGTTCCTCATGTCATTCACTAACTTATGGAATCTCACATAGTACTCATAGACACTCTCATCCGGTTTCATCTTGAAGTGCTCAAATTCGCCATAGAGTTGGGATTCTCTGCCTTCCATAGTTAATTCAACCCGAGAGAAGCATCTTAACGTTATCCCAAACACCTTTGCATCGTTGTTATGATTGATCGCCTTGTAGATGTCTTTAGGAAGACCTTGAAGAACAATGTTTGAAGCCCCGATATCTCGCATCGAATCTCTTTTCTCCTTATCATCAAGCTCATCGTACATCTTAGGTCCGCCCATTCCGTAAACAGAGTACCATCTTCATTAGTATCAAGTATGTCTCTAGTCGCCTCAACCCGATATGGTCCTTCATCAATGGATTTGAGAATGTTGACACCATTTTCCTTTCCAAGGCAATACAACTGATTCGTTGAGCCCAAGAATCGTAGTCGGCCTGCAAGCATGGGTGGACGAGTATCCGAGCCACCGCTTGTACATCCTCGCAACAAAGGAGATGATGAAGAGGGACGTTGGTAGACATGTTAATGATTATACGGATTTTATAACTCAATGATTAAACCGGAAATAGATTCTTTCACGGATTTTACTAAATCAAGAGAAAACCGTAAACAATCACTCAAGTCGCTAGATGATAAAGCTCTAAGTCGCTAGAAACAAATGCACTAAGTCGCTACCAATTAATTCGCTAGACACCCAAGTCGCTAGAATCCCAAGTCGCTAGATAGAAAGCAAGTCGCTAAGTAGTAACTCACATGCATCAAGTCGCTAGCCAAATTTTGGCAAGAATTGCCACACAAGTCGCTAGATATGCAAGTCGCTAAAGAGCAACTCGCCACGCACCAAGTCGCTACCATTAAGTCGCTACCCGTAGTGGAGAATCCACTACTTGTACTTTAACTCGCTAGATCTAACTCGCTACCTTCAACACCGTAAGTCGCTACAAAATGTGAAGCAAGTCGCTACCAAGAACTATTCCGTGAGCTAAGTCGCTAGCTTGAAAACCATATAAACATCACTTTTCAATCCAAAACAACCCAACCAAGATGATTCAAGCTACCAAATGAAAACCTAAACACTTTTGATGATTCTAAACATAAAAGTACCAACAAAATTCAAACTTTAACACAAGAAATCAACCAAATGATGCAAAACCACTAAACTTTTTCAAACTCAAAACCACCTAAAACCACTATAAATCCAAAGATGTGCAAGATATGATCTAACCATGGCTCTTGATACCAATTGTAAGATATTAGTTTTCACATACACATCAAACCATAACACAAAGTAGCATATAGATGGAATTCTAGAGAGAAAGTTAGAGGTTTAGGGAACTTAGTGAGAGAAAGTGAAAGATATTATTATGAGCTCCAACTCTACCTTGGGAGGTAGAGAGTATTTATAGTCTTACATAACTCGCCACACTTTGGGATTACATGGATCGTGCATACAACCCGACATGGTAAAGACCCGTCCGTCCTCCACGGTGTTACTTAACTAAATTACTACTTAACTTAAAAGAACTACGACTACGAGCTTTCTAACGATTACATATACTTGAGGTGACCGACTTTTACTACCGGAATTTCTAATTCCTAACAATACAAGACTCATAAATAAAGAAAAGCGCCGTGGGAGGCAACCCATGCTTAATTGTTGCTTGTTTGTGTCGTGTATCTTTTATTAATTGTTTATTCTCATGTTTAAATTTGTAAAATGCTTTATTTTGTCTTTAACCTCGCCTTAATTACATATAAAGGTATTTTACATAAGGGATAAGTGTAGGAGGATTACACACGTTTTCAATAGAAACGTAAACATGATAATTACAATTATTTAAAAGATATACATGTGTGTTTGTTCGAGTCAAATGCTTGTATCGAGTCACAATGGATGTTTTGCGTGAAATTTTTGATTTTTAAAGATAAAATTTTCGAATTTTTCCAAAATCGCAGACCAATTTACGTCAGGATAACTCCGACGCTGCCAGATCGCAACTGGCGGCGTCGGGAGGAGCAAACAAATTACTACTTTTTCTCGTTTCGAGCTACTTATAAATTTTGGAATTTTCGTGTCTTAATTTTCCGAAAAATTGTAAACATCCATTCCACAAGCATTATATCCTAGTTTAGTCGAGTCTTGAGAATTACAATTATTTAAAAGATATACATGTGTGTTTGTTCGAGTCAAATGCTTGTATCGAGTCATAATGGATGTTTTGCGGGGAATTTTTCCAGTTTTAAAGATAAAAATTTCGAATTTTTCCGAAAATCGTGATTACCGCTTCTTGAGAATTACAATTATTTAAAGTCAGGGATAACTGTGACTGTCAGATCGCAACTGACGGCGTCAGGAGGAGCAATCGCAAATGACTTACTACTTTTTCTCGCTTTTTGAGCTACTTATAAATTTTGGAATTTTCCGTGTCTTAATTTTCCAAAAATTGTAAACATCCATTCCACAAGCATTATATCCTAGTTTAGTAGAGTCATATATATATATATATATATATATATATATATATATTGTTACCGCCGATTTTACGCGAAGGTTTCGTTTGTTTTCTTCAAGTGTGCAGGTTTAATTTATCAAGAAGATACATAAAATGAGAAGGATCTTTTCACGCAAACATTCTTCTTGAAGAAAGATTTAACCACCACTTCGCACGGATCCTACCAAGCTAATCATGGGATTACTTGTTTCTTTCGTTTTTAATTACCTTCCATTATCATAACTTTGATACTTTCGGGGAACATTGGGGACAATGTTCGGTTTAAGTGTAGGGAGGAAAAATAAAACAGGAACTTTAAAACTATGTTTATCCTTGACTATTTGCTTTGTCCAATTTCATTTGTGTAATAAAGCATGAGAAATATCGGTTAGGGTAATTTTGGCACCAAATTTAAATTTTTCATGACATATATGAGTGGGCCATTAGTCTTAATAAAGCGCCTCATGGATAGGAAGTTATATGACTAGCACAAAACCCTTTACCACTTAAATTCCACCCAAAATGCGAGGATCGCCTTAGATTTGTAGGAATTAAAGCATTCATCTTTGATACTTAGAGTGTGAACCGGTAGTATAATAGATTCTAGAACTTGTTTTGTGATGCATTCCGAGATCGCTAGTAAGACTACACTTGTGTAGTTAGGAATAACTAAATGATAAGAGGCATTAGGATAACCCTTGTTTGATACCTGTAATATAATTACTTCTTCCACATCGGTTGAGTAATTCCCCCACACCCTTGCGTTGTACTCATATTTAGTACACGATACCCCTAGTTAACCCCTCAGAGCCTATCCTTTTCGTGGTTCTCGTGATGTTTCGGTTTTACGGAATATCAATGAAGAGCATTGTTTACAATCCACCCCCAAATGTACACCTAAATCGCCTTAGCCTACCTTGTATGCACTCACTTTTAGTGCATTATTGTTATCATACTAAACCCTTAGTTCAATTATCTAGTTGCTTGCATAAGTTGGTAAGTCGGTCATATCATTTGTACATAGTTTTGGGACGATTGGGACTCATGGGAAAAGTTAAATTTTATGAAATGACGGGAAGGGAACGTTAAATTCAAATTCCCGTTATTTGCGTAATAATGTACTCTAAGTGTTTTGATCTTTTCAATTCGGGTCAAATTAGTGTTAGAGTAATAAAAATCAAGTGTGGGATGTGCCTATAAATCCCTATTATTTTGTTTATTTATTTCAGTTATCTAGAGTTTAGAGTGTCGAGTCTTGGCTTAGTAAAGCCATTCTTCGCATGCTTGTAACATAAAGATTTTTGACTTGCCACCACTAAATTGCATATCCCACCAAACCCTTTGTTTCCCTACTGTAAGCCTAACGTTACAACCCTTTAAAAGACCTCTTGGATAGTCTTTCCTAGGTGCTTACGCAAAAGCAATGGAGGTTTGATCTAGTCTCAAGCCTATGGTAATCTATGTACTAGGATCGGTTAATGAGTGTTTATCTTCCATTTCCAACTTGTTATATTTCATATACACCCGAGAGATGTGAGTATCCAAACACCCCATGTGGGGTGCCAGTATGTAATTCCAGTACTTGTTATGACTTTTGCGGGCTTATATGTGTTGTGGATCGTTCTAAACTAATGTTTCATGACCCTAATTTATAAATCAATTGGCTAAAAGCACATTTGCTTGAGGACAAGCAAATACCAAGTGTAGGGATATTTGATAAGGATTTAAAAGGTACCTTTTGAGGGTCATTTAAGCCCTTAATTGATCATTTTGTATCCGTTACTACTTAATTTCGCTCCTTTTCACTTTTAGGTCTCTTGAAGGCAAATTAAGGAATGACACTTATTCGGACGAAAAGACATGAATATATGAAAAAATGGCCAAAGTCAAGAATCGAGACACTCGCATCTTTGGGCCTCAAGGGACGGCGCGAGTTCTATTGTGACGTCGTCGGAACAAGTTTTGTGACGACTCAAGAGTCAAATTGCTTATTTACAAGTGACGGCATCGTTTTTAAAGAGTGGGCGCCGCAGCTAAGACGGACAAGATTTGATCCATACGGAGTTAGAGGAGATCAAGGCGCGGCGTCACGGGCATAAGGTGACGCCACAATGATAACGTGGCGGGGATTTAAAACTTAATGATGGTGACCCGGCGGCGTCACAATTAAAGAGTGACGCCGTCATGATTTGTAACACTATATATAGAATCCGAATTTTTCAGTTTTAAGGAGGTAGTTTTGTGGAGTAAAAACCTAAAACCGAACCAAGGCTGTCTTGTACAGTATTTTATGGTTCCATACCTTATTTTACATCAAGATAAGTGTTTTATTTCATTGATTCAATTATGTCTTCAATTGATTGTGTGTATGCTTGCATGTTCTCCTTGTCCGGCTAATTTATTTGTGTGTTTGCTTAGGTAATATGAAACCTAGTTATTGAATATTGATTGGTTGTCTCTTATCTTAATTGTGATTGACCTAGTATTGTGATAGGTCATTCGTTGTGTTATTAATGCTTGATTAATCTTTGTTTAACCTTAGTTTATAATCACCTAGAGTTATTATAGACTAAACATCCAAAGAATACCTTAGTGTTAAGTTTATGAATCCTAGAGATTTTGTAGTCATTAACCTTTGGTAGCTTCAAAGAGTTAGGGATAAACGCATACCCTACGACCTTAGAGACACAACGCGTAAAGAATAAGGACGTGACAATTCAACCATCAATAGGAGATAACTAGGGAGTAATAAAACCTAAGTAAATACATTTTCAATCATCATACGAGCACAAAACAATAGACATAGACTACCCCTAGCTTAGTTAATTAGATAAGTAGAGTAATCGGTAGAAATACCAACCCCCAAATCCAAACCCCGAGATTCGTACCTTTCCATTTCCTAAAAAATATAAAAAAAGATAAAAAAATAATCTTCCTCAACCCCAACCTTAGCGTAGTAACTTCGCACTAGCATACCTATTCCCTTAGAGAACGATATCAATACCCGTGGCTTACCCTAATACTACACTACAACTATTAGGTTCACTACCTAGGGTGTTTGATTCGTGCTAAACAGTCAAGTTTTATCACGCAAGCCTGCCACTTGTGAATGGCCAACCGTAACAAACTTAAAACAGTTTAAGCACAAATGCAATGAAGATCAGGAGAGTATAGTGTTTCCCCAGGTCGTTAAGTCCCAACAAGCTGTGCGAGAATAGTCAAACGTGTAGTGATTGGGCTAATTTGAACGGGAAAAGGATTGTGAATGATTATAACTACAGAATAAGCAAACAAATTACGAGGCTTAAATGCAAATTAAAGGAAATTAAAAGATAAAAATATTAAATAAACGCTATCACTATTTTTACAATGATGTTTTTGTGATTTTATAAAACAAAATGACTTAAATAAACTATTTTAACTAAAACTTAAACTTAAATTACCTAAAACGTAACTTAAAATGAAAACGTCGTTATTTATAAAATTACGCGAAAGCGCAAGCAAAAGCGTAAAATTTAAGAAATAAAAGTCCTACAAGTGTAAAACAATTTTCTTATCTACTATATGACAAAAGAAAATTTTAGGAAAAAGCCGGTATTTTTTCGACTCTTAAATTATTTATTACTAATTAAAACCAAATAACACTAATTAAATTATTAAAAATACTAAAACATTTTGGAAAAATCAAAATTTCACTAAAAATACTTTATCATAAAAGGGACTTAAGAAAAATAAAAAGGGAGCAAGAGCTTAAACAGATAAGCTGTTGATAAGATGTAAAGTAGATTAAGCTAAAATATGCACAAAACACTTAAATAAATATCAAGTGTAACTTGTAACGCAAAAGACCCAAGGGCGCAATTGGTTACAGGTACACAAACTATCACTCTTGTTAAGGGTGGGAGGTCTCAGGTTCGAGCCTGCCTCCCCACCCTTTTTGCATTCTATTTTTTTCTTGATTTTTTTATTTTGAAACTTGAAGATGCAATCAAAACAAGTAAGTTTTGTAAAACACGGTTATGAAAACTTACAAATAAGTTGTTGGACGACTTATTTTAGCCGATTTTGGATGAGCTTAAACAAACACACCATTGTTTGGGTATTGAAGACACAAATAAGAAAACAAGCTACAAATAAGCAATGGGCAACTAAACAAGCAACACCAAATGTAAATAAGCTAGATACAAATAAAATAAGCTAGATGAACAGGATAAGCAAGTGATTAAGCCTTCATACAATGGAAAACTCACTTGTACACTACATGCTCAAAACAATTTGTTGGGCTACTTTCAAGCTTATTCTTAAAACGAGATAGGGACTCAAGACTAATCACAAGTCGCAAACAACAAGTTAACATGGCCAAGATTATAGAGAAACTAAATTTGGGACCAAGAACAATCATACCATCTTAAAAATAAGCTTGAAAAGTGGACTAGAGCCAAAATGGTCTGTGTGGGGATTCTGACCAAACAAAGGCTAAAGGTGAACTTTGAAGCTTATTTGGGATAAGCTAGAGTGTGAGGTGGCTTATGATCTTGAGGGTACTTGAAGTCAAACCACCGCTACCTTTTGCTCCACAATAATACCTTAAATAAGTCAGTGCGACTTATAATTAAGTTGAGAAAATCTTGCGCTTGGACTTAATCCTCTGCGCAATGCTTAAGCTCCAAACCACCCACTTTGAACCCACCGCAATTCTAGTTAAACATTTTTTGAATTTTTCCTTTAACTACAATTACACTAGGCGGTGAAGAGTCAATTTTTATTTTTCCAATTTTCTATCTCAACCTACTTTTGCTTAAATCACGAGCAAAACCGAGGAAACTCAAAATATTTTTTCTTTGAAACAGTTTGAACTTAAAACTTGTGCATCTTGGCAAATCTCTTATCTAACTCAAATGATCGACACAAAGCTTATACTAAACTGATTTTAAACCCAAGAATGGTCAAAACTTTTTTTGACCCATTTTGACCCACAAACCAAACACTCTTTTAGAAGTAACTAAGAGCAATTTATCTACTTAAATTTAAATGAAACCGATCTCAACTCATGGTACTAACTCAAATCACTTAAAAGCTAACATCTAAGCAAAATGAAGATGTAAATCCTTCAACTTCGGTTTAGACTTCCAAATGTGACCGCTTTGACTTTCTTTGACTTTTTCACAAATTTGCTTAAAACTGATTAGCAAGCTTACCAAAGGTTAAAATAAGCTTAAATAAGCTTATTTGATTTTAACAAAATCTTATGAGAAGCTTGGACATAAAATTTGAAACTTGAAAATTTCCACAGTGAACAATAAACTTGGAATTTATATAAAGACTTGAATTGAAACTCAAAAGCACATTACAATAATGTTTTCACTTAAATGTGATACATGGAAACTAAAATTACAACATTTTAACTAAAACTAAAACATTTATTTGAAAAACGACATTAAGGAAAATAAAAAAAAACTAACTACTTGTTTCTCTTTGCTTCTCTTCCTCTCTTTAATACTCCAATAAGCTACACGTGTCCTTCTGAGAGTATCCCACCACTTTTGTGAGCCAATGGGTGAGTTTTGTGGAGTTTGGTCATTTTTATCATTTTGGCGAAAAATGGTATTTGACCTCTGGGCTTTAGATCGCAACTAGGGGGGTGGCTAGGTATGATGATGAGGGGTAGTCTTTGAAGGATAAGGTGAGGTGAGTGGTGAGTGGGAGAGGTGTTGCGGGGTTGCAGGCAGTGGTGGGAGGAAGGAGAAGATAAGGTGGGAAAAGCACTTGTTTGACTGGTTTTGACCAAAGGGTCCAAAAAGGGAGGTCAAGATGGAATGGCGAGGTCACAATGGGCTTGGCGAGGGATCAAAATGGGTAAGGGTCCATTTGGTTTGTTTAGATGACAAGGACTATTTTGTAAATTCGAATCTTGAGGACCAATCTGTAATTTTCCAAGGTTGTTTCAAGGGACCAAAATTGATAAGTTTCAATAGTACAACTTATAGAGGGCATTTGGTTATCATATAACAAAGACAGCCCCAACAAGGGTGCGGTTGGTTTGATTCTCGGTCAACAAAAGAACCCCGCAAGTGTGGGTTGGTTTTTGTTTTGACCAGTAGCTCACCCACATAGGGTGTTTGGCACATTGTGTCGCAACCTTCGAAAGGGTCGTATAAGTTGTCTTGCTTCATAGCACCAACCCAAAGAGGGTAGTTTGTTTGTCTCGGTTCAACAATAGAACCGCAAGGGAGTGTTTGGTTCATAAACTTATTTCGCCTATATTGCTTATTTGGTTTTGCTTATCTTAAACGCTTATATACTCGTTCTTTGAAATAACTTAATCGGCTTAGATTAATTATTTGGAAAATACTTAGGTGAAGCTACTCAACTGCTTATGCTTAAACTCATTTGTTTGGGTTCGATATAACTTCTTGGATTGATCATTAGTTATGACACTGGTCCGAACGTGTTTTTGGCCTAATAGATATATATATTGGTAATGGGTTTCATATATATAATTTAACGGGACTAACTTGGCTAAACATATCATGACGGACTAATTATATACTGGTTATGGACCAAGACTATTCGGGTTGATTGATATTGGATTACTTATCGAACATAATTTATTTTGATTTAACTTTGGTCACCATTGGTATGTTTCGGGTAAAACTTTGGGATTGACTTTTACTAGTGGACTATATTAATACATACGGATTGTATAATACGAAGTGAAACTTGAAACACTTGGACTTGTATCGGATTATATATATACACATACATATTAGACTTATATCGTACATGACGGGTTTGACCATATTGGATACAAAATGGACATATTATTTTGGACATATTAGACTTAACGGATTCATAATGGACTTATTATATACACAATCCCATGACGGATTACTATCGAAAAGTCCAATAATTATTTAATACTCTTGATCCGTTAAATGATTTATACTTGTTAAACCGGATCAACTATTATCAAAACATGCTTTGAAAACGAATCATATCGAACTTGAATTTATATACTTCTTGTCGCTAAAGCTTATATTAAATAAACCCCGACAATACAAACAAAAAATATAACTTTTTCTATTTAATATTTTCTTATAAAACATATGATTCTTAGCAAGCTATTTGGTGATATCAGGTAAATGCTCAAAGCTTAACCATATACCTACCTTTTGACTTACTTGCTATTTGATCCCTATATGTTTATTTTCTTTTATACATGTGATGAGTGTCTAAATACTCATCATTTTTGTACAAAATAAACTGCAAATTCATCCGAAAACACTCGAAACACATCAAAATGATCAAAATATCACAAATCGTTGTTTTATGTGTTTTAAAAGCAAAATATCAAAATCGATGAAAACATATCAAATTTGCAAAATTGCGTTCGATCCCCAAGTTTCAAAATTGTCAAAATAGTCCCCGAGTCAAAATTTCAAAGAAAAATCATCAAAGGTCCTTTTAAATCATAACTTGTCAAATTTGGTCCTTTGGTGAAAAATGTAAAAGTTTTGAGAAATTACAATTTGGTCCTTCAAGTTTGCAAATTGGCATAAATGACCCTGGAAAAATTGAAAAGGGCAACTTTGGTCCTTGTAATATCAACACTTGTCAAATTCATCCATAAAACATCTTTGCAATACTACGACTTTGGTCCCTTGGTTTTATGGAATGGCAACTATGGTCCTTGTGTTATTAACTTAGCCATATGGACCCTTTTACACCTGGCCCAATCCATTTACCCAAATTTCAAACCAAAACCCGTTTTAAACCCGAATCCAACCCGCCCTTATTATTATAACGCCGGTCAAACAAGTTTGACCACCCCTTCCTCTCTCATTCACGAGATACACTTCACCATCATTCCATTACTGCACCTCCCGACCACACTCCATCTCAACCATCATCACCCCTACAACCCCCTCCAAACACAAAGAGCCAAGGATCATTAAATGAGCCCCATACCTACCCCGCCTCCTCCAATTTGTTAAACAACTTTTGGCGCCAAAACTCTTTAAACGGCCAAGATTGATTTTTCACATCCAAGGTCGATATTCTTGGTGGGATATGTCCGAAAGATGAGAAAGTAGCTTGGGTGTATAAAGAGGCCAAGAGAAGCAAGAAGAGAGGAGTTAGTTTTAATTTTCATAAAATGTATGTCGTTTTCTTATTAGCATGTATTAAATAATTTGTAGTTGTTTTATAAGCTCCCGGAAAATTTCAATGTACTTAACGCTTTAATCAAGAATTAAACACGATCTATTTCGTCATGAAATTTTCTAAACATCACTTTTGCATATCATATGACATATGCATGATCAACGCAGCTTGAGCGCTCATAAATATACCGTTGTGATCTAAATAAATTTCCCACGATCTTGATAACCTTAAAACACGCAATGAATACGTAAAATTTGTAAAATTACGAATTAAATTATAATAAAATATATAAAATTCAGACATTGGGCCACGGAACTCATTGGACTTTTCACCACTCAACCCGACTCGTTAATGGGCTTAGTAACCGGACCCAAAACTACACCATATTCTCGTTGGGCCTTGGCTAGCTCACGATCACATAAGGGAGCCCAACTTCCCATCTTCCTCCTTGATGGGCCTCGTTAAACCGATCCAAAATCCCAAGCCCATAACCACCTAATAGCTAATATTCATGTTTTGTGTTTCGCTTTGTAACCGCACGAGAAGCAAGAACCAAGAACCAAACTAGGAACATAAAACTTTTATTTTATGTCACATATGTAGGAGAAATGGAGACAAAACTCATGCTTAGGCACCCTAACAATAATATTAAACTAAACCTAGACAATTGACTCCATTTTGACTTGTTTAACCTTTGGATATTATGTTTAGTATTTCTTGTTTGTGTAACCGGATGAGAAACGAAACAAACAAGCCTAAGTTACTATAACAAAAGTTATGCAAATCCTTGAACCATAACCGGTCGAGCAACAAACTAACCAAACTAAAAATCAAAACATTTCCTTGATCTTGTGTTGTCGTAAGAGTGAACAAGAGGAGACCAAAAACACCTTTAGGACATCCTAAACAAATATAATACTACCTAAACTAGACTAAACATACTTTGACTCAATCAAGACTCTTATAACCATTGGACCTTATGTTTCTAATGAGTTGACAAGCCATTGCATGCTTGGGACTCATATCCCACGTTTAGCCACACTTCACAAATATGGCCTCATTCAAAGGAGCACATGACTAATAAGCCTAGAATTAGGGAGGCTATGAGTAAAATATTAAGAAGACCATACTCTTTTCCTTTATATAAACTACTCTAATCACTTAGCAAAGCCTCACCATTCACTAGCTCACATAAAATCCCACAACTCACGAACACTCTCAACTCGTACAAGACGTCCACTGTGGAGCTCGAGTCAAGCAAAGAAGAAACACAAAAGAGTTTAGCTCGTGTAGTTGGGTGTAGAAGAGAAAGGTTTAAGCTAGAGAATACTGGGTAAATAATAGCTCGAGTAACATTATAAGGAGAACAAGGGGTTCTTGATTGATCACTTCTTCTCGCTCACTACTCACACGAAGCATCACCACTCACCGAGTGTTTGTAAGTCACCTTGACACATTCTTACTTCCCTTATTATTTCATTATCGCATGATGCTTAAGATGAGTACACATTTTATTAACAACTAGCTTTATAAACATGAAATAGTTGTATCACGACACAATGCCAATAGTTACAACATGCATGAAACAATTAGAAATACCACTCAAACACACAATAATCATTTGTTCACTTGTAAAACTCATGAGAATGACAACGGGCTCAAGCCCAAACCGAAAGCCCAATAAGTTCTCGATAGGTCCAAGTTGAGTCCAACCCGCCCAATGTGATCAAAATAAGCCAATAAGCTAAGAAATAAGCTAGAGATAAGCTTATACTAGTTTTGTGAAGTTTTCGTTATATCAAAAGGAGTTCGGATCAAATTTGCAAAATAAACGAATTTCGGTCAAAAGGAACATAATTAAAAGTTAAAGGGTCACTTATGAGTGAAACAAATATTTTGTAAAAGTCTAAGGTTGAAAAGATCAATGTCGAAAGTAGAAGGGTAGCATGCACGCAGCATGTGCACATGGAAAACTACAAGGATCGAATGTGTAATTAACTCAAACTAGTATTAATATAAGTTTTGGGTTAAATGTGACAAGTGTGGAAAGTAAAGGTTTACATCGATAAACATAACTTGGAGGGTCGTTTTGTAAATTCAGTTTGCCAAGGGTTAAAGATGCAATTTTGAAAGTTTCGGTATGAAATATAACTCGGTAAAAGTGTCATTTTCTAAAAGTATAGGGACTAAACTTGTACTTTTGTAACTCGAGGGTAAAAGTGTAAATTTGAGAAAAGTTTAGTAAAACTTATGATTTCATTATAACTTCAGAAAACAAGTATCTCGATCAAATAAGTATTTTATTTTCGGATAACGGTAATGTATTACTTATATATATATTATAAGATTATAATTATATATATATGTCAAACCGATAAAACACACGGGGAATTTATTTCAATACGTTAAAATACTCAACAAATCTATTAAGATCACAACGGGGGGAAACATTTCACTTATGCGTAAGTGAGGATCATTAATTAAGGCAATGTAGCATTAACTTAAAACGTTAATCACGATCGCACACTATTGGATCGACAATCCAATGACCTATTGAATAAGAATATTCAATGCTCTATTATTTTGGTCATGAACCAAAATGCTTATACCGAGACTCGCCATCTCATCATTTTAGGTTTCGAGTTGGAACCTCCGCTACATTGTGCTTGATCTATTTTTGCGTGTGCATTATCATCAAGGTGAGTTCATAGCCTCGCTTACTTATTTTTATAAACCCCGAGGAGATACATGCTCTAAACTAGAACACAAGGGTTTTTCATAAATGCTTGATCTTCTTGATTATTGGTACCGCCTAAGTTGTTAGCCACAAGTCCCCGATCATGAACCATTAGTCACCATGAGTGAACGAGATATCGTGAATAGTACTATGGGAATAACGAACCCGCTTCGGTTATAGAGAAATAACCGGCGCACACTATATCGAATATCTTTAGGTAATTGGCTATTACCTCCTTTGGGGCATACTTACGACACCGGTAATTCGTGTATGCAATGAGTTTTGGTTTCATGAGCTTAGCGATAATAATCTGTGATATTTTCATTATGATATTGTTAGTTTACAATGATCATGATCTTATACTTGTGTTCAACTTATTTTAAACCTATGGATTTCACTCAACATTTTGTTGACCTTTTAAGCATGTTATCTCGTGTAATCATGAAGATTATGACCAAGGTGCGGAACGGGCATGGCAAGGCTCATTTGGTGGTGTAAAACATAAAAGTTATCATTTCTTTCAAACTCATGATCTTTCTTTTGGGAAAAACACTTGATCTATTTACAATATTTTGTAACAAACTATGAGTTTTCGATGAATGATAACTATTTTAATAAAACCTCTTTTGAGTCGCTTTTCTATAATTGTTGACTATGATCTCCATTCAAGTAACACCCAATTAGTCTTCCGTCATTAAGATTTTCGGGTGTTACAGATTAACATCGAGCCAAGGTTATAGAGAACCAAAGAGTTTTTTCAAAATCATTTGGACTATAACCGCACTTTTAAAACGGGACTATTTTACACCACCGCCTTACGCCCTTCCGTGACCGCCTATGTATTAGGATTGATGCATCACTAGATCATAAGTAAATGGCATTCATTTTAAGTTAGGCATGGAGATTTGCTTAGCTAATCGAAATAATTATATTATTTGGCATTTACTTACATTAATTTATGGGTTGTTACAAGCACCATGTCTCATCTCACCCAGCTTGTTCTCGTCCTCGACACCGAGATGGATGACACCATGTCCTCTACGATCGCCACTATGCCACCATCCCACCTGTCATACAACCGCTTTGCTTTGACGAAACCGAACCTTTGAAGAAGGTGAAGTTGCCCGAACTCCCATCGCCCAAATTATGACCGCCATCCTCAAGAGTACAATGCTTTTGCTTCCATGACCCTAGATCAAGATTATGAGTCGCAAAGAATGGCTACCGCTCAGATGTTGCCGTGGATGATGAATCATCCAAATCATCGAAGCACCGACTCGCTTCATCGATTCTTCCGATCATCTGCTCAAGCTACCCGTCGACGCCGACGTATGATTCGTGTTCTTAAGCCCGATGAACCCGAGCCGCTTGGAGTACCTTATAGATCGCATCCTAATGGTAAGACCTTCAAACGCACCGCTAGGAAGCGTGTGCGACCCATCACCATGACTCATGTGATGCCACCACTCGACCACCACCGCCGGCCACCACCGCCACATCTACTGCTCCACCCATCGCTACTTCATCACCACCGCCACTTCATCGTGTTCTACCATCGACTACTATCGCTCCTATTTCATCACCACCTACAAGATCACCTCCTTTGGACACTTTTAGTGAGCCAATTTTACCGCTCGCATCAAATGCTATCCACCATCACTATCTCGATCCCGAAAAGCCTACTCAAGTGGACAACGGCCGGCCAAGGAAGAAATCCGTGCTAGAAGATGGTCATTCTTGATTCCTTTACTTAGACGTTGGAGAGAAGACGAAGAGCGCCTAGTTCCTTTGAGCTTGAGAAAGCTCGACCATCGCACTCACCCAACATACCGGCACGGTGAACCAAAGGCACCACACTATTCCTCCGTTGGCTACGAGACTTATCGTGCACGAAGATCAACCGAATGAACTCATGGCACATTATGATGAGATCCCGCTAGTGAGGATAGAGAGCTTGGAAGAAGAAGTCGAGAACCTTGTGGTAGGACGCTACTCCATCGAGATCGTGTTTGATATGATGAGTACGCAAATTATGGAGGCAAGGGAGGTCATAACCAATTGACTCGGAGATTAGAGACTACGATTCGTGATGCTAGCACGTTGAGAGAGACTGCCTTGGGTCGAGAGAGAGTCCTACATCACGAGCTTGCATCTGCTCATGCTCACACTGCCATTTTGGAGGAGAGGATTGATAACCTCGAGGCGAGAGACCAAGCTCGTGAGCGCAGATTCGAGACCGACAACTATGGTCGAGGAGATTCGTCGTCGGGATGGCGATCGGGAGATGCGAGATCCTAGTCATCTCTATCTTAGTGTGTGTCATAAAGCCGCCATATGAGGCATTAAGGCTTGTATCATTTTGGTTTGTAACCTTGGAACAAGTATTACGATGATGTAACTTATGGTTGTGAACAAACTATGTAACGATGTATTCCATGGTTGTATTTCTATTATTCTAATGTTATGTTATTATTCCTCGGTGATGTATGCCGAACCAATCCTTATGTCCTTATATATATATTATGATTTGTGAGAAAATCATATTCATATCATATCATTTATTTAAAGTGGTAATGGACTATTATGAAATGTATGATATGAAATCAATTTTATCATCGATCGATAATTTCTTAATCTTGGTATTTATTCTTGAAAATTTTAGAAAATGGTCAAGAAGAAAGCTACCTCATCCACCATCACTCCCGCAGCTATTCGTAAAATGGTCGCCGAAAGTGTTAGCGCAACTATAGCTCAACATGTCGCCGACATCGCTAAAGCCGGTCGAACGCATTGAAGTCGAACGACTTGCCCAAGAGGCACGCGACGTTGAAATTGCAAGGCAAGTCAAATTGCAAGAGAAGTCGAGAATGCCCGAATTGCTCGAGAGGTCAAGTCGAGCGTGTCGCTCAAGCAAAGACGCGAGGTCGAGGTCGCCGCATTGTCAAGAGAATCGTGTCGCGAAGTCGCACGCCTTCTTGAAATGGCAAACTCAAATGCAACTAACACTCCAACAAATCAAAGTGAGTCCACTTTAACTCGCAAGTGTAATTACAAAGAGTTCATGAACCGCAGTTTACATTCTTCAAGGGCATCAAGGTGCTATTGGTCTACTTCATTGGTTTGAGAGGACCGAGATCAGATTTACGCTAAGTGATCGCACAAATGATTGCAAAGTCAAGTTTGCAACCGAACTTTGTTAAAGATGCGTTATCTTGGTGGAAAGGCCACGCCAACCAATTGGAATGGAAGAAGCTTGTAAGATTTCATGGTCGATCTCAAACAATCATAATGAAACAAGATGTCTCGAGGACCGAGATCAAGAAACTCAAGATGAGTATTACCACTTGGTCGCTAAAGGTAATGATCTCAAGACATACTTCAAGAGATTCCATGAGTGAGAGCTCTATGTCCTCATCTATTTCCCACCAATGAAAAACTTTGAAGCTATGATCGAGGTTTACCTCAAGCATCAAGGAGATGTTATCGCTCAAGCCAAAACTGCTGAAGAAGTTGTCATCGTATCCCACCGCCTTATGGAACCAATACTAAAGCTTGCAAATACACAAAGCCCAAATGACAACAAAAGAAAGTTTGATGATCGAAAACCTCAAATTCCAACCACTACCGATCCAACAACAACAATCGAACAACAACAATCAATATCACCACAACCGAAATCAACACCACAATCGGCAAACCGAAGGCAAGAAGCCGCGAGGGCTTATGCCGCATCCACCGCCGAAAAGGGTACGAGGACCACATCCCAGTGTAACCGATGTTTGATGCACCATTCGACCTTGTACCGTGAAGTGCGATAAGTGCAACAAGGTAGGTCATCAAGGTAAGCATTGTCGAAACCTCGAAGAGGCAACACCGTGACAAACATGAATCGCTATGGATGTGGAGAACCGGGTCATTTCAAGAGTCAATGCCCAAAGTTAAATGTCGTTCAAACAAACAATGCACGTGCAAGAGTGTACATGCTAGGAGATGGAGACGCACCGTTGAACCCCGACATTGTGACGGGTACGTATTCTCTTAACAATCATTCTCGCAAAATCTTGTTTGACTCGAGCCGATAAGAGTTTTGTATCTACTACTTTTGCACCATTACTTGAAATATCCCCAATCGCCTTTAGATACAACTTACGAGATAGAACTTGCCGATGGGAAAATAATAGGAACCAACACCGTAATCCGTAATTGTCCTATTCTATTACAAGATCACTCGCTCCTCATAGATCTTTTGCCAATCAAGCTTGGAAGTTTCGATGTCGTAATTGGCATGGATTGGTTGTCCAAACACCGTGCTAGGATTGTTTGTGACGAGAAACCGCTCATATCCCGATCAATGGTGAAACCTTAGTCATCCAAGGAGATCAAAGTAGAAAGTACTTAAGTATCATATCCTCGTGCGAAGTCAATAAAGTACATGGAAAAGGATGTTATGCCTTCTTAGCTCAAGTAACGGAAAAGAAGTCGGAAGAGAAACGATTAGAGGATGTACCGTAATCAAGGAATTTTCGAGGTGTTTCGGAAGATTTGCCCGACTTCCACCGCCGACAAGTCGAATTTCAAATCGATCTTATTCCCGGAGCTACTCCCGTAGCACGAGCACCGCATCGCTTAGCGCCTCGTAAATGCAAGAGTTATCCAAACAACTAGAAGAGCTATCCGAGAAAGGATTCATTAGACCAAGTTCCTCACCCCGGGAGCACCGGTATTATTCGTTAAGAAGAAAGATGGATCATTCCGGATGTGTATCGATTATAGAGAATTGAACAAGCTCACAATCAAAACCGCTATCCCTTACCAAGAATCGATGATCCGCTTGATCAATTACAAGGCTCGAGTGTATACTCGAAAATTGATTTAAGATCCGGATATCATCGCCACGGGTAAGAGAAGAAGATATACCCAAACCGCATTTAGAACTCGATATGGCCATTATGAATTCCAAGTAATGCCATTCGGTTTAACTAATGCACCCGCCAGATTTATGGACCTCATGAATAGAGTCTCGCAAACCATATCTCGGATAAATTCGTCATTGTGTTCATCGACGATATTCTTATATACTCGTAATAAAGAAGAACATGCGAACATTTGAAGACCGTCCGAAGTTACTTAAGGATGAAAATTGTACGCAAAGTTTTCCAAGTGTGATTTTGGATTGAGACACCCAATTTCTTGGTCATGTGATTGACAAGGAAGGAATCCATGTGGATCCCGCAAAGATTGAATCATAAGAACCGGCGGTACCCACTAATCCCATCGAAATTGGCCAATTTAGGACTTGCCGGTTATTATCGAAGATTCATCAAGGTTTCTCGAAAATAGCTAAACCATCGACCGAGTTAACCCGTAAAACGAAGAAATTCGAATGGGAGACGATCAAGAATCGCCTTTTCAACTCTCAAGAACAAGCTTTATGAAGCACCTATCTTGGCACTACCGGAAGGAGTCAAGATTTTGTAGTATATTGTGATGCTTCACACATGGGTTTAGGCGCCGTTCTCATGCAAAGGAACAAAGTGATTGCTTATGCGTCACGACAACTCAAAACTCATGAGAAGAATTATACTACTCACGATCTAGAACTTGGCGCCGTGGTATTTGCACTCAAATTATGGAGACATTATTTGTACGGAACCAAGTGTATAGTGTACACCGATCACAAAAGTCTTCAACACATCTTAGATCAAAAGGAATTGAATATGCGCCAACGTCGGCGGCTTGAATTGCTTAGTGACTATGATCGCGAGATCCGTTATCATCCCGGAAAGGCAAATGTTGTTGCCGATGCTTTAAGCGTAAAAGATCGCCCTAAGCCACTTAGAGTGAGATCATTGGGAATGGTAATCAATTCACCTCTACCATCGAAAATTCTTGAAGCTCGATCAAGCCCTTAAGGAAGAAAATAGGCCGAATGAGAAGATTTATGGCATGCCGAGAATGAGAATGGATTTGTGAAGAGATCGGACTAACGCTATGTTTCAAAAATCGAAGTTGATTCCACTCTTTGAGGTATCCGAGAACTCATCATGCATGAATCACATAAATCGAAGTATTCCATACATCCCGGTCCCAACAAGATGTATCAAGATCTAAAGCTTTTGTACCGGGTGGCCTAATATGAAGGTCGATATCGTCAGATACGCCAAGAATGTTTGACATGCTTGAAAGTTAAAGTCGAACATCAAAAGCCATCCGGATTGCTAACTCAACCGTAACTTCCCGTGTGGAAATGGGAAAGAATCACAATGGACTTTATAACGGTTACTAAAACTTCTAATGGTTTTGACACCATTTGGGTTATTGTAGACCGCCTTTACAAAGTCCGCTCATTTCTTGCCAATCAAAGAGAACGACGAGATGATTACACTCGCTAGATCGACATCAAAGAGATTGTTTCGTCACGGTGTACCAATCTCTATCATATCCGATCGTGATAGCCGATTCACCTCAAGATTTTGGCAAACGCTCAAAAGCCATGGGTACCAACTTAGATATGAGTACCGCTGCACCATCCTCAAACAGATGGACAAAGTGAAAGAACGATCCAACTCGAAGACATGCTAAGAGCATGTGTGATTGATTTCGAAAAGGATGGATAAGCACTTGCCTCGGGTGAATTCTCTTACAATAACAGCTTATCACGCCAAGATTAAAGCCGCTCCTTTGAAGCACTCTATGGAAGAAAATGCCGATCGCCAGCTTCTTGGGCGGAAGTTGGAGAAGTACAACTTACAGTCCCGAAATTGTCCAAGAGACAACAGAAAAGATAATGCAAATTAGGCAAAGATTGCAAGCAACCGAGATAGACAAAAGAGCTACGCAGATGTTCAAGAAAACCAATGGAATTCCAAGTCGGAGACCGTAATGCTCAAAGTATCACCGAAAGGGATGGTCGATTTGGAAAACGAGGAAAGCTCAAACCTCGATACGTCGGACCATTTAAAATTCTTCAAAGAATTGGTCCAAAGGCATATAAACTTGATCTTCCCAAGAACTTAGCCGAGTACATGATACGCTCCATGTCTCAAATCTTAAGAAGTGTCTTTCGGATGAAACTCTAGTCGCACCACTCAAGGACATCCACTCAACGACAAACTTAGCTTTGTCAAGAACCAATCGAGATCATGGACGAGAAGTTAAAAGGCTTAAGCAAAGCCGCATTCCTATCGTTAAAGTTCGATGGAATCATAAGAAACGAGGTGCGAGTTCACCGGGAGCGCGAGGATATAATGCGCTCCAAGTATCCCCACCGCTCATCTAGATCACCCATGACAACCTCATGAGTTTTAATCATGGACGCGGTTCTCTTAAGGGGTAGGTACCGTAAGCTCCCGGAAAATTTCAATGTACTTAACGCTTTAATCAAGAATTAAACACGATCTATTTCGTCATGAAATTTTCTAAACATCACTTTTGCATATCATATGACATATGCATGATCAACGCAGCTTGAGCGCTCATAAATATACCGTTGTGATCTAAATAAATTTCCCACGATCTTGATAACCTTAAAACACGCAATGAATACGTAAAATTTGTAAAATTACGAATTAAATTATAATAAAATATATAAAATTCAGATTGGGCCACGGAACTCATTGGACTTTTCACCACTCAACCCGACTCGTTAATGGGCTTAGTAACCGGACCCAAAACTACACCATATTCTCGTTGGCCTTGGCTAGCTCACGATCACATAAGGGAGCCCAACTTCCCATCTTCCTCCTTGATGGGCCTCGTTAAACCGATCCAAAATCCCAAGCCCATAACCACCTAATAGCTAATATTCATGTTTTGTGTTTCGCTTTGTAACCGCATTTAGAAGCAAGAACCAAGAACCAAACTAGGAACATAAAACTTTTATTTTATGTCACATATGTAGGAGAAATGGAGACAAAACTCATGCTTAGGCACCCTAACAATAATATTAAACTAAACCTAGACAATTGACTCCATTTTGACTTGTTTAACCTTTGGATATTATGTTTAGTATTTCTTGTTTGTGTAACCGGATGAGAAACGAAAACAAACAAGCCTAAGTTACTATAACAAAAGTTATGCAAATCCTTGAACCATAACCGGTCGAGCAACAAACTAACCAAACTAAAAATCAAAACATTTCCTTGATCTTGTGTTGTCGTGTAAGAGTGAACAAGAGGAGACCAAAAACACCTTTAGGACATCCTAAACAAATATAATACTACCTAAACTAGACTAAACATACTTTGACTCAATCAAGACTCTTATAACCATTGGACCTTATGTTTCTAATGAGTTGACAAGCCATTGCATGCTTGGGACTCATATCCCACGCTTAGCCACACTTCACAAATATGGCCTCATTCAAAGGAGCACATGACTAATAAGCCTAGAATTAGGGAGGCTATGAGTAAAATATTAAGAAGACCATACTCTTTTCCTTTATATAAACTACTCTAATCACTTAGCAAAGCCTCACCATTCACTAGCTCACATAAAATCCCACAACTCACGAACACTCTCAACTCGTACAAGACGTCCACTGTGGAGCTCGAGTCAAGCAAAGAAGAAACACAAAAGAGTTTAGCTCGTGTAGTTGGGTGTAGAAGAGAAAGGTTTAAGCTAGGAGAATACTTGGGTAAATAATAGCTCGAGTAACATTATAAGGAGAACAAGGGGGTTCTTGATTGATCACTTCTTCTCGTTCACTACTCACACGTAGCATCACCACTCACTCGAGTGTTTGTAAGTCACCTTGACACATTCTTACTTCCCCTTATTATTTCATTATCGCATGATGCTTAAGATGAGTACACATTTTATTAACAACTAGCTTTATAAACATGAAATAGTTGTATCACGACACAATGCCAATAGTTACAACATGCATGAAACAATTAGAAATACCACTCAAACACACAATAATCATTTGTTCACTTGTAAAACTCATGAGAATGACAACGGGCTCAAGCCCAAACCGAAAGCCCAATAAGTTTCTCGATAGGTCCAAGTTGAGTCCAACCCGCCCAATGTGATCAAAATAAGCCAATAAGCTAAGAAATAAGCTAGAGATAAGCTTATACTAGTTTTGTGAAGTTTTCGTTATATCAAAAGGAGTTCGGATCAAATTTGCAAAATAAACGAATTTCGGGTCAAAAGGGAACATAATTAAAAGTTAAAGGGGTCACTTATGAGTGAAACAAATATTTTGTAAAAGTCTAAGGGTTGAAAAGATCAATGTCGAAAGTAGAAGGGTAGCATGCACGTGTGCATGTGCACATGGAAAAACTACAAGGATCGAATGTGTAATTAACTCAAACTAGTATTAATATAAGTTTTGGGTTAAATGTGACAAGTGTGGAAAGTAAAGGTTTACATCGATAAACATAACTTGAGGGTCTTTTTGTAAATTCAGTTTTGCCAAGGGTTAAAGATGCAATTTTTGAAAGTTTCGGTATGAAATATAACTCGGGTAAAAAGTGTCATTTTCTAAAAGTATAGGGACTAAACTTGTACTTTTTGTAACTCGAGGGTAAAAAGTGTAAATTTGAGAAAAGTTTAGTAAAACTTATGATTTCATTATAACTTCGTAAAAACAAGTATCTCGATCAAATAAGTATTTTATTTTCGGATAACGGTAAATGTATTACTTATATATATATTATAAGATTATAATTATATATATATGTCAAATCCGATAAAACACACGGGGAATTTATTTCAATACGTTAAAATACTCAACAAATCTATTAAGATCACAACGGGGGAAACATTTCACTTATGCGTAAGTGAGGATCATTAATTAAGGCAATGTAGCATTAACTTAAAACGTTAATCACGATCGCACACTATTGATCGACAATCCAATGACCTATTGAATAAGAATATTCAATGCTCTATTATTTTGGTCGCGAACCAAAATGCTTATACTGAGACTCGCCATCTCATCATTTTAGGTTTCGAGTTGGAACCTCCGCTACATTGTGCTTGATCTATTTTTGCGTGTGCATTATCATCAAGGTGAGTTCATAGCCTCGCTTTTACTTATTTTTATAAACCCCGCGAGGGAGATACATGCTCTAAACTAGAACACAAGGGTTTTTCATAAATGCTTGATCTTCTTGATTATTGGTACTGCCTAAGTTGTTAGCCACAAGTCCCCTGATCATGAACCATTAGTCACCGCGAGTGAACGTAGATATCGTGAATAGTACTATGGGGAATAACGAACCCGCTTGGTTATAGAGAAATAACCGGGCGCACTATATCGAATATCTTTAGGTAATCGGCTATTACCTCCTTTGGGGCATACTTACGCACAATCGGTAATTCGTGTATGCAGCTGAGTTTTGGTTTCATGAGCTTAGCGCATAATAATCTGTGATATTTTCATTATGATATTGTTAGTTTACAATGATCATGATCTTATACTTGTGTTCAACTTATTTTAAACCTATGGATTTCACTCAACATTTTGTTGACCTTTTAAGCATGTTATCTCGTGTAATCATGAAGATTATGACCAAGGTGCGGAACGGGCATGGCAAGGCTCATTTGGTGGTGTAAAACATAAAGTTATCATTTCTTTCAAACTCATGATCTTTCTTTTGGGGAAAAACACTTGATCTATTTACAATATTTTGTAACAAACTATGAGTTTTCGATGAATGATAACTATTTTAATAAAACCTCTCTTTTGAGTCGTTTTCTATAATTGTTGACTATGATCTCCATTCAAGTAACACCCGAATTAGTCTTCCGCTGTCATTAAGATTTTCGGGGGTGTTACACTTTAAGAAGCTCAATCTCAATCTCAAACAAGCTTATAAAAGCTTGTAATAGCTTTCTGTAAGCTTGATATCAAATTTCAAGCAACTTTTGATATTGGTCAACAAAAAGTCAAAATGGGTAAAAAATGATGCAGCATGGATTTGGGTTGATTCAGACAATGGAATGGGTTGATGTGGAAGCTATGGGTTGGAATATATAGGTTAAAGTCCTTGGTTCACATTTAGCAAGCCAACGTGGCTTTGGACTCTTGTAAGTAGTTTTACAAGTTTTTGCTATTCATGTAATTGTAGTCTAAATTTGTTAAAACTTGTTCAAAAGCGATAATGAAGTCATATTAAAGTAGTTTGATCATAAATAAAGGTTGGTTACGTGTTTGGATCTGTTTTAGCTCAAATCAAGAACATAAAGGTGTGTTTGGCTTTCTTGTATTTTCTGCCTTAAGAGGTTTGTTCGGTGATAACTGTTGGTTCATGACTCTTAAGCTAATTTGAGCTCATTTCAACCTTAGTTTGGGTCTCCAACTTCATTAAAGTCAAAATCATAGTGTATCTGCTCTAGTTTACGAATCATCATTATCGGTTGGTGTCATAGCTTGTAATTTGGTTTGAAACTGGTATATCTAGCTTTTGGATATCAATTTTAGTGCTTATACATCATAATCATTTCATAATTTAGGATCAAACTTGAGTTTGGTCAAAGTTCATAAGTATTCTCAAAAGTCAAAATCCTGTCAAAGTCGATTTTCTCAAAACTTTGGGAGTAGATTATCGATTCAAATCGAGGTTTAGTGTTTGAAAATTTGAAATTAACAATTTCAACCGGTCTAAATCGATATTCACTTTTACTTAAACTGGTTTGGTCATTTCTAGCATCAAATAAGCACTTCAAATCAAGACCTAATCTCTGCTCACACTCAAGATTAATCGAGTGTGAAACAGCCATTTTGTTTCTGTTGCATTTGCTTCAAATCGGAAAGTTAAGGCCTGGGTTTTGCACAATTGTAGTTGGTCGGTGGTCTATAGGACTGCATAAGTGGTCTTTTGAATTTGCTTATTGGTTAAAAGTTGTGCATAAGCTCAAACAAAGGTCCTAAACCACTCTTTGGTCGAGATAAGCGGTTTGCTTATTTCTTTGATCTTAGCCTTAAGCCTGTTAGGAGTAGTTAGAAATAGTTGCAATTAGCTTATTTTAGTAGGTCATAGCTTTGTTCACTGCTTTGTAGCTTATCTCACTAGTTTGCTTATTATTAGTAATTTTATTCTTTAGCGATTACACGAGAGCTCATTAATCTTACACATAACCTGTTGATTTTTCATTTTCATAGATTCATAATATAATTTTAGAATTTTCCTGAAGTTTTCATAATTTTTGGTCTTCATTTGCTAGTTTTCTCAATTTAAATAGATTTTAATCAATTTTTAATTAGCTTTTATTGAAAATAATTGAGAAAAGGTTCCAAAAAATAATTTTCCAATTTTCTTAGGTTTAGATAAATATAAAAAGTGAAAAAAGTAATTTTCCAGATTTTTCATAGTTTATTTGGTAATTTTTAGTAATTTAATTAGTTTTTAATAGTTTAAAATCCATAAAAAATAGAAAAATAATCAGAAAAATACAAAAATAGTTTTGAAAATTCTAGTTTGATATTTTAGACTTTTCCATCTCATAATTTTATTTTTCTAGCTTTATTTCCTAATTTCTTGAATTTTAGTTAATTATTAAATAGTTAAAAATAGTTTTTAATTAATAATAATTAGATAATTAGTTGTAAAATTAATTTTCTTTTTCTAATAAGTTTCTTTTATCATTAGGTGTGTAAAATATCATTTTCATATTTTTAGGGTTAATCTTGTGTAAGTTTCACTTTTTATTTTGACGTCGCGTAGATTTTAATTCCGCTTTTATAAAACATAAAAACAAAAACATCATTGTAAAAATAGTGATAGCGTTTATTTAATAGATTTTATCTTTTAATCTTCTTTAATTTGCATTTAAGCCGTTGTAATTTGTTGGCTTTTCCCGTAGTTATAATCTTATCCATATCCTTTTTCCGCTCAAACTCCTCGATCATCGTCGTTTGATAAATCATCGCATAGCTCATTTGGGACATAACGACCGGGAGACCATATACTCCTCGGATCTTCATTGATTTCGTCTTTGAAGTCTTTTAGGTTTTCTTACGCTTGCGTGAGAGAACTTGACGGTTTCTTGCGCGATCAAATTTTTGGCGCCACTTGCGGGAGTCAGGCCGATCTACCTTCCGTAGTGCATTAGTTGTTTGAATCCTCACTCTTTGTTTATATCATCCATCTCTGATATATATATATCCATATTTTCTTCTAAAAATCCAAAACCCAAAAACATCCAAAACGTATAAAACACAAAATATTTTTCTTTTGTTTCTATATATGTATCAAATAATAAAAATACAAAATATTCGTCGTTTTCTTAATAATAAACAACTTAAAAGATTACCACGAAAACCAAGGCGTGCACTACCTAACTGGGTGCGACCATAATAAGTTCCCAACCAAAGATTTAAAACTTGCCTTTGTGTCCATTGTGATTGGTGTACCTTTTTCAAAGCCATTCATCTTGGATTATTGGTTAAGTTCATCGTTGTTTTGCCTCGATTTTGTGTTAATCGATTTTGTTGTGATATCGACGTTTGAACCGTAAAACCCATAAAGATTCTTCTCACCGATTTTTACAAACGTCTTCATAATTCTCATTCTCATCTCGAAAGATTTTCATAATTCCATTTCTCTCCTTAACTCGAGTTTCCTTAGAGTTAACTCTAGTGTATGCGCACTCGCTCTTCTAGATCCGTAAGCCCATTTCGTGAGCTTGTCAAGATTCCAAGAAGGCGTGTTCGCAGACTTTCGCTCCATCGATCGGATCCGAGATCCGGACCGCTCATACTACTTCGCTGTCATGGCGGATGAAATTCTATGCGCGAGCTTCTCCGGGCACCCATCGACGGGTATGGAGATGCTATCGTTAATGCCGACCATCGTGGTCGAAAACTTTGAGCTCAAGACCGGTTATCAATCTTGTAACCTCTAATCAATTCTTCGGTTTGAGCGGGATGATCCTCATGCTCATATAAGATGGTTTAACAAGATTGCATCTACCATCAAGTATAAGAATGTCCCCGATCGATGTCAAGCTTCTTCTGCTCCCATTTTCTCTTGAGGGCAAGCCCGGATTTGGCTTGAGAAACAACCCCTCAATCTATTGAGACATGGGAAGATCGGTGAAGAAATTTGTGAATGAATTCTATCCACCTTCCAAGACCACGAGTCTTAAAACGAAATCATCAAGTTCACTCGAAGTTTGATGAATCCTTGATGAATCGTGGGATCGTTTCAAGGAATTGCTTCATAAATGTCCTCACCACGGTTTCTCCGAGTTGATGCAACTCGATACTTTCTACAATGGAGTGAGTCAATCGATCAAGATTCTCTCAATTCCTCCGCGGAGGAAATTTCCTAAGCAAAACCACAAAGAAGCTTTAGCGATAATCGAAAACAAGTCTAAAGTCCGCCTTGCCGCACGAAGCAAGCCGGTTGTTTCCCAAGTCGGTGTTGGTCCTTCTTCTTCTTCATCGCCTGTGAGTCGGTCTAGCACCGATGCTAAGATTGATAAACTCACGGAAGCTATTCAAGCTTTGGTTCTCTCCAATCAAAAGAAAGTCTCTTTTCCACAAACTTCACCTCCTGAAGTTAAGAAAGTGGAAATCTGTTTTTGTGGTGGCCCCATGCTTACTATAACCGTATGGCCACCGACAAGAACCCTTTGAAGCCAATGTCGGGGCGGGATGTCTAATCAAGGAGGCAATCAATATCGTGCTCTATAGACCGAACCACCGCCTAACCACTACTCTGGACCTCCGGTTTCAATCAAAACCAAAACCGTAATCGAAATCAAAACAGACCAAACCAAGGTTATCAAAACCAAGGTAATTTCGGTCCAAACAACGGTTTTCGAATCGAATCAAAATTTCCAACAACAAGGAAATTACAATAGAAACCTGTGTCGTGAAATTTCAACCTGTGGTATTTTCATGGAAATAATCAAGGAATTTTCAAAATCAAGGCCCTAATCCTAACAATAGAGGCCGAATTTCCTGTGCAAACTCAAGCCATTGTTCCAACTGACCATCATCCGATGAGTTGTTGAAACAATTCATGAAATCCCAAGAAGAAATGAATCGGTTGTTGGTCGGCCAGATTACGAGATCAAGAAGTCTTTAAATGATCGACCCTCGGGCTCGTGTACTTTACCTAGCAACACGATCGCTAATCCGAGGGGCGATGCAAAGGCGATCACAACCAAGTGGTGTTTCATATGCGGACCCACTGTCCTACTACCTCTTCTTCTTCTCTCCCGAAGGTAGTGGAAAGCGAACCTGAGGCGACGAAGGACAAGGAACTTCCTACTAATAATGGAAGTACCAACAATGTCCATCCTCAGGTTGTTCCCAAACCCAAACCTGGAGTTGTTTTTGAACCTCCAGTTGTTGACCCTAAATCCAAAACTTCTCTTCCTTATCCCTCACGTTTACATGAACAAAAGCTCCGCGAGAAAGCTAGTCATCAGATGGAAAAGTTCTTTCAAATTTTCCAAGAGCTTCACTTTGACATAAGATTCGCGGATGCCATCATGTTAATGCCCAAGTTTGCATCTACTCTGAAACATATGCTGAGCAACAAAGAAAAGCTATTTGAAATGGCTAAGACTCCTTTGAATGAGAATTGCTCGGCGGCCTTGTTAAAGAAGCTTCCAGAAGCTAGGAGATCCCGGAAAATTTCTTCTTCCTTGTGTATTTCCGGGATGATTGAATGCTTTGCCCTTGCGATCTTGGTGCAAGCATCAATGATGCCGATTCGATGTGGAAGAAACCGCTCTTCCGAACTCATTCCTACCGCATGACTCTTGAGCTTGCGATCGTTCTATCTCGCGTCCTCTTGGCATCGCCGAGATGTATTTGTCAAAGTAGGAAAGTTCCACTTCCCACCGACTTTGTGGTCGTTGATTTCGATCTCGATCCTCGAGTTCCCCTCATTGTTGGGCGGGATTTTGAGGACGGCCGTGCTCTTATAGATGTATTTGAGCAAGAAATCACTCTCGTGTGGGTAATGAAGTCATACCTTTAACCTCGATCGACTTGAGGTACTCCTCAAATTACGATCTCGAATCAATTAATCGAGTGGATTTAATTGATATTGCTTCGAGGAGTACTCTCAAGAGTTTCTTGGTTATCTTCATAATTACGTGGGTGGAAATTCGATTCCACCACATCTTCTCATCCTATCATTGCCGACTCTTCCCCTCTCACCCGTTTGAGGGAGGTGACTTCTTCCGGAAGAGATCGATGAATTCACAGCTTCGATGAATCAATTCCGCTGGAATTGATGGTGTCTATGATTCGGAGGGGATATTCTCTATCTTGAGCAATTGCTTAATGAAGACCCTTTGCCTTCACTCCTCCGAAAGAAATCTCAATTGAGGAAATCAAATCGGTGCAATCTTCTCTGATGAATTTCCGAGGTTGAACTTAAGGACCTACCTCCTCATCTTGAGTATGCATTCTTGGAGGTGATGATAAATTACCCGTCATAATTGCTAAAGACTTGACCGAGGAGGAGAAACCGCTCTCATAAAGGTCTTGAAGTCGCACAAGCAAGCAATTGCTTGAAACTCTCCGATATAAAGGGTATCAACCACGAGTTTTGTACTCACAAAATCTTAATGGAGGATGACTACAAGCCGCCAGTCAAAGTCGAGAGAAGGGTGAATCCTAAGATTCACGAGGTTATCAAACAAGAGGTTCTCAAACTTCTTGATGCGGCCGATTTACCCGATCTCGATAGTCCTTGGGTTAGCCCAATTCATTGCGTTCCAAAAAGGGTGGCATAACTGTTGTCACGAATGAAGAAAACGAGTTAATTCCGACTCGATTGGTTACGGGATGGCGTGTGTGTATTGACTATCGCAGTTAAACGAAGCCACCGTAAAGACCATTTTCCTCTACCCTTCATGGACCGATGCTTGAGAGATTAGCGAGGAACGAGTACTATTGTTTCCTTGATGGTTTCTCGTGTTACTTTCAGATCCCCATTGATCCGCCGGATCAAGAAAAGACTACATTCACCGCCCATACGGGACGTTTGCCTATAGGCGTATGCCTTTTGGCTTATGTAATGCTCCCGCACGCTCCAAAGATGTATGATGGCGATTTTCCACGACATGATCGGGAAACTATGGAGGTGTTTATGGATGACTTCTCGGTCATTGGGGATTCGTTTGAGACATGTCTCTCCCACTTAGACAAAATGCTAAAAGGTGTGATAACACCAATCTATGTCTAAACCGGGAGAAGAGCCACTTTATGGTCAAAGAGGGCATTGTCCTTGGCCATAAGATTTCTAAGAATGGGATTGAGGTAGATAGAGCAAAGTTGATGTTATTGCTAAATTACCTCACCCTACTACCGTCAAAGGTATTAGGAGTTTTCTAGGTCATGCGGGTTCTATCGTAGATTCATTCGTGATTTCTCTAAATCGCCTGCCTATGACCCATCTTCTCGAAAAGATGCTCCTTTTATCTTCTCTCCGAGTGCATCGAAGCTTTTGAAACACTTAAGAAAAAGCTACGGAAGCACCCATTCTAGTTGCCCCGATCGATTTACCCTTCGAGCTCATGTGCGATGCAAGTGATTTTGCAATCGGTGCGGTCTTGGGGCAACGAAAACCAAGCATTTCCACCAATCCACTACGCGAGCAAAACTATGATCAAGCTCGGACCCATTACACCACTACGGAAAAAGAATTATTAGTTGTGGTGTATGCGTTGAGAAGTTTCGCCATATCTCATATTGACCAAATGCGTGGTATATATGGATCACTCGGCACTCAAATATCTCTTTGCAAAACAAGATGCAAAGCCGAGATTGCTCTTGGGTTCTCCTCCTACAAGAATTTGATATCATCATCCGTGATAAAAAGGAGCCGAGAACACAGTCACAGATCATCTTTCCCGATTAGAGAACCTCATCAAAATGTGTTCGAGAAAAGGAAATTAATGAAACATTTCCTCTCGAAACACTCAATATGGTTTCTTTTCGTGGAGACTCGCTCACCCCATGGTTTGTCGACTTTGCAAATTACCATGCGGGTAACTTTGTTAGAAAGGGATGTCGTCCCAACGTAAAAATAAATTCTTTAAAGATGTGAAACATTATTTCGGGACGACCCTACTTGTTTAAAATTTGTGCGGATCAAGTCATCCGGCGATGTGTGTATGGTCGGGAAGCCATTGACATTCTCAAGGCTTGCCATTCGGACCCTCTTGGGGACATCATAGCCCCAACTACACCGCCAAGAAGGTGTTTGATTCGGGATTCTATTGGCCCATTAATCTACAAGGATGCCCATGAATTCGTCAAGACCGTGACGCTTGTCAACGTCACGGAATATCTCACAGAAGAATGAAATGCCATAAAATGCCATTCAAGTGTGTGAGATTTTTGACATCCGGGCATTGACTTTATGGGCCATTTCCTTCTTCCATGGTAACAAATACATACTCGTGGTCGTTGATTACTTATCAAAATGGGTTGAAGCTAAAGCTTTACCCACCAACGATGCCCGAGTTGTTGTGAAATTCTTGAAATCTCTCTTTGCTAGGTTTGGAACTCCACGAGCCATAATCGGTGATCGTGGTGCGCATTTCTGCAATGACCAATTTGCAAGAGTCATGCAAAAATATGGTGTAACTCACCGCACTTCTCTGCGTATCACCCACAAACAAGTGGGCAAGTGGAAGTTTCTAACCGGGATTAAAAGAATCTTGGAGAGGACGGTTGGTGAAAACCGTGCCTCTTGGTCGGATAGGTTAGATGACGCACTGGGCCTTCCGTGCGACACAAAACACCCATCGGTGCACTCCATACAAGCCGGTGTACGGAAGGCGTGCCATCTACCAATTGAGCTCGAGCACAAGGCATCTTGGGCTTTGAAGCATGCTAACTTTGACATTCGAGACGGTGGTGATCATAGGAAAGTTCAAATGAATGAATTAAATGAACTCCGTGATCAAGCTTACGAGAACTCTTTGATCTATAAACAAAAGACAAAGAAGATTCATGACTCAAAATCAAAACCGCGTTTTCAACGTTGGTGATCGAGTCCTTCTTTTCAACTCAAGATTAAAGATTTTCTCGGGAAAGCTCAAATCCACGGTCCGGTCCATTTACCATCGCTAAGGTTTATCCTTACGGTACCATTGAGTTATCTCAACCCGATGGGCCTAATTTTAAAGTGAATGGTCATCGAGTGAAGCATTACTTTGGAGAGGACATTCCATCCATGGTTGTCCCAGATTTACAAACTTTCCCCATGAACCAATGAATGCGGGATCGAGTCAAGCTAGCGACTCGGTAATCAAAAACAAGAGCATGCCATATGGGTTTTCACCCATATTTACATCTTCTCACCTCTTTCTACCACCCTAGTGTGGGGGTTGCCACATGTTTCAAAAAAAAAAAAAAAAAAAAAAAAAAAAAAAATCTTCTTCCTAAATAATGGCCGTAGTATTTCCTTTTACGTTCTTTGTTTCGCATAACCGCGGTACTTTGAATATTGAGGGCAATATTCATTTCTAAGTGTGGGGATTCTCACGAATTTTATCATGTAAATATACCGCCTAATCCCGTTTTTGGCCAAAATTTTTTTTGGAGTAAGTGTTTACACTTTCTCATTTGGTTATCGATCCGCCATGTCTCAGAAGACAAAAGGATTGGCTAATCCAGAGCAAACGGCTCTTGGTAAAGATTTCTCAAATCCGTTTATATGGCTTGCAATTTGCCCAAAATTGTATGGTATTCAACTCACCATATCCTAAAAAGTGAAGAGTTGGCTAGCCCGCAAGATTATGGCTTGTGGTAAAGGCGTGGAAAAACCATAATTGGTAATCGACTCACCAAAGATAATATTGATAATTTATCTAAGAGTTGGCTAGTCCGAGCAAACGGCTCTTGGTAAAGACAAAATCAAATCCGTTGAAGTCGGTGGTTTGCTCAAAATCACATGGTTATCGATGTACCATGGTTCTTACTTGAACCGAAACATTTGGCTACTCCGTAGTAATGGCTTTTGGTAAAGAGATTAAAATCCATTATGTTTTCTCAAATCATTGCTAGGGACTAGCAATATCTCGATGTGGGGATTGATGAGTGTCTAAATACTCATCATTTTTGTACAAAATAAACTGCAAATTCATCCGAAAACACTCGAAACACATCAAAATGATCAAAATATCACAAATCGTTGTTTTATGTGTTTTAAAAGCAAAATATCAAAATCGGATGAAAAACATATCAAATTTGCAAAATTGCGCTTTGAGTCCCCAAGTTTCAAAAATTGTCAAAAATAGTCCCTGAGTCAAAATTTCAAAAGAAAAATCATCAAAGGTCCTTTTTAAATCATAACTTGTCAAATTTGGTCCTTTGGTGAAAAATGTAAAAAGTTTTGAGAAATTACAATTTGGTCCTTCAAGTTTGCAAATTGGCATAAATGACCCCTGGAAAAATTGAAAAGGGCAACTTTGGTCCTTGTAATATCAACACTTGTCAAATTCTGTCCATAAAACATCTTTGCAATACTACAGCTTTGGTCCCTTGGTTTTATGGAATGGCAACTATGGTCCTTGTGTTATTAACTTAGCCATATGGACCCTTTTTACACCTTGGGCCCAATCCATTTACCCAGCCCAAACCAAAACCCGGTTTTAAACCCGAATCCAACCCGCCCTTATTATTATAACGCCGGTCAAACAAGTTTGACCACCCCCTTCCCTCTCTCATTCACGAGATACACTTCACCATCATTCCATTGCCTGCACCTCCCCTGACCACACTCCATCTCAACCATCATCACCCCTACAACCCCCCCTCCAAACACAAAGAGCCAAGGATCATTAAATGAGCCCCATACCTACCCCTGCCCTCCTCCAGCTGTTAAACAACTTTTGGCGCCAAAACTCTTTAAACGGCCAAGATTGATTTTTCACATCCAAGGGTCAGTATTCTTGGTGGGATATGTCCAGAAAGATGAGAGAAGTAGCTTGGGTGTATAAAGAGGCCAAGAGAAGCAAGAAGAGAGGAGTTAGTTTTAATTTTCATAAAATGTATGTCGTTTTTCTTATTAGCATGTATTAAATAATTTGTAGTTGTTATTTCCATCTCATTTGTATCAAACAAAAGTGTTTAAGTACTTTGCAAATCTATTTGAGTGATAATTTCAGTTAATGTTCCATTTCCATCATTTATGTCCACTGATAAAACTTTAAGTTTCAAACTCCATTGTTAAAGCTTTAAGAAGCTCAATCTCAATCTCAAACAAGCTTATAAAAGCTTGTAATAGCTTTCTGTAAGCTTGATATCAAATTTCAAGCAACTTTTGATATTGGTCAACAAAAAGTCAAAATGGGTAAAAAATGATGCAGCATGGATTTGGGTTGATTCAGACAATGGAATGGGTTGATGTGGAAGCTATGGGTTGGAATATATAGGTTAGAAGTCCTTGGTTCACATTTAGCAAGCCACTGTGGCTTTGGACTCTTGTAAGTAGTTTTTACAAGTTTTTGCTATTCATGTAATTGTAGTCTAAATTTGTTAAAACTTGTTCAAAAAGCAGTAATGAAGTCATATTAAAGTAGTTTGATCATAAATAAAGGTTGGTTCTGTGTTTGGATCTGTTTTAGCTCAAATCAGTAACATAAAGGTGTGTTTGGCTTTACTGTATTTTCTGTCTTAGGAGGTTTGTTCAGTGATAATCTCTGTTGGTTCATGACTCTTAAGCTAATTTGAGCTCATTTCAACCTTAGTTTGGGTCTGCAACTTCATTAAAGTCAAAATCATAGTGTATCTGCTCTAGTTTCTGAATCTGTCATTATCAGTTGGTGTCATAGCTTGTAATTTGGTTTGAAACTGGTATATCTAGCTTTTGGATATCAATTTTAGTGCTTATACATCATAATCATTTCATAATTTAGGATCAAACTTCAGTTTGGTCAAAGTTCATAAGTATTCTCAAAAGTCAAAAATCCTGTCAAAGCTGATTTTCTCAAAACTTTGGGAGTAGATTATCTGATTCAAATCTGAGGTTTAGTGTTTGAAAATTTGGAATTAACAATTTCAACTGGTCTAAATCTGATATTCACTTTTTACTTAAACTGGTTTGGTCATTTCTAGCATCAAATAAGCACTTCAAATCAAGACTTAATCCCTGCTCACACTCAAGATTAATCGAGTGTGAAACAGCCATTTTGTTTCAAGTTGCATTTGCTTCAAATCGAAAGTTAAGGCCTGGTTTTTGCACAATTGTAGTTGGTCGTGGTCTATAGGACCCATAAGTGGTCTTTGAATTTGCTTATTGGTTGTTGTGCATAAGCTCAAACAAATGGTCCTAAACCACTCTTTGGTCGAGATAAGCGGCTTGCTTATTTCTTTGATCTTAGCCTTAAGCCTGTTAGGAGTAGTTAGAAATAGTTGCAATTAGCTTATTTTAGTAGGTCATAGCTTTGTTCACTGTTTTGTAGCTTATCTCACTAGTTTGCTTATTATTAGTAAACTTATTCTTTAAGCGATACACAAGAGCTCATTAATCTTACACATAACCTGTTGATTTTTCATTTTTCATAGATTCATAATATAATTTTAGAATTTTCCTGAAGTTTTCATAATTTTTGGTCTTCATTTGCTAGTTTTCTCAATTTAAATAGATTTTAATCAATTTTTAATTAGCTTTTATTGAAAATAATTGAGAAAAGGTTCCAAAAAATAATTTTCCAATTTTCTTAGGTTTAGATAAATATAAAAAGTGAAAAAAGTAATTTTCCAGATTTTTCATAGTTTATTTGGTAATTTTAGTAATTTAATTAGTTTTAATAGTTTAAAATCCATAAAAATAGAAAATAATCGAAAAATACAAAATAGTTTTGAAAATTCTAGTTTGATATTTTAGACTTTTCCATCTCATAATTTTATTTTTCTAGCTTTATTTCCTAATTTCTTGAATTTTAGTTAATTATTAAATAGTTAAAAATAGTTTTTAATTAATAATAATTAGATAATTAGTTGTAAAATTAATTTTCTTTTTCTAATAAGTTTCTTTTATCATTAGGTGTGTAAAAATATCATTTTCATATTTTTAGGGTTAATACTGTGTAAGTTTCACTTTTTATTTTGTACGTCGCGTAGATTTTAATTCCAGTTTTATAAAAACATAAAAACAAAAACATCATTGTAAAAATAGTGATAGCGTTTATTTAATAGATTTTATCTTTTTAATCTTCTTTAATTTGCATTTAAGCCGTTGTAATTTGTTGGCTTATTCCGTAGTTATAATCTTATCCATATCCTTTTTCCGCTCAAACTCCTCGATCATCGTGACGTTTGATAAATCATCGATAGCTCATTTGGGACATAACGACCGGGAGACCATATACTCCTCAGATCTTCATTGATTTCGTGCTGAAGCTGTTTTAGGTTTTCTTACGCTTGCGTGAGAGAACTTGACGGTTTTGCGCGCATCAACATGTTATATGTTTTATATATTGATATGTGTTTTCGAGTCTAGATCTTCAAACCACCACACGAACTATGAAACTAAACATTTTACAAACGTTGATATGAAACTTCCACGAAAACTAAAATGTATCATCTTTTGAAACTCATACGCATCGATTACTATTCGCGTATCATATTATGAGACAAGCTCATATCTAATAGGTTATGCCAATTCTGTATCATTGTGCTATGCTTCTTTATACCGTTCTGCCATACTTCTTGACACCGCTGTGTTACTTACGTCACTACACACACTAAGGTGAGTTCATAGCCCAACTCTTGTTTAATTGTTTTATACTATTTTTGGGGGAGATACATGCTCAACTACTTGTTTTTACTTTCACAAGTACTCTAAACTCTTACATATTACTGCTTTATGCGTTTATGCTGCAAACACGAACACAAGTATTTTTATGTATGCTATCTTGATTGTTATTGCCTAAGACACACTTTTGCCACTGAAAGTCCCTCATATCATGAACCGTTAATCACTTGCGAGTGAACGTGAATCTATACTACTTATAATACACAAACCACTCTCTCTCCTAATTAATTTTCAAACTTTTCAGACTTGAAAGTGTTAAAGCATAATGTACAACACATTAAAGCCCAAAAATTCAGACTTACAACCACATATGCATAATATACAACACATTTATACACATATTAAATATAGAAACCACATTAATGCATCCGGTACAAAAACAAGATTCAATGACTCAAGAACATAAACAGGTTATCAACTTGTGTTTCACATATTAATGTTTTTGACTCAAGAAGAAAGAAAAAAACAACTTGTGTTTCATTCTTTATTTTTGTTCGATTTAAACAAAAACAAGAACATAAACACATAACCTTGCCTTAGATCTTTCAAAGATCTTGAAGCCGAAATAATTGATTATATAGAAACAAAATGGGGCGGTTGTGATTCGAGTGTTTTTGGGTTTGTGAGACTCAAAAGCCAAGTAGAAAAGAGAGTTTATTTATGTTGTGTTCGTGTGGTTTGCTAAAGCAGAAAGATAAATACGATTTAAGATAACAAAGAAAAATAAGGTATTTATGGTTTGTGGTTTGTGAAGTTGTGTTCGACGGAATGAAAGGAGAAAAAGTGTTGTCTTCACTTTCTGATAGAAAGAGTGTGTGGTGGCTGTATATTTGTTGATGAGTGTTTTTAGGGTTATAAAGTGAGGATAATTAACTAGAGATTGCTAGCTTTTTGTATAAGGATAAAATTAGGTTATGGATTGGGCTATTATTTGGTTAAAGTTGGAGTTGAAATGGTGACTTGGGTTGGTGACTTTGTTTATTTAAATTTTAGAAGAAAATGTCAATAAATTAATGTTAATTGTTTCTATCTCTTAAGTTATTCAATAAAAGATTATAATAAGTAGCATCGCAATAAGTAACTATGACTATAAACTTTTCTTAACTCTTTGTATCCCTTAGGTTCGTTGTTGTTGATTTAGGCTCGGGTTTCTGTTAGGGTGTCTGAATCTTAAAAAGTATAAGTTTGGGTTCGTTTAATAATGATTGCTTTTTGCGGTTTCATATTGAGCAGGTTAGCTCGGTTTTTCGGTTTTACAGATTTTTTGAACACTCCTATCCATAAAGCTTACCTTTATAGAAATCAAGTAGTCATTTTGAACAACCAAGAAGCGTTGCTTACTAAAGCTATTGTTAGAAAAAAATATACAAATGAAAAAAATTTGTTCGCTATAAAATTTAATCACAGGGTACCCGCCGCCGCATTGCGCGGGTACCCTGCTAGTATCGTGAATATATCTATTGGCAGTTGACGCCCCATTTGAGCTAGCCGGATAGATAGCCTTCGTGCTAGCCGGATTGATAGCCAAATGCACTTTATTTGAGGAACAACTAAGAAGTTGGAAAACTCCTAGCACGAGGGCACTGTGACTTAGATCATTTTTATGATGTCTGTTACTTATATCATTTTTATGATATCACACCTGTTAAGGTTTGCGTTCATGAGACTTAGAGCAATAATACGGTACTGTAATCATGATACGGTACTGCAACTACTGGATTATGGGTGCTAACAAAATGGCCCACTGTTTCTGTTATGGGCGTATACCAACGTAGCCCACTGTTTCTCAAACTTGAAACTTGTGTTCAACTGATTATTATACAATCACCATGAATTCACTCAACTTTGACCCGAGTAGGGTAAACAAACGAACTACTTTTGTGTTGACCTGAGTAGGGTAAACAAATGAACCACTTTTGTGTTGACCCGATTAGGGTAAACAAATGAGCTACTTTTGTGTTGCCCCGAGTAGGGTAAACAAACGAACTACTTTTGTGTTGACCCGGTTTGGATAAACAAACGAACTACTTTTGTATTGACCCAGTTAGGGCAAACAAACGAACTATGGGTTTATAACAACGTAACCCACTACTTATCTTATTAATATTTGTATTTATTACAAATATTCACCCAAACTTGAAACTATTGAAATCAACTGTCTTACACACATTATATTTTAGCAATGGGTTGTAAACACATAGGTTGCAAGTTTTGTATTGTCGGGATTTGCAACTGAGTGGATTCAAAATGCCTTTGCTGTGTGAACATACTTTTCAACTTATTTACAACAAACTCTATGAACTCACCAACCTTTTTGTTGACACTTTTAGCATATTTATCTCAGGTCCATAATGAACGAGGCTAGCACGGAGGAGCACGGATACTCAAGAAGGCTATTGATAAGGATTTAAAAGGTACCTTTTGAGGGTCATTTACGCCTTAATTGATCACTTTGTATCCGTTACTACTTAATTTCGCTCCTTTTACTTTTAGGTCTCTTGAAGGCAAATTGTTGGAATGACGCTTATTCGGACGAAAAGGCGCGAATATATGAAGAAAATGGCCAAAGTCAAGAATCGAGACCCTCATTCTTTGGGCCCAGAAGGGACGGCGTCGGTTCTATTTGTGACGTCGGAACAAGTTTTGTGACGACTCAAGAGCTAAATTGCTTATTTACAAGTGACGGCATCGGGTTTTAAAAGAGTAGGCGTCGCACTCGAGACGGCCTAGATTTGATCGAGCGGCGCCGAGATCAAGGCGACGGCGTCACGGGCATAAGGTGACGCGTCACAATGATAACGTGGCGGACGAAAACTTAATGACGGCGACCGACGACGTCACAATTAAAGAGTGACACCGTCGCAGCTTTGTAACACTATATGTAGAATCCGAATTTTCGCTTTTAAGGAGGTAGTTTTGTGGAGTAAAACCTAAAACCGAACCAAGGTCGTCTTATAAGATTTTAGGTTCCATACCCTATTTTATATCAAGATAAGTGTTTTACTTCATTGATTCAATTATGTCTTCAATTGATTGTGTGTATGCTTGCATGTTCTCCATGTCCCGCTAATTTATTTTGTGTTTGCTTAGGTAATATGAAACCTATTTATTGAATATTGATTGGTTGTCTCTTATTTTAATTGTGATTGACCTAGTATTATGATAGATCATTCGTTGTGTTATTAATGCTTGATTAATCTTTGTTAAACCTTAGTTTATAATCACCTAGAGTTATTGTAGGCTAAACATCCAAAGAATACCTTAGTGTTAAGTTTATGAATCCTAGAGATTTTGTAGTCATTAACCTTTGGTAGCTTCAAAGAGTTAGGGATAAACGCATACCCTACGACCTTAGAGACAAAACGCGTTAAGAATAAGGACGTGACAATTCAACCATCAATAGGAGATAACTAGGGAGTAATAAAACCTAAGTAAATACATTTTTAATCATCATACGAGCACACAACAATAGACATAGACTACCCTAGCTTAGTTAATTAGATAATTAGATAAGTAGAGTAATCGGTAGAAATACCAACCCCAAATCCAAACCCCGAGATTCGTACTTTCCATTTCCTAAAAATATAAAAAGATAAAAAATAATCTTCCTCAACCCCAACCTTAGCGTAGTAACTTCTCACTAGCATTCCTATTCCCCAGAGAACGATATCAATACCCGTGGCTTACCCTAATACTACACTACAACGATTAAGTTCATCGCTTAGGGTGTTGAAAAACTTGTTGGCAAAAGGAAGTTCCTTTGACCCCAAACGCTACCGTGTAAGCGTATCAAGTTTTAGCGCGCATTGCTGGGAATAGAATAGCTAGTTAGAGTCCACCTCGTTAGGTTTTCTTGCGTGATTCCTATCAAGTAAGATTTTTCTCATTTTTAGCTTCCTCATAGTCTATCCCCGTCTTGTGACCTTTGTTAGTAATCCCATCACTTTTCATCATGGAAGGTGATAACCAACCACCACTCATCAACCCACCACCAAATGACCCGCCAAGAGGCCGTACTTTGGTGAATACTCAAGACCAAGCCACCTAGGCTATAGAAACACCATTGAGCTTCCCGACCAAGCCCAAACTACGGCCTGCGATCCGACACCATCCGGTTGGTGCAAAAGGATATGCATTCCATGGACTTCGCTCAAGATCCTAATCAAGATCTTAAGGATTTCCTTAAAATTGTCGATTCCATCGACCGATGCTACTACTCGGAGACCACGCATCTGCGTCTCTTCCAATTCTCTACGGGACCAAGCTAGTAATTGGCTTGAGCGACTTCCCGGCTCCATCTCAAGTTGGGATGATCTCACCTCTCGCTTCCTTGCTCAATTTTTCCTACCGGGAGAACTACTAAGCTTAGGAATGATATCTTGATGTTCCAACAACGTCAAGGTGAATCTCTCTGAAGCATGCACTTGATTCAAGGACTTACTCCATAGAGTCCTCATCACGGCATTAATCTTTGGCTTCAAGTCCAACTCTTCACGATCATGTCAACTTCCCACTAAGCGATCCATTGACCAAGCGGCCGGTGGAAAACTTAGTGATCTCACCGCGGAAGAATCGTGGGGTATAATAGAGGACCTTGCTCTCTATGACAATGAAAGTTGGAATGACCCCTGTGAGTTGCCCAAAACCGTAAAGGCAATCTCCTTGCCTCCCATTGACTCACAATCTTCCAACCGTAGGATGCTCGAGCTTGAAAATCAAGTTAAATTCCTAATGAGCTCCTACGAGAATCCTAAGTCTTCACAACAAGTGAACAAAATCACTCTACCTTGTGAATTGTGTAGTGGTTCCCACGACACTCGAGATTGCACAAGACTCCCCGAACAAGCTTTTGCGGACTACGCCTCCACGCGTACCGACGGAGCGGGAGAGAAGTGGTACACTTTCAAGCCCGAACAAAACAACTTAGGAAACTCTTACAACCCCTCATGGAGGAATCACCCTAACCTTAAGTGGAACCAAAATTCAAGCACACCCCAAAGCTCATCTAGTCCACCTAATAGGTTCAACCCTCCAAACACCGGGAACCCCACTAGTCTTGAGGCAATTGCATCTAGATTCATGTCATCTCAAGAAACTCGATTGACTAAATTTGAAGCCGATTTTAAGCGACAACAAGGTGAGATGACAAACAAACTTGATGCCCTCTTAAAAGCCTTTAATGACCGAGAAATTAGAGCACTCCCAAGTGATACTATAAAGAACCCAAAAGTGAGTTCGATTTCATCAACTTCATGTTCTTGTTCACCATGGGAGAGTGCGCATCCATGCCTCTCACACCCAACGGTCCACTCGGTAAACGCTATCAACAAGGGTTCCAAGCAATCCAAAATGAGGTACCAAGGCCCCGCACCATTGGGTAAAACCTACTCTTGAGAAACCCGTCAACCAAGAACCCAAACCTAATCTAGAGGAGGAGTACAAGGAACTCCATCAAGAAAAACCGGTTCTTGAAGTCTTAGCTCATGCACCTTATTATAATGCTTTAAAAGAAAAATATGAGCTAGAACTTAGACTTGGAAAACATGGGTCCGCTTTTGTGCAAAATAATTTACCTAAGAAATTAGACGATCCCGGGCTATTCACTCTTCCGTGTAGGCTTGGAACTTCCAAACCTTTCGATGCTCTAGCCGACTTAGGGTCATGCATCAATCTTGTTCCGTTGTCCCTCCATAGAAGCCTTAACTTAGGTAAGATATAACCAACGGAAACCATCTTAGGTCTAGCGGACGGTAGTATTGCATATCCGGTAGGGATAATAAAAGACATGGTAGTACACGTAGGAGAATTGACTCTTTTGGCGGATTTCCATGTGCTAGACATGAATAAGGACCCGTGTAATATATTAGTTTTCACATACACATCAAACCATAACACAAAGTAGCATATAGATGGAATTCTAGAGAGAGAAAGTTAGAGGTTTAGGGAACTTAATGAGAGAAAGTGAAAGATATTATTATGAGCTCCAACTCTCTACCTTGGGAGGTAGAGAGTATTTATAGTCTTACATAAACGCCACACTTTGGGTGTGGATCGGGCATACATGGGTAAAGACCCGTCTGTCCTCCACGGTGTTACTTAACTAAATACTACTAAACTTAAAATGAACTATGACTACGAGCTTTCTAACGATTACATATACTTGAGGTGACCGACTCTTTACTACCGGAATTTCTAATTCCTAACAATCTCCCACAGGAGGTCACCTCAATCATGTACCAAAATTACATAGAATACAGATAGAGATTAGGTTGGATAGAGCACAATCTAGATATGGACCTTGGATTAACAAGAACTTCATAGGTCCCCAACGACCTTTTTATCTAGATGAAGCCTTTGCTAGTAAAGCAACTTTCCATGAAAAAGAATTGGCTAGGGACATGGAAGTGAACCCGTTCGAGGACGCCTTAGTATTTAGGAAGATGACCGAGTTCCTAGGAAGCTTGCCCGTCAACCTTGTCATGAATAAGTGGAAAGTTGAGAGTGATAAGCCTAAGCATAAGTGGAATTGGGATAGACCATCTAGTGATGGTAATGGGGAGTGGCACATTAGGATAACGATCTATGACCCCGATGGAGAGAAATTTGAAAAGGCATATCGAACCAAATTTACTACCAGGAACTTAAATGATAAGTTTGATCCTTATGACATTCTTGAGGATAAGCTTACCTATATCGGTACGTAGGGACACGACTTCGAGTCTAGCTACAAGACTCATAAATAAAGAAAAGCGCTTCGTGGGAGGCAACCCATGCTTAATTGTTGCTTGTTTGTGTCGTGTATCTTTTATTAATTGTTTATTCTCATGTTTAAATTTGTAAAAATGCTTTATTTTGTCTTTAACCTCGTCTTAATTACATATAAAGGTATTTTACATAAGGGATAAGTGTAGGGAGGATTACACACGTTTTCAATAGAAACGTAAACATGATAATTACAATTATTTAAAAGATATACATGTGTGTTTGTTCGAGTCAAATGCTTGTATCGAGTCACAATGGATGTTTTGCGAAATTTTTGATTTTAAAGATAAAATTTTCCGAATTTTTCCAAAATCGAGACCAATTTACATCAGGATAACTGACGGCGTCAGATCGCAACTGACGGCGTCGGGAGGAGCAAAAATTTTTTACTACTTTTCTCGTTTTCGAGCTACTTATAAATTTTGGAATTTTCCGGTCTTAATTTTCGGAAAAATTGTAAACATCCATTCCACAAGCATTATATCCTAGTTTAGTCGAGTCTTGAGAATTACAATTATTTAAAAGATATACATGTGTGTTTGTTCGAGTCAAATGCTTGTATCGAGTCATAATGGATGTTTTGCGGTGAAATTTTTCCAGTTTTAAAGATAAAAATTTCGAATTTTTTCCAAAATCGCACCGCTTACATCGGGATAACCGACGGCGGGATCGCAACTGACGGCGCGGGAGGAGCGGAAAACGACTTACTACTTTTCTCGCTTTTGAGCTACTTATAAATTTTTGGAATTTTCCGGTCTTAATTTTCCAAAAATTGTAAACATCCATTCCACAAGCATTATATCCTAGTTTAGTAGAGTCATATATATATATATATATATATATATATATATATATATATATATATATATTGTTACCGCCGATTTTACGAAGGTTTCGTTTGTTTTCTTCAAGTGTGCGGTTTAATTTATCAAGAAGATACATAAAATGAGAAGGAGCTTTTCACGCAAACATTCTTCTTGAAGAAAGATTTAACCACCACTTATACGGATCCTACCAAGCTAATCATGGGATTACTTGTTTCTTTCGTTTTAATTACCTTCCATTATCATAACTTTGATACTTTCGGGGAACATTGGGGACAATGTTCGGTTTAAGTGTAGGGAGGAAAAATAAAACGGGAACTTTAAAACTATGTTTATCCTTGACTATTTGCTTTGTCCAATTTCATTTGTGTAATAAAGCATGAGAAATATCGGTTAGGGTAATTTTGGCACCAAATTTAAATTTTTCATGACATATATGAGTGGGCCATTAGTCTTAATAAAGCGTCTCATGGATAGGAAGTTATATGACTAGCACAAAAACCCTTTACCACTTAAATTCCACCCAAAATGTGAGGATCGCCCTTAGATTTGTAGGAATTAAAGCATTCATCTTTGATACTTAGAGTGTGAACCGGTAGTATAATAGATTCTAGAACTTGTTTTGTGATGCATTCCGAGATCGCTAGTAAGACTACACTTGTGTAGTTAGGAATAACTAAATGATAAGAGGCATTAGGATAACCCTTGTTTGATACCTGTAATATAATTACTTCTTCCACATCGGTTGAGTAATTCCCCACACCCTTGCGTTGTACTCATATTTAGTACACGATACCCTAGTTAACCCCTCGAGCCTATCCTTTCGTGGTTCTCGTGATGTTTCGGTTTACGGAATATCAATGAAGAGCATTGTTTACAATCCACCCCCAAATGTACACCTAAATCGCCTTAGCCTACCTTGTATGCACTCACTTTTAGTGCATTATTGTTATCATACTAAACCCTTAGTTCAATTATCTAGTTGCTTGCATAAGTTGGTAAGTCGGTCATATCATTTGTACATAGTTTTGGGATGATTGGGACTCATGGGAAAAGTTAAATTTTATGAAATGACGGGAAGGGAACGTTAAATTCAAATTCCCGTTATTTGCGTAATAATGTACTCTAAGTGTTTTGATCTTTTCAATTCGGGTCAAATTAGTGTTAGAGTAATAAAAAATCAAGTGTAGGGATGTGCCTATAAATCCCTATTATTTTGTTTATTTATTTCAGTTATCTAGAGTTTAGAGTGTCGAGTCTTGGCTTAGTAAAGCCATTCTTCGCATGCTTGTAACATAAAGATTTTTGACTTGCCACCACTAAATCGCATATCCCACCAAACCCTTTGTTTCCCTACCGTAAGCCTAACGTTACAACCCTTTAAAAGACCTCTTGGATAGTCTTTCCTAGGTGCTTACGCAAAAGCAATGGAGGTTTGATCTAGTCTCAAGCCTATGGTAATCTATGTACTAGGATCGGTTAATGAGTGTTTATCTTCCATTTCCAACTTGTTATATTTCATATACACCCGAGAGATGTGAGTATCCAAACACCCCATGTGAGGTGCCAGTATGTAATTTCCGTACTTGTTATGACTTTTGCGGGGCTTATATGTGTTGTGGATCGTTCTAAACTAATGTTTCATGACCCCTAATTTATAAATCAATTGGCTAAAAGCACATTTGCTTGAGGACAAGCAAATACCAAGTGTAGGGATATTTGATAAGGATTTAAAAGGTACCTTTTTGAGGGGTCATTTAAGCCCTTAATTGATCATTTTTGTATCCGTTACTACTTAATTTCGTTCCTTTTCACTTTTTAGGTCTCTTGAAGGCAAATTAAGGGAATGACACTTATTCGGACGAAAAGACATGAATATATGAAAAAAATGGCCAAAGTCAAGAATCGAGACACTCAGTCTTTGAACCGAAGGGGCGGCGCGGTTCTATTTGTGACGTCGTCGAACAAGTTTTGTGACGACTCAAGAGCCAAATTGCTTATTTACAAGTGACGGCATCGTGTTTTAAAAGAGTAGGCCGTCATGACTAAGACGGACAAGATTTGATCCAGACGGAGTTAGAGGCGAAGGCGGCACGTCACGGGCATAAGGTGGCGCCACAATGATAACGTGGCGGGACGAAAACTTAATGACGGTGACCACGGCGTCACAATTAAAGAGTGACGTCGCAGTTTGTAACACTATATATAGAATCCGAATTTTTCAGTTTTAAGGAGGTAGTTTTGTGGAGTAAAAACCTAAAACCGAACCAAGGCTTTCTTGTACAGTATTTTATGGTTCCATACCTTATTTTACATCATGATAAGTGTTTTATTTCATTGATTCAATTATGTCTTCAATTGATTGTGTGTATGCTTGCATGTTCTCCATGTCCGGCTAATTTATTTGTGTGTTTGCTTAGGTAATATGAAACCTAGTTATTGAATATTGATTGGTTGTCTCTTATCTTAATTGTGATTGACCTAGTATTGTGATAGGTCATTCGTTGTGTTATTAATGCTTGATTAATCTTTGTTTAACCTTAGTTTATAATCACCTAGAGTTATTATAGACTAAACATCCAAAGAATACCTTAGTGTTAAGTTTATGAATCCTAGAGATTTTGTAGTCATTAACCTTTGGTAGCTTCAAAGAGTTAGGGATAAACGCATACCCTACGACCTTAGAGACACAACGCGTTAAGAATAAGGACGTGACAATTCAACCATCAATAGGAGATAACTAGAGTAATAAAACCTAAGTAAATACATTTTCAATCATCATACGAGCACAAAACAATAGACATAGACTACCCCTAGCTTAGTTAATTAGATAAGTAGGTAATCGGTAGAAATACCAACCCCAAATCCAAACCCCGAGATTCGTACCTTTCAATTTCCTAAAAATATAAAAAGATAAAAATAATCTTCCTCAACCCCAACCTTAGCGTAGTAACTTCGCACTAGCATACCTATTCCGCAGAGAACGATATCAATACCGTGGCTTACCCTAATACTACACTACAACGATTAGGTTCATCGCCTAGGAGTTTGATTCGTGCTAAGCAATCAAGTTTTATCACGCAAGCCTCGCCACTTGTGAATGGCCAACCGTAACAAACTTAAAACAGTTTAAGCACAAATGCAATGAAGATCGGAGAGTATAGTGTTTCCCGTGTCGTTAAGTCCCAACAAGTCAGGCGAGAATAGTCAAGCGTGTAGTGATTGGGCGAATTTGAACGGAAAAGGATTGTGAATGATTATAACTACGGAATAAGCAAACAAATTACGAGGCTTAAATGCAAATTAAAGGAAATTAAAAGATAAAAATATTAAATAAACGCTATCACTATTTTTACAATGATGTTTTTGTGATTTTATAAAACAAAATGACTTAAATAAACTATTTTAACTAAAACTTAAACTTAAATTACCTAAAACGTAACTTAAAATGAAAACGTCGTTATTTATAAAATTACAGCGAGTGCAAAGCAAAAGCGTAAAATTTAAGAAATAAAAGTCCTCTGATGTAAAAGCAATTTTCTTATCTACTATATGACAAAAGAAAATTTTAGGAATAAGCCGGTATTTTTTCGACTCTTAAATTATTTATTACGAATTAAAAACCAAATAACACTAATTAAATTATTAAAAATACTAAAACATTTTGGAAAAATCTGAAAATTTCACTAAAAATACTTTATCATAAAAGGGACTTAAGAAAAATAAAAAGGGAGCAAGAGCTTAAACAGATAAGCTGTTGATAAGATGTAAAGTAGATTAAGCTAAAATATGCACAAAACACTTAAATAAATATCAAGTGTAACTTGTAATAAAAAAGACCCAAGGGCAATTGGTTGGTGTACACAAACTATCACTCTTGTTAAGGGTGGGAGGTCTCAGGTTCGAGCCTGCCTCCCCACCCTTTTTGCATTCTATTTTTTTTTCTTGATTTTTTTTCTTTTGAAACTTGAAGATGCAATCAAAACAAGTAAGTTTTGTAAAAACTTGGTTATGAAAACTTACAAATAAGCTGTTGGAATAGCTTATTTTAGCTGATTTTGGACAGAGCTTAAACAAACACACCACTGTTTGGGTATTGAAGACACAAATAAGCAAACAAGCTACAAATAAGCAATGGGCAACTAAACAAGCAACACCAAAATGTAAATAAGCTAGATACAAATAAAATAAGCTAGATGAACAGGGATAAGCAGTGATTAAGCACTGTTAAGCAATGGAAAACTCACTTGTACACTACATGCTCAAAACAGCTTGCTTGGGCTACTTTCAAGCTTATTCTTAGTCGATATAGGACTCAAGACTAATCACAAGTCTGCAAACAACAAGTTAACATGGCCAAGATTATAGAGAAACTAAATTTGGGACCAAGAACAACTGTTACCATCTTAAAAATAAGCTTGAAAAGTGGACTAGAGCCAAAAATGGCTGCTGTGGGGATTGCAGCCAAACAGTGCCAAAGGTGAACTTTGAAGCTTATTTGGGATAAGCTAGAGTGTGAGGTGGCTTATGATCTTGAGGGTACTTGAAGTCAAACCAGCTGGCTACCTTTTGCTCCACAATAATACCTTAAATAAGCTGTGTGCAGCTTATAATTAAGTTGAGAAAAATCTTGCAGTTGGACTTAATCCCTACTGCATGTACAGCTTAAGCTCCAAACCACCCACTTTGAACCCATCGCATTTCTAGTTAAACATTTTTTGAATTTTTTCCTTTAACTACAATTACACTAGCTGGTGAAGAGTCAATTTTTTATTTTTCCAATTTTCTATCTCAACCTACTTTTGCTTAAACTGCTGAGCAAAAACTGAGGAAACTCAAAATATTTTTTTCTTTGAAACAGTTTGAACTTAAAACTTGTGCATCTTGGCAAATCTCTTATCTAACTCAAATGACTGACACAAAAGCTTATACTAAACTGATTTTTAAACCCAAGAATGGTCAAAACTTTCTTTTGACCCATTTTGACCCATGAACCAAACACTCTTTTAGAAGTAACTAAGAGCAATTTATCTACTTAAATTTAAATGAAACTGATCTCAACTCATGGTACTAACTCAAATCACTTAAAAGCTAACATCTAAGCAAAATGAAGACAGAAATCCTTCAACTTCTAGTTTAGACTTCCAAATGTGACCCGTTTGACTTTCTTTGACTTTTTCACAAATTTGCTTAAAACTGATTAGCAAGCTTACCAAAGGTTAAAATAAGCTTAAATAAGCTTATTTGATTTTAACAAAAGCATATGAGAAGCTTGGACATAAAATTTGAAACTTGAAAATTTCCACAGTGAACAATAAACTTGGAATTTATATAAAGACTTGAATTGAAACTCAAAAGCACATTACAATAATGTTTTCACTTAAATGTGATACATGGAAACTAAAATTACAACATTTTAACTAAAACTAAAACATTTATTTGAAAAACGACATTAAGGAAAATAAAAAAAAACTAACTACTTGTTTCTCTTTGCTTCTCTTCCTCTCTTTAATACTCCAATAAGCTCCACGTGTCCTTCTGAGAGTATCCCACCACTTTTGTGAGCCAATGGGTGAGTTTTGTGGAGTTTGGTCATTTTTATCATTTTGGCGGGAAAAATGGTATTTGACCTCTGAGCTTTTAGACTGCAACTAGGGGGGTGGCTAGGTATGATGATGAGGGGGTAGTGTTGAAGGGATAAGGTGAGGTGAGTGGTGAGTGGGAGAGGTGTTGCAGGGTTGCAGGCCAAGTGGTGGGAGGAAGGAGAAGATAAGGTGGGAAAAGCAGCTTGTTTGACTGGTTTTGACCAAAGGGTCCAAAAAGGGGAGGTCAAGATGGAATGGCAGGGTCACAATGGGCTTGGCAGGGGATCAAAATGGGTAAGGGGTCCATTTGGTTTGTTTAGATGACAAGGACTATTTTGTAAATTCTGAATCTTGAGGGACCAATCCTGTAATTTTCCAAAGTTGTTTCAAGGGACCAAAATTGATAAGTTTCAATAGTACAAGGACTATTGTTGACATTTTCAAACTTCCGTGGACCAAACTTGACATTTTGAAAGTTGAGGACCTTTTACGCCATTTTAACAAAAGATTTATTCAAGGACCATTTTGACAATTTAGAATATTTCGGGACCTTGAATAACATTTTCTTTATTTAGATTTACTGTGGACTATTTTTGACAACTTTTGAAACTTGGGGACTAAAGCGCCAATTATGCAAACTTGATACGTTTTTCACCGATTTTGATATTTTGCATTTAAAACACATAAAACACTTATTTGTGATATTTTATCATTTTGATGCATTTACGAGTGTTTTCGGATGTTTTGCGGTTTAATTGGTACAAAATGATGAGTATTTAGACACTCATCAATCCCCACACTAAGATATTGCTAGTCCCTAGCAATGTTTTGAGAAAAATTAATGGATTTCATCTCTTTACCAAAGGCCATTACTTCGAGTAGCCAAATGTTTCAGTTCAAGTAAGAACCTTGGTACACCGATAACCAAATGATTTTGAGCAAATCACCGACTTTCAACGGATTTGATTTGTCTTTACCGTGCCGTTTGCTACGGACTAGCCAACTCTTAGATAAATTATCAATATTATCTTTGGTGAGTCGATTACCAATTATGGTTTTCAACGCCTTTACCACAAGCCATAAACTTGCGGGCTAGCCAACTCTTCACTTTTAAGGATATGGTGGTGAATACCATACAATTTGGGCAAATTGCAAGTCAACGGATTTGAGATATCTTTACCAAGAGCCGCTTTGCTCTGGATTAGCCAATCCTTATGTGGGTTAGACATGGTGGACTGATTACCATTTGTTGTGTTTAGTACATAGTACTTCCACTAAAAAATTAAAATTTGGCCATTTTGGGGAAAAAGGGACTAAAAGGGTACATTTATGATCAAAATTAGCAATTTCCCCACTTAGAAATGAATATTGTCCTCAATATTCAAAGTACCGATCGTTATGCGAAACTTAGAACGTAAAAGATAACATTCTAGCTAAGTGTAGAACACAACAATTATTCTCTTTTTAAAATTTACAATTTTCATTCATTTTTAGATCTATATACAACATGTGGGGCATCTCCCCACACTAGGGGTGGTACACACGGTGAAAACCCATGTTAAACTCATCGTTTTGATTACCGAGTCGCTAGCTTGACTCGACCCAGAATTAATTGGTTCATGGGAAGTAAGTGGAAGAGATAATCTCCATCGGACTTTCATTCAAGATGTTTGATAAACATTGAAGCACGTGAAAGTTCCACACGATGAGATACTGAGATGCACCCGGCTCACAAATGGTACATGGAAATGTCGGGTCAAAGATAATGTCTTCATTCCCAAAGGAGTGAAGAACAGGAGAAGCTACGGGATAGGTGAAGAAGAGATAGAAAATCATGATAAACATCATGACTAACTCATCTTCATCCATAGGAGCATCCATTATTTCAGGATCATGAATCTCATCATTTAAGCTTACGTGATCAAGACAAATCTCGGGTGTGTCATGATCAATTTGGGAGTTATCATACTCTGGCGGAGATATGACATGAGTGAGTTCACCGGCGAACTCCTCGTGAAGAGACTCAATCACAAGATGTAAATCTGTGAGTTCTTGTTCCATCAGACTCATCACTATCCTCAATCCGAGTATCAAAGAGTGGATTCTCGAAATTAAGGTGAATTCAGGTTGAATTCAAATAGAGGATTGGTGAAAGTAGTTTTGAATGTTTCGGGAACAAAGTGATCAACATTCTCTATTGGACCGCTGGGATAAGAAGTGAGTGAGCGATCATTATCAAGAGACTTTCGCCTCCCGGATCGGCTTTGAGACTATCATTACTTCCGATGAAAGTGGATTGATGTGAGTGAGTTCATCGGTGAACTCCTCGAAGATGATCGAGATCGGTCTGTGGGAGCGATGCCTCAACATACTCGATGTTTCCATGAGAAGCACAATCGTCGCTAACATCGGAGAAAGTTTCAAAATGATCTTTGAACACTCAAGAGGGAAATAGAATCACACATGATCGAAGTTCCTGTGACTTTCTCGGATTGGGACAAGGTTCTCAACACTAGACTTTATGAATTACCGATTCCTTTTCGTGAACAGTGTCAAGATGCTCGCCCCCATGTTCGGAGAGTGAGTCGAGCTTACGGTGTGATAGCGCTTGTTTGAGAATGAATCTCAACTGCTGGGATATCATCGATGAACTTGATGAATCAAGTGTATCTTCATCATCAACGCCATCGTGAATAAACGAAATTGAGAGCTAGATCTGGTGCTTTTCTTTTGCAATTGATTCCCTAATAGATTTTTCAAAGGCAATTTGGGAATTTATTTTAGCGACACCGCTTTTCATTAGCAATTCTTCCATGGATTTCTCATGTGAATTTTGAATGATGATTTGTCAAACCGGAAGGTTGACATTGATAATCATCATGAGGACCCCCACAATATACACAAGAAAAGCGAATATTATGAATGTCGCTTTTCTCAACTCCTCGCTCTTTTCATGACTCGTAAGCTCTAGATAAGTGTCTTGTTGGGTTTGCCGAGGAGTTTGAGTCATTTAACAATCGCGGAGGTTGGTCGTGATATGGATAGTCGAATTGTTACAAGGGAATGGATTCCTGCTTGACAATCAGTGAAATGGAACCTCCACAGTTCTCACAACAAGAAAGCTGTTGAGCCCGGATTGCGAATCATATGGATGTTGGTCATAACCAAAGTTCGAGCATCACCGTAAAACCTGCTCATAGACAAACGTGTTTCCGGATTGACACTCAAATCCTTGGTGAGGACCTCCACAAAATTCACAGCAGTTAGGTTGGTTATATGAAGATAAGTCGGGTGTGGTGGGTAATTGGAAAATTTGAGGGTCGTTAAATGAGTTATGATTAGGATCATAATCAAATGAATTCCTCGAACCACAAAACAAACAATTCCGTTACGGATATCATTACCACATTGTACACACGTGACACCAACGATGTGGTGAACCATAAAGAGGCTCACCACAACCGACACAAGGAATAAACGATTCTAATTGAGAGTTATGAGAAGGAATCGGTTTATTCAAAGAATCAACAAAACCAACATGGTGATCTCGAATGACTATCAAGTCTCGAAGAACATTTTGAAAAATCCGGAGGTGGGACAAGTGGTGTGCTCGAGAGCTAGCAATTTCCACCACTCCGTTATGGTCTCTGGTTCGGTTCTTGAGATACGTGAAGATTAGGCAAGTCATTCTTGCTAGTCATCGGTCCGACCGCATGTTTGCTTTTAACCGTAAATCGTGAAAGTTTAGGATCAATTCTAGACGGCTTAGGAGCAATTGAGGGTTAGATCTTTGGATAACCGTAGGTTGGACGTATTTAGCACTTCCTTTATCGAGGGAAGTACCGGTCCTTGTCACCCCGGTTTCTCGTTCTATTTCCCTACAGTAATTAATGGATCATCACGAACAACACGAATTCTAGACATTTGTGATAAAGTCCAAGTTTTCAACTTCGTCCCGAATCTGTCGCAATCGAGAGATTCCATGAGAATAGAAGAAGTTAGAATCAAATGGATAGAGGGTAAAGAGATAAAGAATCAAAAGGGTAAGAGGGTTAAGAGGAATATTTTGTATTTTTGAAAACATGATGTAAAACAAAGAATGAAAATCTTTTGGGGTTTTGATTTTATAAGAAAATATAAACCTATAGATGGTATAAACAAGGAGTGAATATTCAAATCACTAATCACTAAACGTAAGAGAATTAGCATCGTCCCGGCAATGGCGCTAAAATTTGATTCGTGCTAAGCAAATCAAGTTTTATCACGCAAGCCCCGCCACTTGTGAATGGTCGACCGTAACAAACTTAAAACAGTTTTAAGCACAAATGCAATGAAGATCGAGAGTATAGTGTTTCCCCAGGTCGTTAAGTCCCAACAAGCTGTGCGAGAATAGTCAAACGTGTAGTGATTGGGCGAATTTGAACGGGAAAAGGATTGTGAATGATTATAACTACAGAATAAGCAAACAAATTACAGAGGCTTAAATGCAAATTAAAGGAAATTAAAAAGATAAAAAATATTAAATAAACGCTATCACTATTTTTACAATGATGTTTTTGTGATTTTATAAAACAAAATGACTTAAATAAACTATTTTAACTAAAACTTAAACTTAAATTACCTAAAAACGTAACTTAAAATGAAAGCGTACGTTATTTATAAAAATTACGCGAATACAAGCAAGCAAAACGTAAAATTTAAGAAATAAAAGTCCTACAAGTGTAAAAACAATTTTCTTATCTACTATATGACAAAAGAAAATTTTAGGAAAAAGCCGGGTATTTTTTCGACTCTTAAATTATTTATTACGAATTAAAAACCAAATAACACTAATTAAATTATTAAAAATACTAAAACATTTTGGAAAAATCTGAAAATTTCACTAAAAATACTTTATCATAAAAGGGACTTAAGAAAAATAAAAAGGGAGCAAGAGCTTAAACAGATAAGCTGTTGATAAGCTGTAAAGTAGATTAAGCTAAAATATGCACAAAACACTTAAATAAATATCAAGTGTAACTTGTAACGCAAAAGACCCAAGGGCGCAATTGGTTATAGGTACACAAACTATCACTCTTGTTAAGGGTGCGAGGTCTCAGGTTCGAGCCTGCCTCCCCACCCTTTTTGCTTTCTATTTTTTTTCTTGATTTTTTTTCTTTTGAAACTTGAAGATGCAATCAAAACAAGTAAGTTTTGTAAAACTTGGTTATGAAAACTTACAAATAAGTTTGTTGGAATAGCTTATTTTAGTTGATTTTGGACGAGCTTAAACAAACACACCAATTGTTTGGGTATTGAAGACACAAATTAGCAAACAAGCTACAAATAAGCAATGGGCAACTAAACAAGCAACACCAAAATGTAAATAAGCTAGATACAAATAAAATAAGCTAGATGAACAGGGATAAGCAGTGATTAAGCACTGTTAAGCAATGGAAAACTCACTTGTACACTACATGCTCAAAACAGCTTGCTTGGGCTACTTTCAAGCTTATTCTTAAGCTGAGATAGGGACTCCAAGACTAATCACAAGCTGCAAACAACAAGTTAACATGGCCAAGATTATAGAGAAACTAAATTTGGGACCAAGAACAACTGTTACCATCTTAAAAATAAGCTTGAAAAGTGGACTAGAGCCAAAAATGGCTGCTATGGGGATTGCAGCCAAACAGTGCCAAAGGTGAACTTTGAAGCTTATTTGGGATAAGCTAGAGTGTGAGGTGGCTTATGATCTTGAGGGTACTTGAAGTCAAACCACCGGCTACCTTTTGCTCCACAATAATACCTTAAATAAGTCGTGTGCGACTTATAATTGTTGAGAAAAATCTTGCAGTTGGACTTAATCCTCAAGCAGTAAGCTTAAGCTCCAAACCACCCACTTTGAACCCACTGCAATTTCTAGTTAAACATTTTTGAATTTTTTCCTTTTAACTACAATTACACTAGCTGGTGAAGAGTCAATTTTTTATTTTTCCAATTTTCTATCTCAACCTACTTTTGCTTAAACTGCTGAGCAAAAACTGAGGAAACTCAAAATATTTTTTTCTTTGAAACAGTTTGAACTTCAAACTTGTGCATCTTGGCAAAGCTCTTATCTAACTCAAATGACCGACACAAAAGCTTATACTAAACCGATTTTAAACCCAAGAATGGTCAAAACTTTCTTTGACCCATTTTGACCCATGAACCAAACACTCTTTTAGAAGTAACTAAGAGCAATTTATCTACTTAAATTTAAATGAAACCGATCTCAACTCATGGTACTAACTCAAATCACTTAAAAGCTAACATCTAAGCAAAATGAAGATGTAAATCCTTCAACTTCGGTTTAGACTTCCAAATGTGACCCGCTTGACTTTCTTTGACTTTTTCACAAATTTGCTTAAAATCGATTAGCAAGCTTACTAAAGGTTAAAATAAGCTTAAATAAGCTTATTTGATTTTAACAAAAGCTTATGAGAAGCTTGGACATAAAATTTGAAACTTGAAAATTTCCACAGTGAACAATAAACTTGGAATTTATATAAAGACTTGAATTGAAACTCAAAAGCACATTACAATAATGTTTTCACTTAAATGTGATACATGGAAACTAAAATTACAACATTTTAACTAAAACTAAAACATTTATTTGAAAAACGACATTAAGGAAAATAAAAAAAAAAAACTAACTACTTGTTTCTCTTTGCTTCTCTTCCTCTCTTTAATACTCCAATAAGCTCCACGTGTCCTTCTGAGAGTATCCCACCACTTTTGTGAGCCAATGGGTGAGTTTTGTGGAGTTTGGTCATTTTTATCATTTTGGCGGGAAAAATGGTATTTGACCTCTGGGCTTTTAGACTGCAACTAGGGGGGTGGCTAGGTATGATGATGAGGGGTAGTGTTGAAGGATAAGGTGAGGTGAGTGGTGAGTGGGAGAGGTGTTGCAGGTCAAGCGAGGCCAGTGGTGGGAGGAAGGAGAAGATAAGGTGGGAAAAGCAAATTGTTTGATCGGTTTTGACCAAAGGGTCCAAAAAGGGGAGGTCAAGATGGAATGACAGGGTCACAATGGGCTTGGCAGGGGATCAAAATGGGTAAGGGGTCCATTTGGTTTGTTTAGATGACAAGGACTATTTTGTAAATTCTGAATCTTGAGGGACCAATCCTGTAATTTTCCAAAGTTGTTTCAAGGGACCAAAATTGATAAGTTTCAATAGTACAAGGACTATTGTTGACATTTTCAAACTTCCAGGGACCAAACTTGACATTTTTGAAAGTTGAGGGACCTTTTCTGCCATTTTAACAAAAGATTTATTCAAGGACCATTTTTGACAATTTAGAATATTTCAGGGACCTTGAATAACATTTTTCTTTATTTAGATTTACCAGTGGACCTGCTTTTGACAACTTTTGAAACTTGGGGACTAAAACTTCCAATTATGCAAACTTGATACGTTTTTCACCGTTTTTGATATTTTGCATTTAAAACACATAAAACACTTATTTGTGATATTTTATCATTTTGATGCATTTCGAGTGTTTTCGATGTTTTTGCTTTAATTGGTACAAAAATGATGAGTACTTAGACACTCATCAGTGTTGAAAAACTTGCTCGACGAAAAGGAAGTTCCTTTGACCCCGAACGCGCTGTGTAAGCGTATCAGCTATAAATTTTATTATCATTCGAAACCTTATTTAATAAACTACGGAACTACTAGGACCTCATTTTGTAAACTCTGATATTCAAATGATAAATCTTTTAAAACGACTCAATTAGAGTTTGTTTTCTATTGATATAACTGTTATGCCATGAAGTAACACCCAGTTTGAATTCCGCTGCGTATCACGAAATTGGGGGTGTTACAATAAAACACATACATTCTCTCATTCTATTACATCTAACTCATTTTCATTTCATTTAGTGATCATCTTTTGCAGCAAAGAAGATCAAGGCATAATCAAGCTTCAACAAATAGTTGGAAGGCTTGTTTGTTTTGTTGTTGTGTGAATCATTATTGTTCATACATCATTGTTGTACTAAACCATCTTAAACCTTTGAGTGTGAGTGGTTAGTATTTTAGTTCTCAAAATACATAGTGTGTTGGGAGTAGTTGTACCCTTGTAAAAGAACTCGACATCTAGCTTTGTGTCGGAAATATTGTGTAAGCGACGTGTAAAGGTTTTCTCCGCCGTTTAAAGGAGCTTATTGATTAGTGAAAATAACTCTCGAGTTGGAGACTCGGGGAGTTGAGTAGGACAAGGAAAAAAAGTCCTTGTAGACGGAAGCACTATAAACAACTTTGTCGTGGTTTGATTGTTTCTTTCCTTACTTACATATTATCTATTTGCTTACATATTATTTATTCTTCAATAACATATCATTTATCTATATAGATTGATATCACAATAAGTTTTCGAAACAATTAAGTTTTTAAACAGTAAAACTATTCAACCCCCCTTCTAGTTTTCCACAGGTTTTACGAACAAAAACACAAAGAATGAGATAGACTACTAGAAAGCTACAAATAAAAACAAAATCTCACTCAATAGGAATCTAGTGAGTAGACCTATACGAGATAGAAAACAAACCTAAACTATTCCCCGACAGTGGCGCCAAAAACTTGATGCGATGGATGTAACCCTCCGAAGAAGTTTTACAATCCTCTTAGGTAGTGTACCTAACCGTTGTAATGTAGTATATGTAAAACTCGGGGGATTGATCGTTCTCTAGGGGAATAGTGTTGGGAAGGTCAAGATGTATGACGAATAGGTCTAAGGTGAGGGATGATTCTTTTTATCTTTTTATATTTTATGCAAGCAAATTAAAATCTTGAAATTTGGATTGGGGGTTGATAAGGATTTAAAACATACGTCTTTAGGGGGTCATTTAAGCCCTAAATCGATACATTTTATATTTGTTACTGCATAAAATCGTTCCTTTTCGCATTTTAGGTCTTTTGGAAGCAAATTGCTGGAGTCAAGCACTTTTGGATGAAAAGGAGCGAAAACATGAAGAAAACGACAAAGTCAAGATTTCAAGGCTGATTTTCATACCTGATGGCGTCCCAACTCAAAGGGCGACGCCGTCGCTCGCAAGGTTTTCTAAAACGTCTCAAGCGACGGCTCAGGTCATATTTTGGTTCTACAACATGACGGCGTCATGGCTTATTCCAGAAGGGTGTCACTTTTACTTTTTCACCAGACGACCAAGACCCATTCCAAGGCGACGTCCATAATGAAGCCAGACGGCGTCACACTTCCTCACATGACGTTATCCCAACGATGACTTGTCTATAACGAAACCCTAATGACGACGACCAGATGGCGTCACCATCAAAAGGAGACGTCGTCGCAAGTGTAAATCTATATATAGACTTTGAATTTTCTGTATTTTAAGTGTAGTATTTTGGAGAGCAAACCCTAGTTCGTTCATAGTCCGACTTGGGCAGTATTTTAGGGTTTCAAACCCTTCTTTACACTCAAAGATAAGTTTGTTTATCCAATCTATCACCATGTTTGTTCTATGTTCAATTGTTTATTTGTGTTTATGCTTATCTATCATGCGTAGCTAAATTAATCTTGTTTTCCTTAGATCTATGGAACCTAGTTGTTTATTATTGTTAGGTTGTCTCTTGTTTTAATTGCTAGACGGAAAATCGGCTTATTCTTTAATTGTTGCGAGCTTGAATGTTCTAAATAGTAAAAAGATTGAGAGTGCACTTAAGCCATCGTTGTGTTTATTGCGTAAGTTGTAGCTTTAGGATAATAGTGGCAATTTAACGAACCAATAAGAGATAACTAGGGAGTAAGAAAATCTAAGTAAACACGTTTTTAATTATCATAAGAACTCACTCAATTAGTCCATAGCTTTTCCTTTTCATTGGTATAATTAGTTTTTAGTTTAAATTAAGTAGTTAAAATTGGTAGAATTACCACCCCCACTCTTCAAACCCCGATATTTTACTTGTTTTCCAAAAAAATGTAAAAAGCTAAAAAGAATCACCCTTAACCCCACCTTCTCGTCGTACATCTCAACTAGCATCTCTATTCCCCTAGAGAACGATCAACCCCCTGGGCTTACCCATACTACACTGAAACGATTAGGTACACTGCCTAGTGGGTTGTAAAGCTTGCTCATTGAAAAGGAAGTATTTCGACCCCAAACCACGCATCAAGTTTTTGGCGCCGCTGCCGGGGAATAGAATAGTTAGTTGGTTTTCTATCTCGATTAGGTCTACTTGCTTGATTCCTATCAAGTGAGCTTTTTTTTTTATTAGCTTTCTTGTAGTCTATCCCCCTTCTTCGTGTTTTTGTTCGTAGCCTTGTCACTTTTCATCATGAAAGGTGATAATCTACCCAACAACGATCCACCACACCATCCACTACCACCACAAAACCCACCACTAAAACCAAACCACTCACCACAAAACCAACCACTTGATCGAGCCTATGCCAACCAACTTCGCGCTCGAATCTTTAGTAAAATTGGGGAACTTAGGAAATTGAATAGGTTAATTGAGAGCGCACTTGAGGAGGCAACTAGTACGCAAGATAACGATTCCACTACAAGTGATGATTCGGATGAAGAACTTGGAGAGGGAGATTGTGGGGTACTATAAATTATGGAGGGTAGTGAGGAAGATGAACTTAACGAATACTTTGAGTCATACCCCAATGAAAAAGAAATCGCCTATCATTATAACATAGTGAGTAAATTGCAAAAATCGTCCTTGTGGTTTGGCCAAATTGCACGTTTAGTCCTTGTGGTTCATTAAGTGCAAAATCGTCCGGATTTGGCATCATTACGCTCACTTTGGTCCTTCATCATTGCAAAACCGTCCTTGTGGTTTGCCAAATTTCACCGTTGAATGACCAAAAGTGCCCATAACAAAGGCAAAATAAGGACGATATTTGCACTTATTGATTTACAAGGACTAAACATGCAATGACCAAACCACAAGGACGATTTTGCAATTTACTCTAACATAGTTAATAAACCGCGACCACCCTTCGACCCGTGAATAAAAAAAAGGTGACTCTAGGAACATTAAGATCCCATACATGATTGGCTACTTATATAGGGATCAAACCTACATTGACTATAAGGCTCCTCCGAACATCATGTCTAGGATCTATTATAATTAGATCATGAGTGAGAAGCTAGGACCTAGAAAGGATCCCTTTTACCATAAGAAATTGAGTAACTTTGTTCGGAGAACTAGAGGATTGCATGTCTATGTAGGTAATTTCACATATAGGTGTGATTTCATGATCTTGGAAGATGTTAGAGGCATTATTGATGGATTCTCAGGAGAGGTAATACTTGGAAAACCATTTACTGAAGAGTCTATGATGATTTATGACCAAGAGGAAGGGATGGCCAGGTTTTCAAATGGAACCGAATGTGATAAATATGTAATGCCTTGCAAAAAAAAAGTTTAAGGGCATTGAAGAGTTAGATGTGGATAATATACCGGCTTTTGAGGTGGACTATGAGGATAAGGTTTACTACACCGCTTGTCTAAAGCTAGGCCCCGAATATATTCGTGATGAAGGAAGAGTCAAAACATTCGAATGGGCGTTTAAGATATGTGGAACGTAGGGTGTGACTTCGAGTCTAGCTACAAGACTCATAAATAAAGAAAAGCGCTTCGTGGGAGGCAACTCATATTTAATTGTTTGCTTGTTTGTTTTTCATTCTTGTTTTAGTGTTTATATATCTTTTTTATTGTTGCTTAATTATCATATTTATTTCGTGAAAATGCTTTATTTTGTTTTTAACTTCGTCTTAATTGCATAGAAGGTATTTTACAAAAAGATAAGTGTAGGAAAGATCACATGTGTTTTTAAGAACTTGTATGAACATGAGATTAACAATAATTGGAATTGTATATATTTGTGTGTTTTTTAGAGTCAAATACTTGTATCGAGTCATAATTGATGTCTTGCAGGAATTTTTCCAGGTCTTTAAAGAAGTAATTTTTTCCAGAATTTTTCCGGAAAACGCATCAGACTCTTTATGTCAGGAAAACCTGACGGCTTCGGGACTAAAGCCCGACGGCGTTAGGTAATGTATAAACAGATTCCAATGCTTCGTTTTCTGTCTAATTATAATTTTTGGAAATTTCCACTTCTTAATTTTCCAGAAAATCTGCGAACATCCATTCAGAAGCATTATATCTTACTTACTTTCTAGTGTAGTTTTGTTCTTATATAGTTTATACCGCCGATTTTACGCGAGGTTTCTTTTCGTTTTCTTATAAGTGTATAGGTTATATTAGACAAGAAGATGAAGTACATGATAAAAGCAACACTTAGTACTTGCTTATTCTTCTTGGGGGAGGATTTAACCGCAACTTTACGCATATCCTACCGAGATAATCAAGGAAGTATTAGTTTCTCTCTTTTATTTACCTTCCTTTATCATAACTTTGATACTTTTGGGGAACATTGGGGACAATGTTCAGTTTAAGTGTAGGGAGGAAGAATAAAACGGGAACTTATAAACTATTCACTCACTTGATTTTTGCCTTGTCCTTGGTAAATTGTGTAATAAACTATAAGAAATATTTGTTAGTGTAATTTTAGCACCAAATTTAATTTTTTTTATGGAATTTAGGAGTAAAACTTTAGTCTTAATAAAGCGTCTCATGGATAGGAGTTATATGACCAGCACAAAAACCGTATACCACTCAAATTCTACCCCAAAAATGTGAGGTTCACCCCTAAATTTTTAGAAATAAAAGCATTCATCTTTAATGCTTAGTGAGTATACCGGTAGTAAAATAGATTCTAGAACTTGTTTTGTGATGCATTCCGAGATTGCTAGTGAGACTACATTCGTTTAGTTAGGATTAACTAAATGATAAGAGGCATTAGGATAACCCTTGTTTTAAACCTGTAATTTAATTACGTCATCCACGTCGGTTGAGTAATTTTTCCCACACCCTTGCGATGTACTCACCTTTAGTACACGATACCCCTAGTTAACCTCTCAGAGCCTATCTTTTTGCGGTTCTTGTGATGTTTCGGTTTTCGGAATATCAATGAATATCATTATTTACAATCCACCCCTAAATTTTAAACCCAAATCGCCTTAGCTCACCTTGTATGCACTCATCTTTAGTTCATTATTGTAATCATTGTTTAAACCCTTAGTTCAATTATCTAGCTGCTTGCATGGTTGCTAAGTCGAGTCATATCCTTTGTATACAGTTTTGGGACGATTGGGACGATTGGGTTAAAGTAGTATTTTATGGAGTAACGGGAAGGAACGATAAATTCAATTTCCCTTTGTCTACGTAATTAAGTACTCCAAATGTTTTGATCTTTTCAAATCGGGTCAATTAGTGTTGGTGAAATAAAAACTCAAGTGTAGGGATCATCTCATATCCATTTACTTTGATGTTATCTTATATGATGGTAGAGTAAAAAGGTATGGAAAAAAAGTTAAGTGAAAAATAAATGAAAAATGAGAAAAACATACGAGCTACTATCCTACATCTATCTTTATGTTTTATGTTTTAAGTTTATGTCTTTTGATTTTGTTTCAAGTTGTATCTAGTGTTAGTGAGTCGAGTCTTGGCTTAGCAACACCGCGTCTTACATGCTTGTAACCTAAGATTTTTGACTTGCCACCACTAAATATCCCAATATCCAACAAAACCCTTTATTTCCCTACCTGAAGCCTAACATTATAACCCTTTGAAAATACCTCTTAGATAGTTATTCCTAGGTGCTTACGCCAAAGCGGTGGAGGTTTGATCGATTCTCAAGCCTATGGTAATCTATGTACTATGATAGGTAGTGAGTGTTTATCTTCCATTTCCTTATATGTTATATTTCATATAACCCCGAGAGATGAAAGAATTCAAACACCAATTATAAGGTGCTAGTGTATAATTTTCGTGCTTAATTTGACTATTGTGGCATTTGTACTTGTGGTAAACTATTCTAAACCAATGCTAAATGACCCCTAACTTATAAATTGATTGGCCAAAAACATATTTGCTTGAGGATAAGAAAATTCCAAGTGTAGGGATATTTGATAAGGATTTAAAACATACGTCTTTAGGGGGTCATTTAGGCCCTAAATCGATACATTTTATATCCGTTATTTCCTAAAATCATTCCTTTTCGCATTTTAGGTCTTTCGGAAGCAAATTGCTGGAATCAAGCACTTTTGGACGAAAAGGAGCGAAAACATGAAGAAAACGACAAAGTCAAGATTTCAAGGCTGATTTTCATGCCTGACGGCATCCCAACTCAAAGGGCGACACCGTCGCTCACAAGGTTTTCTAAAAAGTCTCAAGCGATGGCTCAGGTCATATTTTGGTTCTACAACATGACGGCGTCAAGCCTTATTTTAGAAAGGTGTCGCCTTTACTTTTTCACCAAACGACCAAGACCCATTCTAAGACGACGTCCATATTGAAGCCAGACGGCGTCACACTTCCTCACATGACGTCATCCCAACGATGAATTGTCTATAATGAAACCCTAATGACGGCTACCAGATGGCGTCACCATCAAAAGGAGACATCGTCGCAAGTGTAAATCTATATATAGACTTCGAATTTTCTGTATTTTAAGTGTAGTATTTTGGAGAGCAAACCCTAGTTCGTTCATAGTCCGACTTGGGCAGTATTTTAGGGTTCCAAACCCTTCTTTATACTCAAAGATAAGTTTGTTTATCCAATCTATCACCATGTTTGTTCTACGTTCAATTGGTTGTTTGTGTTTATGTTTATCTATCAGGCATAGCTAAATTAATCTTGTTTTTTGCTTAGATCTATGAAACCTAGTTGTTGATTATCGTTAGGTTGTCTCTTGGTTTAATTGGTAGACGCTAGACTAAGGAAAAATGGCTTCTTCTTTAATTGTTGTGAGCTTGAACGTCCTAAATAGTAAAAAGCTTGAGAGTGCACTTAAGCTATCGTTGTGTTTATTGCGTGAGTTGTAGCTTTAGGATAACAGAGTATTCGGGGGAGATACTATGGTACTTGGCGATCCTGGATAGTCTAGAAGAGAGTTACAATTCATAGAACTAGGGAATTAGGCACCCCCTATGACTAACACGGAATACAACGCACCAATTAGAATGGGGATGTGACAATTAAACCGACCAATAAGAGATAACTAGGGAGTCAGAAAATCTAAGTAAACACGTTTTTAATTATCATAAGAACTCACTCAATTAATCCATAGCTTTTCCTTTTCATTAGTATAATTAGTTTTTAGTTTAAATTATTAAGTAGTTAAAATTGGTAGAATTACCACCCCCACTCTTCAAACCCCGAGATTTTACTTGTTTACCAAAAAAATATAAAATGCTAAAAAGAATCACCCTCAACCTCACCTTCTCGTCATACATCTCTACTAGCATCTCTATTCCCCTAGAGAACGATCAACCCCCTGGGCTTACCCATACTACACTGTAACGATTAGGTATACTGCCTAGTGGGTTGTAAAGATTGCTCATTGAAAAGGAAGTCTTTTGACACCGAACCACGCATCAGGGGCTTGATTATCAACTACTTAAAAAAACTAATTAAAACTAGAATTAAACTAAATTGCAAATAAAAGTAAACGAGATTCTTATGATATGTAAAAGTTTGTTTACTTAGATTTCATTAGTCCCTAGTTATCTCCTATTGATTAGTCGAATTGTCACATCCTTGTTTAATTGGCGCGTTGTATTCCATTATTCGGAGGGATGTGCCTAATGCCCTAACTCTATGAATGTATTGATCTCCTCTAGAAAACCGGGATCGCCAAGTAACCTAAGTTATCTCCCCCAAATCTCCTATTATCAACAATCGAAGTTCACGTAATAAACACAACGAAAAGTCTACTAGTGCACTCTAGGACATGAATACGTTGTTTAGGACGTTCAAGCTCGCAACAGTAAAGGATGAAGCAAGTTTTCCTAACCTAACGTGTAAAAACCACTTAAACAAGAGACGACAATCAATAGTTAACAACTAGGTTTCATTACATCTAAGCAAACACTATGTTGATTTAGCAAGACATGTTAAAGATAAAGAAACAAGTAATCATAATCAAGCATGAATCAAACATAATGATAGAAGAGATTAAGAGACTTATCTCTTATTGATAGAGGCTGTTAAAACCTTAAAAATACTGTACAAACCGGATAAAAATTGTACACCAAAGTTACTCTCCAATGTTGCACCCTTAATGCAGAAACTTCTAAAACTATATATAGATTTACAGTTGCGACGACGTCACTTTATAGCTATGACGTCGTCAAGTCGCCGCCATTAGGGTTTCGTCCTTTCCAAGTCAGCCGTGTGACAGGGTCACTTTGTAACTTCAGACGCCGTCCAGAAATATCTGACGCCGTCCCTTTTTGAATATTCTGGACCGTCACGTTTTAATTTTGACAGAAAATTCCAGCTCTTCTAACAAGTGACGGCGTCACTTGTTACTTCATAACTTTTTCACTGAGTCTTCTCTAGTAAAATCTGGGCTATTTTGGTATCTCCGTTTGCAAGTGACGGCATCACCTTATAGGTTGTGACGCCGTCTGGTGCTCTTTTCCAGACTTTTTCATGACTTGGTCGTTTTTTTCACATTTTAATCCATTTTCATTTAAATATGCATGATTTTTAGCTTCTGCTTCCAAAGTACCTAAAAAGTGAAAAAAAAAGGTAATATTTGATTATAAATATACAAATTTAGGGCCTAAATGACCCCCAACATTTTAAATCCTTATCATATAGCCTTGGAGGCTTGATCTAGAGTACTCACCTAGAGTACGGGCTCGAGGTGGTATTAGTGGGTCTTGTGGTGGTAGGTTAAGATGTAGTGTGTCTTGGTTTGGTGAGTCTTAGTGAAAAGTCATCTCATTCATCATGGTGGCAAATGAAAAGTTTTACGAGCAAAGGGAACAAAGAAAAAGATAGACTACGAGAAATTTAATAAAAATGAAAATAAAAATCTCACTTGATAAGAATCTAGTGAGTAGACCTAAACGAGATAGAAATCGAAACCTAAACTATTCCCCAGTATCCAAAAACCTGATTCGGATTATTGTATCCCTCAGCGAGTTTTACAATCCTCCTAGGCAGTGTACCTAATCGTTATAATGTAGTATAGGTAGGACACGGGGGACTGATCTTTCTCTAGGGGAATAGTGTTGTGAAGGCCTAAGTGTATGTCGAGATAGGTCTAAAGGTGAGGGACGAGTCTTTTTATAGTTTTTAGAAAGCAAGTTAAAATCTCGAGGTTTTGAATAATGGGTGTTTTAACTACTAACTAGCTAAAACAAAACTAAAAAACTTAAATAACTATCATAAACTCTTATGATAGAAAGTGTCTTTACTTAGATTTCTTTACTCCCTTGTTATCTCTTATTGATTAATAGAATTGTCAAACCCTCATTTTAACTGGAGCGTTGTATTCCTTTTTATTAGTCGTAGGGAGGTGCCAAATGCCCTAACTCTATGAACATATAAGTCTCCCCTAAGAAGCTTAAAGTCTATTAAGTCTCTTAGGATCTACAAGCAGCAATTCATGCAATAAATACAACGAGAAAACCACCAATGCACTCTAGGGTTGGGTTTTGTAAGACGGCCATGCTAGTTACATATAAGAATTAAGCCAGTTTTCTTACCCTAACGAGAATTAACCAATTCAACAAGAGATGACAATCAATAATTAATAACAAGGTTTCATTAGATCTAAGCAAACACTAGTAAATCTAGCCTAGCATGTTAAAGTGAAGAAAAAAAAGCATATAATCAAACAACACATAGACATATTGACTGATTAAAGAAGGATTACTTATCTTCAATTAAACAAGAGCCAAAGTGGCTGAAACACCTTCACAATTACTGTGAAATTCGTCTAGGGTTTGCCTCTCCAAAGTGTTACACCAATAATGGAAAACATGCGAAAATATATATAGTATTACACTCGTGACGATGTCACCTTATAGGTTGTGACACCGTCAGCTCGCCGTCATTAGGGTTTCGTCTTATGCAAGTCACCGTTATCACGCCGTCGCTTTGAATCTCTGACGCCGTCATGTGATGTCTGACCCCGTCCCTTTGTAAATGATATGGGCCGTCTCTTGTTAGCTTTGTACGTGACTCTCAGCTTCAAATTACACATGACGCAGTCATGTTGTAGTGTCTTCAGATTCCACTGAGGCGTCACTTGTTAATTTTCCACCAAAAATCCGTCTTCGGTAACAAGTGACGGCGTCACGTTGTGATGTGTGACACCGTTAGACTCCCTTATTTGACAGAATTTTGCAATTTAGGGCAATATTTGATCATATTCATATGATTTTAGGCTTAAATGACCCCTTAAAAAGATATCAAATAAATCCTTATCAGTATTTTTGTCAGAAAGAAGCTCACGTTACGGTTTTCCAGTCGCATAATTCTGCACGTAAACATCATAGGAAACATTTATATAGATTTTATCGAGTCTCCTTACTCCAATATTAGTATCTTCACTCAACGTATCACATATATCCTAAATAAAAAATGAACAATGCCTAAATAGTTTATGTTTTGGCTCAGATATTGTATTGGTTGAGAAACACGGTTGCATCTCATGCAATCTAGTGTTTGTCATGCCAAACTTAAGAAACACCGAGTGACTGTAACATCATAGCCCAACAACTATTATCCAAAACAAATATAAAGAAAGAGCTATAAAGTATATGGAAACTTGTATCTCCCGAAAATAAAGGCGTATGGTCTATAATGTTGGTGACAACTTTAAGGCGAAGCTATGAATGAGCCAACGACTAACGTAAAAGTAAAATATTCATTAATGTTGGAATCACTCCTAAGCATATTTCAAGTATTTATATTTCATATGTAATAGGTAGCTTTATTATGGCCTTTATGTTTGTTTAAGGTCAAGCTTATGTAGAAGGCCCATAAGCTTAGGCCCAAGCCCAATAAGAAATAGGGAACTAGGGTGTTGCCTAGCTTCCTCCTATATAAACAATGTAAACCCTCATTTGAGGGTTGGTTGTTCAAGTTATTCTTTCATTCACTCTCTTCACGCATAACCGTATTATTATTATCGTGTGTGTGTGTGTTATAACTTGTTCATCCGCCTTCATCTCTTTCTTATAACTTGTGTTTGTAAAACTAGTGACCTAACGATGGTATCAATCGCCAAATAGTTGGGTGTACTCGTTTGTTTTGAAGTTTTTGGTTTTGGGTCTTCTGGCGTAAAGATAACGCATTCTTTTGCTCTATTAAAACTTGTTTTTACACTTTTTAATCCAAGATTCTTGTACTTTCAACGTTTTAAGGTGTTAAAATACTTGTTTTGGCAAAAGTTTCAAACTTTATCGTGGATCATTGTTTTGAACTAGTTTTTATTAGTGGGTGTATTTCTACGCATAAGCTGTTTTGAGAGCTTTGGATCATCAAGTTTCACACTTTTGTGTTATTTTGGTGTTATTGAAGCTATTTCATCACACAAAAGCGGTTTAGAAACATCTTTGGGCAAAATCAAAATTACGAGTAATCCTACGCGTCTTGAAACCCTAAAATTACGCGTAAGATTTTCCTTGGTTTGATCTTCATTTTCTGGTTTATTCCGTGTTTTCTTACTTGGATAAGTCCGAAAATCGTCGACTTTGGATATCTTTTGCCTTTGTGATAGTGTAAAAGATCATTTGAGCAAAAACCTAAACTTACGCATAAGCATAAGCTTACGGCGTGAAATCCTCGCATAAGATTCACTTTACGCGTAAACTAAGTTCTCGCATAAGGTAATCCTCGCCTAAGTTTCTCGCCTAACTTTTGTCTCGCATAACTTTAGTGTTTTTCCTACTTACAGCGTAGCTAAAACCTCACGCGTAACTCCTCATTGTTCGCGTAACTTTTGGTGTTTTTACGCATAAGTGCTACTTGGTTCTTGTCTTTTCTCGCCTAAGGACACTTCATCAACAAAGGTTCATTCGACTACAAAGATCCATTTTACTACACAAGTTTATCATCATGTCTCAACCACCATACTCTAACTATTTCCCTCACACTTATAATCATCAACAACAACAACAATTAACTCCACAACATCAACAATGGAATCAACAACAAGCTATTTATCAACAACAATTTAATCGACAACATACTCCACAACTTGGTGCAATTCCACAACCACAAATGGTTCAACCACCACCAAGCCTTCAAGTTCAACCCTACACAAATGATTTCAATCAACATCCATCAAGGAACACTATGAAGGAACCCACTTGGTTTGCAAAGATGTGTGAAGCTTTAAGCGACCAACAATCAATTCATGAAGTGGATCACTTGATAGACCTCCAATGCTCACTCCGAAACTACGATCAATGGGTGATAAGGTTCTTTAGATTTTGTGATCTGAAGAAGCCACATGGAAAGTTCTTAAAGAAGGTTATCTTGGAAGGTCCATTTGAGATGCCTCTTGTCATTGTGCAGGAGATCCAGCTGCTTTGTTCCACGAGATGAACAAACCAACATTGCTCTTTTGCGGATCTAAATGCTCTGAACTTCTACACTATGAAGGCGATGAACTTGCAATGGAATACATCCTCTTAGGATTACCAAACCCAATTCTTCGTAGTGTTGATGCTCAAAAGCGCACAAAAATGTGGGATCATATTCGTCTTCTTATGGAAGGATCATACTCAATCGGGAGGATTTGGAATCCAAAATTTACTTGGCTTATGAACACTTCATGATTGAACACGGAGAGACACTAGAGTCCTATCATCATCGATTTTCGAGACATCATCAATGATTTGGATAAACACAACATCATCATGCCAAGAATTGCGGTGAATACTAAGTTCTGAGTAGTCTTGGTCACGAATGGGAGAAGTATGTCATTTTTCTCCGTCAAGCGAAGAATATGCATCATTCTACTTATGGATTGTTGTACGATTACTTGAAGCCTCATGAAAAGGAAGTTGATCGGGAAAGGATTCTCCGTGCTCAACTTGCTAAGCAGTCACAACCGGATAATCAACAACTTGCCTTGTATGCTCAGCGAATTATCCTCTCGACCCGACAACTCAACCAAGCTGCTTCAAACACACCTTCACGGCAACAACCTCAACAAAATCAATTGGTTCCATACGGCAACAATGCTCAAGCATATGTCGATTGAAGCGGCGAAAATCGATCCATTGAAGCATTGCAACAAGGATTTGTGATGATTGCTAATGCTTTTGGCGTTACACCAACAAATCCAACAATCGTATTCGTTCCTCATCTAACACACGGACTCAAGTTGTTGTGAACAATGGGCGTGTTGAAGTTCGAAATCGTGATTATGGTGCGTCGGATGGGCGGTGGTCAAGGGTTTAATCTTGTGGGTAGGAATAACAACGAGCTCAAGTGGTGGAGCAGAAATGCTCGAGAATCGGTTAAATGGTCTTAGATGCTACAAGCGCAATGAGAAGGACACACTGGCTAATGCATGCCCAAAGCCAAGGACTAGGGGCGGTGCTTATTTCAAAGAGGCTTTACTTTTGGCTCTTAAGGATGAAGTGGTGGATCTCTCACGGACAAAACGAGCTTTATGGCGGATCTGAGACTCGGATGATGATATGGAGGACTTGCGAGGCCAATGCATTTTATTATGTTGATGGCTAATATGCAAGAGTTACACATGAGTGAAACAGGCCCGATGTATGACAACGATGGCTTGTCTCGGTGCCGAACAAACCATCATCATATCTCGAACTAATATCTCCATCAATATCGATCCCGCGCGGCTCGGAATGTTCAAAATGAGTCATCTACATCTCATTCGGCGATTTTCAAATAAACCCGTAGTTACATTTGGCGATCGGATGACCTTATGGTTTCCTTGATAATCAAATTGACTCGTGGTTATACTTGAGGATCTAAATAATGATCATGTTGTGACTCACGTTGAACACGATGAACCTTTGCCTCATCGGATCTTGTTACATTACTTAAGACCAACAATCCCAAATTCTTGAATGTGTTGCATTAAATCGGTCCTTAAAAGTAAAAATGCCTTTGTTAACCAAGGATTTTGAATGCTTACAAATGCAACTCAACTTTTCAAAACTCAAGAAAACCGTGAAAAAGGTTTTGAAGCCGCTTTGCAAAATCTCATCAAAGCGAAAAATATTTAGAGACGGATCGTGATCTAGCCGCCTCGAAGAATGCTTTGTTATGCGAATTAGAACAAGCTGAAACACGAACATAAAAAGCAAATTAACGCTCTCACCTTGGAAAATCAAAAAGCTAAAGTGAGTTGTTAAATTGTCAAAAGCAGTTCTCCGCATACAAAAGCATTCAACGAATCGGGTAGATGACCTTCTTGAAGAAATTCTCGACTTGCAAAACAAACTTAAAGAGTTTAAAGCATTGTTTACAAACATGGTGAATCGATATGACTATTGAAAAGTTTACCTTAAAACCCAATCAAAAGGATATGGAAAAATCTAGGCGATTACAAACCAAAGCTTTCACTAAAACATTCAAACCAACTCACGAAGTTTCGGTCACGAAATACAAAATTGATAATCTTGTCATGAGTGTTGTTGAATATCATCGTCAAGAGGAATTAGATCACGAGAAGGCGAGTCGATCAAAATTAAAAAGCGTTGTTTACAACAAACCTTTTAATTATAAAAGCGGTCACTTCGTCACACCAGCGGTTCTTCTAACACACCAGGGTTATCATCAAAACACACGAGTCTTCTAATGTTAATCCCAAAGCAAATTTGCACAAACTTATGGTCCTTTACCTTCCATTAGTGAAGTAAACTCAAAACACGAAAATCGAAAAATTCTTGATATTTTGACATTTTCATGGTGACCTCAAAATTTTACAACATGAGATAGAATATCGCTCACGAAATCAAAGTTGAACATTTTCAATCGCCTCTGCGCGAGAACAAAGAGACATTTTTCGGAAAAATCTTTTACCTAATGTTAAAAACTTGAAAAGTTGTGCAATTGCACAGGAAAAGGATTTTCATAAGGAACTTGGGGTAATGAAAAGCGTTTTCGAGAAAGCGAAACATCTATTTCTAATACTAAGCGTAAAAGAAACTCTTGAGAAAAGATGTTGATCGACTCTTGGAAGATGTTATCGTCTTGATATCCATAATGTTGTGTTATTCTATTCTTTGCCATATGCATCGATTATATCTCTGCGATATTGTTGAAAATGTTGTAGCTGTTGAGAACACCGATAATGTGCTTGGATCGAGTCTTTAAAAGCGAAAATAAGCGATTACTCAATGAAATTTACAATGCAAAGCGTCGTCTTCATTGGTGTGAAAAGATATTCACAATCATCAACTTAGTTTTCAAAAGAAAATCGCTCGGTTGAGTGCAAAATCTTCGATCCTAAAATTGAGCAACTGGATGATCAAAGCGTGTCTTTGAAAAGTCAAATCTCAAAATATGAACAAGAACTTTCAAAAGTTAAGCAGAATATGGTGTCATATTTGATTTACTCAATAAGACTCGTCATGAAGCATCTAACGAACTTGATCACTATCTTGCTCACACTAGAGAGTCATGAATTTTCTTTGGTAATATTAGATTACGAAAATCAAGATTTGATTCACACTATCTCCAAGTTAAGGAAATGTTAGGAAAGTATGAACAACTTCCGCCTCTGTGATTAAGAGATTAGCACCGGTCACACTTAGTAATCGTGAACCTAGAATCCCTCTTGCCAAATCACAAGTTGCTAATGTGTTTCCCTCTCTTGAAGCAGGAATAGTTGCGTCTTTTCCAAGCGTCCGCACTTCACGACCTAGGAGCACTCAATCGAAGAATAGGAAGTTGCGACCTAAGAAAAGATCAATAAGGAATGCTAAAGTAGAAGAACACCCTAGGACTCGAATAAAACTCATGTTGCTTCCACTATAGATGTTACGTCGGCAAATGTAATAGAAATAGTGATGTAACGAATGCTAAACCGTTAAGTACTTTTGATATTCGATCGATGCACCTTGTGTTATTTGTCGAAAGAGTATGAATTCGATTGTCATGACAAATGTGTTGCTAAAGCTATAATCTCTCGATTACGGAATCCTAAGAATCGGAATACCTCTAGGCCCACTAATCATTCTAAGTGCGTGCTTGGTAAACCACCTTCTTTAGATTCTAAGGCAACCATTGCTATCACGGTAGCTCCGCTTCACCTCCTAAGAATGTAGTACCACCTAGTGCATTCACTAAGACTAAAGCAAAAGTAGTTATAGATGGCGAAATGGATATATAACACACTAGGATTTAAATGGATGCCTAAACTTATTAATGTGTGTATATCTAATATACCTTGGAACCCTCTAACATTTGGGTTCCACATCTACTTCTATTCCATCTGTGTAAATGCGTGTGTAATGCGGTGATCTGAGATCATTCTGGATTGTTGATAGCGGATGTTCCCGACACATGACGAGCAATCTTAAGCTGTTATCAAACTTTATTGCAAAGTTCATTGGCCTTTGTCGGGTTCGGGAGCGATCACTTGCGACTATCATGGGCTCTGGAGATTATGTCAATGGGAACATCGAAATCGGCGGGGTTTACTATGTGGAAGGCCTCGGTCACAATCTGTTTTCGATGGGTCAATTTTGTGATGGAGATTTGGAGGTTGCTTTCGGGAGAAAACTTGTTTCATTCGTGATCTACAAGGAAATGACCTTATGTCGGCTCGCGTAATTCTAGTCTCTACACTATCTCTATGCAAGACATGGTTGCTTCCTCTCCCATTTGCTTACTTTCAAAGGCAACATCTACAAAATCACGGCTATGGCACCGTCGTCTCTCACATCTAAACTTTCAAACCATCACCAACCTTGCTAGACACAAACTAGTTGAAGGACTCCCGATTCCGGTATTCAAAGATCACCTTTGCTCGACTGTGAACAAGGGAAAAGCACTCGTGCTCATTTTCCTTCAAAGGTGGAACACGACTCTCGACATGTGCTTCATCTTCTTCACATGGATTTGTGTGGCCCGATCGCGTGCAAGCGATCAATGGCAAGCGCTACATCTTAGTAATTGTTGATGACTACTCACGATGGACTTGGGTCTACTTTCTTGAAGCAAAGACCAAGCTCCACAAATGATCATCACCTTTCTCACAAAAATACGAGTTCGACTCCATGACACCGTCGGGATAATCGAGCAGACAAAGGCCGAATTTGTTAACAAAACCCTTCGTGAATTCTATGAGAAAGTGGAATTGACATCAAACATCTATTGCGTACACACGAACAAAGCGGAGTTGTTGAAAGAGCGAAACCGAGCGTTAGTGGGCTGCAGAACAATGTTAATCAATGCTAAACTTCCAGTTACTTATGGGCGGTTGTATCTCTGCATGCTATACTCAAAACCGTTCTATGATCACAAAGCATACAACAAAACACCTTTCGAGCTTGTCCACAACTATAAACCGAACCTCAAACACTTTCATGTATTTGGATCCCTTTGCTATCCGAATAATGATCGTGATGATTTTGGAAAGCTCAAAGCCAAAGGCGATATTGGGTCTTTATTGGATCTTGTGACAATTCTAAAGGTTTCGAATCGGAATCGTCGAACTAAGGAGGTAATGGAAGCGATTCATGCTCATTTGATGAACTCACGGAAATGGCTTACGAGTATAACGACTTAGAACCGGTCACAACCGTTTAAACTTCCTCAACCCCATCATCGGTGAACAAAGCCCCGACTAACTCGTCAACAAATGGAAGGTTATTTGCTCCTACGTTACGTGACGATATTGATGAGCGTGCTCGGTGTATCCATTGTTTCCATTGCACAACGATAATATTCCTATACGATACACTGCTACAACAACTCTTTGTTGAAGATGCACCTACACGATTGACTCCAACACAACATTGAACACACCGCTTCCAACAATGATGAACGGTGATGATATTACGAATGAAGTACCCCCACTGCGATTTTGATCCAAATCGTTCTTGACCCGTTTGCTAATGAGGCTGCTACACGGATGTCGCGGAATCTTCAACAAACCATTTGAATCCTCGAATCGCACAATGTATACCAACATCAACCCTCTACACACCGATGGACAAAAGACCATCCTCGGCTAACATTATTGGCAACCCGAATCAACCGATCGTTACGAGACAACGTCTTCGCACGGATGGTGAACATTGCATTTATGCACTCACTTTGCGCCAATCGAGCCTAAAAACATTAAAGATGCAATGACAAAAGACAAGCTGGATTGAATCCATGCGGGAAGAACTCAACCAATTCAAGCGTCTTGAAGTATGGGAGCGGTTGAAAGACCAGCGGGGTCTCGTCATTGGTCTAAAATGGATTGGAAAAACAAATTGGATCTTTGAAGGGCGTCATCCGAAACAAGTCACGTCTAGTTGCTAAGGGTTATCGTCGGGAAGAGGAATAGACTTTGAAGAATCTTTTGCTCGGTTGCTCGTCTTGAGGCATTCGGATATTTCTCGCGTTCGCGACTCATATGAATATGACGGTCTATCGGATGGATGTCAAAGCGGCGTTTCTCAATGGACAACTTAAAAGCGGTCTATGTCGACCAACGGATGGATTCGTTGATCACGAGTTCCCGAACCATGTCTACAAAGCGAACAAAGCTCTTTATGGTCTCAAACAAGCCCCTCGGGCATGAGTGCGATAAGCTATCATCTTTCCTCATTGCCAATAATTTCACCAAAGGCTCGGTTGACCCAACTCTTTTATACAATATCACGGGCACATATCTTAATTGTTCAAATTCGTGGATGACATCATTTTGGGTCTACACATAAAAAGTTTTCAATCGCTTTTGCAAAACTAATGAAGAAAAATTTTGAAATGTCCATGATGGGTGAACTTACGTTCTTTCTAGGATTGCAAGTTCATCAATCACCCGTGGTATTTTCTTGAGTCGATCAAATATGCCCTTGAATTGTTAAACAAATTTGGAATGACAACTGTGACACTTATGCCACACCAATGGCTCATACCAAGAAGCTAGATCTTTGATTTACATGGGAAATTAGTTGACCCTACCAAATACCGAAGTATTATTGGGTCCTCATGTATCTAACGACTAGCGGACACGATATTGTCTTTGCCGTTTATCTATGCTCCGTTATCGATCGCGACCAAGCTGAAACCCACCTCTCGAGGCTAAAAGAATCCTCCGATACATCAAGGAACCATTAACTTGGGGATCGGTATCAGAAGGATTACGGTTTTGAACTAATCGCTTTTGAGATGATGATCACGCGGGATGCTTAGACTCGAGGAAAAGTACTTGAGAGCTCTACAATTTCTCGGTGATAAGCGGTGTCTTGGCAATCAAAGAAGCGAGGATTGTACATCATTGTCATCAACGAAGCGAGAATATGTAGCCATGTCCGCGTGTTGTGCTCAAGTCATTTGGATGAGAACACAACTCAAAGACTATGGTTACGTGTTTGAGAATCCGATGTCTTTGCGACAATCGGTGCCATTGCAATCTCGTGCAACTCGATTCGACACTCGAAATCAAAGCACATCGATCTTCGCTATCATTTCATCAAGGACCACGTGGAGCAGTGCAGTTGAATTATACTTTGTGGGTGCGAATACCAATTGGCGGATCTTCTCACCAAAGCCTTGCCTCCGCTAGGTTTAATGAGTTGGTCCACGGAATTGGTATGAGGTGTTTGACTCAAGAGGAATTGGATGACCTCTTAAAAGCAGTCTTAAAACACATCAAACACCAAAACATCTTTTGTAAATAAATTTTTCAAAACAAAATACAAAAATATAAAATCTTATAAAACAACAAAAATATTCTTCTAATCTATCTTTCTTTCAACATGGCAAGTACATTTCTTCCTTCAACACTTTAATCTTTCAAAATTCGGTATTTTTCCGATCAAGTGTTGAGGGAAAAATAATCTCTTAAGCTGTTTCAAAACATCGTGTACTTGCATGTTTTCATATCTCGGTTGTTTCATTTTACAATGGTGGTGAATATTACGGTTTAATGACACTCCTCGGACTAAATTTATAACCTTTCATTATTTCTTAAGTCGGGGGAGTGTCGTCATGTTTCTTTCCTAAAATCTTTGTTTGGTAACCAAAATGGAAGTTAAATGGCTTTGTTTGAAAAAGGAAAAGGTGGAGGGACTAAAAGCATCAAAACACGAAAGTATTTTCAATAAAATACCTCACCTAACATTATCACTTCACATTTATTACTAAAACCTAACCAATCTCGCCTAAGAATCAACCAAGAAATCCGTTCTTTTGATCATCATCTTTGTAAGTTGTTTATGATTAAAACATGTTTTTAAGCTAAGGTTTTGAATTTCATGCAAATCCAACGGCTAGAAATTGTTTCTGGCGTGATTATGTGTTCTACGCATAAGCGTATGAACACACAATCATTGTGTGTGTGTTTGTGGTTAAATGGATTATGTCAAAACGTTTCAAATACATCAATGATATCATTTTAACCATCAAAACCCACCCAGAAACACGTATTAATGATTTTTGAAAATTAGGGTTCTTGTGTCGAATTGGGTGTTTTCGAATGTGAAGTGTTTTGGTCAAAAAGATTGTTGGGTTATGTTCTTATGATGTTGAATTGATGATATCCTTGCTCTATAACCACCCAGAAACTCTAAATTATTAACAATTTGGAATTAGGGTTTAAAGTTCTTGAGTTTGGGTATTTTTGATTCACCATGAATTGGATGTTAAAACTTGGTTAGTAGACTCTCACAATACCTTAGACCTACCAAAAAACGTTTGGTGCAATTTCCATGGCTAGAATTCATACAGTAATTCTTGAACTATTAGGGTTTTGGACTACGCGTATGTAGTTCTATATAGCTAAGCTGTTTAACAAGTGTTCTTGCCATGATTTGTTGTTAAAATGAATTTATGTGTTAATATTGATGATATGATGGTTCTATTTCGGGCTTGTTACTCGTGAAACTCGAGAATCAAGGTCATTTGCAACTCTCGCATAAGGATTACCCTACGGCGTAGTCATGTTCTGCGTAAGAATAATCCTCGCATAACGATTCTGCGTAAGGTTCTACAATGGACTACGCGTATCACTGTGAAGGATATGCGTAAGCGATGACCTCTACGCATAAGGTCTACTCTTACGAGTAAGCCTTACGCGTAAGGTATATATCGCCTCTGGCGTAAGCTCTCGCATAAGGTCCCTCTTTTCCTCGCGTAACATTTCTTACGCGTAAGTTAGGATCTGGCGTAAGCTTTCGTCTCGCATATGTCAATCACATTTCGCTTAACTTTGCTAAAACTACGCAACCTGGATTGACCTTCATGATGAATTGTTACATGTACAAACTTGTAAATAAACTAATCATAACGTCACGAATCCAATAATGTCACTAATAAACTTAATCGTCTAATATGTTGTGAACAATAAGTGATAACATAAACTTTAAAACTTAAAGTTAACTAACTCATGAAACATTTCACGGCGTCATTAGACTATTGGACATACAAGTGACTTAGGACTCGTAACAATCATTGACACTTGTACATTCAATAACTAGACAATAAGACCTTACATTGACTAACATTATGTCTTTCGATATGTTGGTTCTTTTGGCTAATGTTATTTGAGATCACGACATGGTGAACAAATGAATGTGGATGCATCGAAGTTCTCTCCATTCTTGATATCTATCCTTATGGCTATCCAATGAAGATAGGAAAGAATAATCTCCGTGTTGACTTTGACACCCTCACTTGCTCGAAATCTTCGTGTCTAATTGCTATTGATATTACGAGGACTCATCCGTATCGAAATATGCTCACTCACTCTGCTTGTTCACGAGATCTATATCCAGCAGTTACGGAACACTATGGAAAGGGTCAAAGGGCGGATGCTTTGTGACGGTGACTCGAATCACAAACAAGTCACCATTACACTGCGAGACTTAAGGGTTGTTCTCCTAATTCTGAAGTCGATCCAACCAAACTATATGCCACACTTTTTGAAGAGCTCACTCTCCAATTCTTAATCGATATCGGTTATGGCGAGGCTACGGGAGTAATCACCAAGCATTCTCACGTAGAGCTTAAGAGTATTCCTCAACCATGGAGAACTCTCTACATGATCATCACCAAGTCTGTTTACGGTCGTGGCGGTGGCTATGAGCATCCTAAGCTCATGGAGCGCAAATATTTTGGGCATTGGTCAACATGAAACACATCGCTATCGAAGCTCGATTTGGGATGACATGATGTCATTTCTCAACAAGCTTGGCTCAAAGATTCCCTACATCGGATATACTAAGCTGTTGATCCGAGAGCACTTGGACTTCATCACGATATTCCCAAGAGGCTCAATGACCCGACAATCACGATATGTTGGCGGAACCTATTCTATCTGTCGAAATCAAGGAATCGTCTACAAAGAAACAAGGTCTTTGTGTTGCGATTTCCTTCTAGCGAAGATGTCGAAAGCTCGAAGCGTACAAAAGGTATCACGGAAGCGGTTAGACAAGGCAAAGTTGGTCATCTCGACGAAAAATCTTGGAACACACAGTAAGAAGAACCGAGAAGAGGAAGTGCGAGAAGCGCAACAAATCTTGTGAGTCAAAGGAAGGTTCCTAAAGGAATCCTCCTTCAAAAGGATTGTTCCGTAAAGGAAGCCGAACCTATTCCACACTTGAACCACAAAGAAAACTTAGGGACGAGAGCTCGAAGATCTTGTCTGAGATGAAGAGTTTCATTACTCTGCAAGCTGCACGAAACACACACCTCGATAGCAAAACCTCCAAGTCCTCCATTTGTCCAAGAAAAGGAAGACTCCGACAATTGTACCCTATGATGAGAGCTCGACGAAGAAGAAGAAGACAAGCTGGATAAATCATACGGAAGAAGTTTACAATCGTCGAGACACCTTCAAAAGGTGAAGAATTTGCTAAAGATCAAATGGGTGGCCGGAGGATCAAGTGGTCTTGCCCACTCCTCTCCGGATCTGATGCGGTTAATCGACCCGATAAGGGATGCAGTACCACCACTCTTACGCAACAACAACGACTTGTGGAGGATACTATCGAGATATGACTTTGAGGAACCGGAAACCAAGAAGTGCGAGAAAGAAAAGTCTAGAGATGGCGATGATGATTATCTGAAGTTTCTTACGGATAGTCCTACACGCTCACGAGAAGGAAACTTGAACCACCAAAGGACCGGAATCTCCTCACATCTCATCATCATCGGTTCTTCGTCTCATTCATCACAACCACCATCTAAGAAGTCAACCAAATCATCATCCAAATCCGTGAAGAAACCACCTAAATCTTGGATTTCTCGGACTCATGAAAGAATTGTGAAAGTTGTCCAACAAGTCGGAAAGAAGGACATACTTCTGAAAAGCTGAATTGGTTTCTTGACCAAATCTGATGCTTAAATGATGAGAAAGACAAGATGCGAGAAAAAAGGAGTTTGTTCGAAGTTCATGAAGAATCATCGTAAAGAGGCTGAGCGAAATGATCGAAGGTTACACTAACAAGTACCTTGGGATATCGTTCCTAAAGTCCAAAAGGCTGGAGAAGGCGACAAGAGATCATACCCACAAGTTTCTTCTCGACCTTTGTCCCGGTGTGACTAGAAAGTATTTTCGGACAACTCACCCCAACATCGTCGCATTGGTTAAACATACAATGGCCAAAGAAGCGATCTCTCGAATACGAGTTAATCGCTAAACTAGTGATGCAAATGTCAAAGCGATCGGAGCGTTTACTTGGATGAAGCTAAATTTTTGAAGGTCTACTTGCTTTTCAACTCGGATCATCATGCAAGGAGTCGGCCGATCAACCCAAGCGGCCAAGAGATGGCGATGATAAGGATAAAGACTACGCACCAAAGCGTCGAAGCGATCGGTGAATCTTCTTGATGCCACCTCCTCAACAACGGACTTCTTCTCAACAAAGTCTCCTCCACCTCGGTCTTCTCTTGATAAACCTCGGGACGATTCCGAGTTACCACCCACGACTCAAAAAGCGGTGATTACTTTGAGTATACGGGTGGTGACGATGAAGAGGTCCTTGAGCTAACAACAACCCACCTCTCCCAAACAAGGACGAAACCGGCATCATCATCCAAGCCTTGAAAAGAAGAAGAAGGCGCTTCATCTTGGCGTCGTATCATGGCTAGATGACGATAAAGCGAAGAATTTGAATGGTTTGCTACACTTGTTAACAACACTCCTACCACGAAGAAGGTCAAGAATTGGTGAGCGGTAGTACCTTGGAGCATGCAAAGATTTTGCAAGAAAGGTTCCGTGTGAAGAAGATGGCGAAATCGAGTTGAGCGCATCAAGAATGACGCATTCCTACTTTTGAAAAACATTTCGGAAAGTGCAATCGAGGTTGAATATCACCTTGACAACATTGCTCGAGCCATGTCTAACAACATGGATTGGCTCAACCCGAAGCAAACATCGACTTCACCAAGCGGGACAATCCTCCATATTACACCGGTGGTCTCGACCTCTACCTACCATTGGCCACTGATCGACCTAAGTTCCTTTCGGACATTTCTTCAACAAAGACTTAGATTTTCTTCAACACGGTGGCGATGGTTCAAGGAAATCGCTACATCTCGACACTTCCATTCCTGCGCAATATACTCGATTGTATAGCCATCGAGGCGTGCTACCCACATGTTCTCCGACAAAGTGGTAGCATATGACCAAGATGCAATGTATGGGATTCACCATTGGCGGGCGCGAAGAATCTACTACTGAGCGCTTGGTCGAAGTCTCAACATGCGGTGTTCGATACTAAAAGTATCGTGGCCATCCAACATGTTGGTCTATCGTCTAAATGGGACTACACTTTTCTCAAGAAGATTGTGGTCAAAAGACAAGGCGAAAGGGACTATGCATTCTCTGAAGGCGACTTTGAGAATTTGAACATCAACGATATTGAAGACATGTACCTTGCCAAAGTTCAAGGTCGCATGAGACAATTTCAAGCGAAGTACAACGTGAATTCATCAAGTCATTGCTCATCTTCATCGGACGCATAGTCATCAAAGAGCGTGTTGAAGATCTTGACTTGCCGTTGAATCATATCGAAGCGTGTCAACCTCACTCCTCCACGCTTGATCTTCCGACATCAATCGGCTAACTCAATATCGCTCATCGACAAACCATTCGGAGTTGTTTACCGCGGTGAACTTCAAAGCGCTTAATGGCGTGTAGTGAACTTCAAATTCGGGATCATACCTTGAAGCGGTTAGGGATGGATTGGCGTCTGAGGTTGAAGGATATACATCGAAAATTGGGTCTTCTAAGCGATGGAATTCTCGGGAAAGGAGGGATGTGAGAAGGATCATCACCATGATTGATGAGCGGTTGTTCGAAGGGATCGATTCGAGCGTTGGAAAGTTTTGTTGGTGGTCGACCGGGATCAACATCACCGGCTATCAGCATACTGTTCGTACTCACAGGAACATCACTGCACTTCTTGGTACTCCTTGATTTGGTTCTTTCATATAATTTTGGATGATTGATTATATATGTCAATGGCTTGTGCACATAACGATGTACAACCCGTAATTGTCAAGAAAGGACCACGTAGTGCGCCTCGATGCCACAATCCTTATAAAAGGAGCGAAAGCTTCTTATTTTTGAGTAAAACCTATCAAACCTTTCATTTTCAAGGTTTTGCTCAAAAGACAAGTACTTCCCATATGATTTTCAAAACCTCAACCGTTTATATCACTAGTTGAGGGGTATTTGATGAAAACTTTGTTCACAAATTGTTCACGAGTGGTCATCTTCCCATGACACTCGAAATGGTCATATTTATTCTCAACCGTTCAAAATAACATTTTTATGCCATTTTGAGGGAGAAAATTGTGTGATAAGAAATATGTTGTACAAAATGCAAATGAATCATGTACCTCGGACTTAACCAACGAATTGTGGTACTAAAGCTGTTTGTAACTCGAAAAGACTTGTCTGGACGGGTAATAATTTCAAGCTAGTTCGCTAGTAATGTAAGCGTGTCTCATGAAAGGACTTGTCCAAGTAGAAAGTACCATTCGAGAAACTCTTGATAGACATGAACTCGTGGGTATGACAACCTTTCGAGGTTTGTCTACACCTTCAAGGTAGTTATTAGAGCTAGTTGTCACCTAAAAGGCGACAATGTAACTCTTTAACTATGCAGCGTAACCGTGTCTCGCGGGGGATTGTCTATCTTGATGGATCAATTCAAAAGTGCGCTCTTTCCTCACTTGTGCATTTAACCATTAAAACTATTAAGCACATGTGGAGGGGTATTTATGCAAAACTTCATCTCTCACGATGGTTCAAACATGTTTTCATTTACAAACCCTTTGAGAGATATTTTCACATCTGATGGTTTTAATGGCAACATAGGTTAGTCATGGAGTTATAAGGTGACTAAGGTTAGGAATAACCGTCCTATGATCCGCTTGAGCGGGAGGGATCTACCCAAGGACACTACCATTAGTTAGTGTTAGAAGTCCTTAGGAATGATTATAAAAGGAGAAAATGAGAATCGGAGAAAGAAGGAGTTGAAGAATCAAAAGAAATGTAAAGTAAAGGGTGAAAAGAAATAGCCCTCAGTTATTCAACTTAGGGCGGACACAGGGTTCAATTCATATACTCTTGATTGTCACTTAGTGACACGGTATTGAAGATTAAAAGTCGTCATGGACCCGATGGCGCATGCACTAAACCTTCTTAGCCACTCAAGTTTCTCTCAGCGAAGCTTGTTTCATTCTCACGGGGAACCCTCGTAAACTATTGGCTTTCTCTTAGAGATCGTTGGTATTGAAGAAGGAGACCCTCTCCTAGTCTCCGCTCGGGAAAACCAAAGCACTATTGAGTCTAGAGCCACGAGATTCATCAAAAGATCTCTTAGGAACACTTGACATTTAATCACTTGATGATCAACAAATAAGATTATCGATGGTTCATATCGAGTCCTTCACGGATCTTAGCAATCATCGAGAACATTTATGAGAGGTTCACATCATGATCCTCGGTGATTGAATGGAAACTCTGCCGGGTCAACATCAAACGACACGGCGGCGGTCGCCGGTAACTCCCGTGGATTACGGGTGTGTCTCAAGCGGTCTGATCGTGAGGTGATGCTTGGTGTACCTCGGCGACTCATCGAGCTGTAGATGTACTTGGTACATCGCGTTATCTCACTTGTGGGACTCCGGTTCGAGAGCGGCCTTTGTAAATTAGAGTTGTGTTTTCACACTATCTTTGTTAACACTCTCGAAGTTCAAACTTGTAAGTGCGGAAAACCGCTTATTACTAACCGTTTGAAATGTTTTCTTCTTATGGAAGCTCGGGCGGAATGATCGTCTTGATTCTTCTCATGCTCACGCCAACATCATCACTAATGGAAGTTCTATTCAAAAGCAACACAACCGTCGAATGATTCTTCGTCAAACCAAAGAATCTACAAAGTCAAAGACTTAAAGAACTTCATCGACATTGAATTCCAACGTCAAAGGCGTGTGAGCATGTTGAAGAATGACGTGGAACCTTTGGAGCGTGAAGCGGACACGAAGCGGGCGATGCGAGACAACAACATACTATCACTTTCACCACAAGAACAATGATCAAAGAACAAAGTTAAAGATGACGTCGAGCATAAGCTGTTCAAAGATAACTATCTCTCTACTTTGGGAGATTGTTCGAATCAAGGCAATTCCTCTCACAAGAAGAAGAATGTCGGAAGGCGTCGAGCTACTATTACATCAACGCCTTCACCGTTTACATTCATATATACTTGAGGGAGATTGTTGGAATCACTCTAAACAGTATTTCAAGTATTTATATTTCATATGTAATAGGTAGCTTTATTATGGCCTTTATGTTTGTTTAAGGTCAAGCTTATGTAGAAGGCCCATAAGCTTAGGCCCAAGCCCATATAAGAAAGGAAGGGAACTAGGGTGTTGCCTAGCTTCCTTGCCTATATAAACAATCTAAAACCCTCATTTGAGGTTGGTTGTTCAAGTTATTCTTTCATTCACTCTCTTTCGCATAACCGGTCATATTATCTTGTGTGTGTGTGTGTTATAACTTGTTCATCCGCCTTCATCTCTTTCTTATAACTTGTGTTTGTAAAACTAGTGACCTAACATGCAAAGATATCAGAAGACCATAAATATCATTTACCTACTTCAAAATTCAAATTCATCTTTACACGCAATATGAACAACGAAATCTACTGAATATCACCACACGCAAGCCACTGTTTATTGTCATGACCAACAGATGCCATACGCATAAATAATCACTTATTTGCAACAAACCTGAAAGCCCATATTATACTAATTATTCCAGTTCAGCTAAACGTACAAACTTTGAGGAATAATAACAGCCACAAAACAATACAAATGGCCAGATAAATTTCAAGCCCTACCATCTTTAATAGACCAAGCAACAACCTATGCAAAACCCATATAGCAACACACTTCATAACAAATTATTCGAAAAACTTTCACTTAAACTTTTGATCAAGAGCAGTACAAATCCATATAGCAAAATATTACAACACAAAACAAAACTAAAAACCATAATCAAACATATGGTGATCAGTAAAAAAACACACAAAAAGAACCCATAATTAAAAACAATAATATGCACACTTTATTTAAGATCTTCACCACAATTCTCAAAAAATATCAATATGCCACAGATTAAACAAACAAAAATATATACCTAGAAATCCACTAACAACATATAAACTAAAATGATCAAAACTTGTAACAAATTACATAAAATCAACACTTACAATTACACGGCAGTCTCATGACAAACTCAAACAAACGACATAAAGTCAACACATAACTTATGGCAAGAAATCAGACTTTAGAAAACATCAGTCTTATGACAAACAAAAAAACATATCCCCAAATCATAACTAAAAAATAAGCTGAAATAACATATATTTCAGATGACAGTTGCATGTGTACCAATACCATGCATTTCATTGGACATAATTTAAAAGTAGACAGTTAGCAAGATTTATGCTTTAAGATCAAGTTGAGGTATATAAATAATGCATTACTTTTTTTGTTTTCGATTGGGCAACTTATACTAGTGCCTATCGCCTTATCTGCTCATCTATAAAACCAATAATAAAAATAATTTATTTATCAAAACGAGTGATTAAGAGTTAAAATTTTTAAGCATGATACTTATTTCTATGGTCAAAATCTTCTAATGTAAAAAGTCTTAACAAAATGATTGTTTAGTAATAATTTATAAATTTTGTTAATACAAATATCGTCATTAAACGCTATTTATATTTTATGATCTTTACCTAAGTTTTGTTAACGACAAAAGTAAATTTAATTTTTATAAAGCTTAAAGCTTGTCAAGTTTAAAAGATATTAAAACAAGCTTTTTCTTAAATAATATCTTCATCACTCAAGCATTTACATTTTGATTAATCATATTTTTGATATGCCTCTAAACCATAATGTATGTTAACATTTTTAGATCAAGCATGTTTTGGTTTCTTAAAACAAAACATTACATATGTATTTACATTTAACATATTTCTAAAAACAAAAAACAACATATGACATCATGTGGTGCATCATTGAAATCTCTAGAGAATTTCACTAGATATTTTGTGTGGATTTGGACTCCACATATCTGACACAATCTTGCATGGATTTGGTTGACTTTGGTAAGATTTTGGTAATCTTGCTGTTAGATCTCGGCGGCACCAAAATGTTACACTGGCGGAACCCTTTTTAGGGGTCCGTGGTGACTGTTGTATGTTTTGGCTATAAATAGCAAGCCAAACCAAGTTGTTTTCTCATCCCTTTCTAGCATAATTACATACATTCCTTCTCTCTAACATTTCTAACTTAGTTTCATATCATTATAGTGATCCTCTTTTGTAGCAAAGAAGATCAAGGCATATTCAAGATTCAACAAATAGTTGGAAGTCTTGTTTGTTTTGTTGTTGTATGATCTAGTATTGTTCATACATCATTGTTATACCAAACTATTATAAACTTGTGAGTGTGAGTGTTAGTATTTTAGTCCTTAAAATACATTGTGTGTGGGAGTGGTTGTACCCTTGGAAAAAACTCGACATCTAGCTTAGTGTCGGAAATAGTGTGTGCGAAGTGTAAAGGTTTCTCCACGGTGAAAGGAGCTTGTTGACTAGTGAAGTTAAACTCTCGAGTTGGAGACTCGGGAGTGGAGTAGGGCAAGGAAAAAGAGTCCTTATAGACGAACCACTATAAACAACTTGTCGTGGTTTGATTGTTTCTTTCTATATTTACTCTTTATATATTGCTTGCATATTGTTTCATATCTTTGATCAATATCAATTGATCATTACAATAAGTTTCAAAACAAAGTTTTTAATCGGTAAACTATTCAACCCCCCTTCTAGTTTTCCACAACTGGTACCAGAGCCTTATTGCTCAAGAATTTCTAAAATATATTTTATTTAATAAACTTGAAACGATCCATGAATTCCGAAAACTTTAAAGAAGCGCAATCTATGCAAATACCACCACTCTTTGAAACCAATGGATTTATCTATTGGAAAAACCATTTTGAAACATATGTACAGTCAAAAGATATAGATATTTGGTTTTTTATAATTAAAGGAGACTTTAGTTCTACAACAAAAGATATTTCTATTGATGATCAAAAGATATTAATAGCTAGAAATAATAAAGCTAAAATGATGTTTTATAATCCTTTACCTAGAAAAGAATATGAAAAAAAAAATTATGTGTGAAACCGCAAAAGAGATTTGGGAATCTTAGATTATTACACATCAAGGAAATTCACAAGTCAAGGATGTAGGATCATACATAATATATTGTTTGATGATTCGGGTGGTTTAGGGAGATGATTAAACAAGTGTGCCATGTTTAGAGAGTGAAAGAGATGAGAGAAAGTTCTTGAGAGAAAGTAAAACACAAAATGGAAGGTTAGATTAAGAGCTTCACCCTTCCAAGGATGGAAGGGTATTTATAATTCTGAGACTAAACGCCCTCTTGTCGGGTGTGGATCGGAGCATACAAGGGTAAAGATCCGTCCTTCCTCCACGGTGTTACTCTAAACTAATCTACGCTAATAACTAACTAATTAACTACTACATAACGTAAATAATGATATGTCTACGAGCTAACATATGCTAGACTATAGTTGGGGTGACCAACACTTCCTTATGGAATTTTTAATTCCTAACAAAGGATAAAAAAAATTGATCTTCTTGTTCAACAATATGAACAATTTGTTATCCCTGAAGATGAAACCATTGATTGTGGATTTGCTCGCTTTAATACTACTATTACTTCTCTTAAAGCACTTGATGAATCTTTTCGTCGTAAGAACTTTGTCAGGAAATTTCTTAGAGCACTCCATCCGAAGTAGAGAGCTAAAGTAACAGCTATTGAGGAATCAAAAGATCTCTCAATAATGTCACTTGACGAGCTAATCGGAAACCTCAAAGTACACAAAATGGTGATGGAGAAAGATTCGGAGATCATCAAAGGAAAAAGAGAGAAAGTCAAATCCGTTGCTATAAAGGGAAGAACGGAATCTAGTGATGATGATGAATCTTGATCCGGTAGTGAAGATGGGGAGTATGCTATGGCCGTTAGAGATTTCAAAAAGTTCTTTAGAAGAAGAGGAAAGTTCGTAAGGCAACCCCGATATGAAAAGAAGCCATTTCGAAAAGACCGAGATGACAAAAGAGGAAAAGGTGAAAGGAAGTGCTTTAGATGCGGTGATACAAGTCATCTAATAGGAGATTGCCCAAGCCACCTAAAAGCAAAACTCAACTAGCTTTTGTAAGTGGTGCTTGGAGTGACGATGAGGATGATGAAGAATCAAGCAAGGATGAGATCGCTCTAATGGCACATGAATCAAATGAGGTACATTCGACTCATCTCACTCTTCTATTGATGATGACACTTTGCAAAACAATATAATCAATTGTGTGAGCTTAGCTTAAAACTCATAACTAAAAACAAGTTTTAAAGACTAAAAGGAATTTTAGAAAATGAAATTTATGATTAAAAGAAAAGGCAAAACGATTAGAAAAGGGAAAGCAAATGACGATGATTGCAAATCATGTCAAGAGCTTAGTCTTGAAATAGAAAAGCTAAAACTCACACAAGAAGTTCTCATCGAACATAACTCTAAGTTTAAAAGGTTTAACAAAAATATTGCTTGCACCGATGAAATAGTTAGAATTCAAAAAATACCAGGAAACATGAATGGACTAGGTTTTAATGAAGTATTAATTCTAAATAGTCAAACTAAAACGGCCGAAAAAGATAAACAAATTGTCAAAACTGCTAAAGATCTGACACTGACGACGGACCCAAAAATAGGGTTCCGTCCGTTGAAAAATTTGGTGTCGTGGGAACTGTAGCAGGACATAATGTTTGCAATACGGACCGTAGTGAATTTGTCAAGGTAACAAAGAAAACCAAGGATATTGTTAAACTAAAACCTGCTGTTACATTAGGAGTAGGACTTGCTAGAAATGAATTTAGATCTAAAACTACTCAACAACGGCCTAAAACACCTATTGCCAAACGCCCCTTTCGCAAGAGCAACCACAACATACAACCCAACTATCAACATGACGGTTGGAATCAAAAATTTCTTAGACCATATCAAACTCCAAATTACATGCCATGGAACCCTTACCCATCATTTCCATACATGAACCAAGTAAATGGTATGTTTAACCCAAACGGACCTATGAGATATTGGGGACCAAATGCTTGAGTTATTTATGTCATAGGTATGCTTGAAAGTTGGATTAGAACCTGATGAATGGATAAAAGATAGTGGATGCTCAAGACACATGACGGGCAACAAAAGCCTCTTCTCAACATACAAAGAGTATGACGGAGGTAATGTCACTTTTGGTAGCAATCTCAAAAGCAAAATCATTGGCAAAGGTACGATCGCTCATAAATCCCTAACTATTGAAAATGTTGCTCATGTCGATAGGTTAGGATTTAATCTACTTAGTATTAGCCAATTATGTGATGTTGGGAATTGCAGATTTGAAGATTACAAAACCACAAGCAAGAATGAAGAAAGAAGAAACAATGAGGGTCTTAATAGTAATATTTAATAGTAGCTTTTCTAGTAAGCTATGTTTAGGGTTCTCATGTAACCTCCTTCTACTATATAAAGAGGGTAGGCGTCTAGGGTTTAGGTATCACTTTCATTAATCCTTTTCATTTCATTTCATAGTAGACATCTCCTAATGAGAGTCTAATTAACGCATAGAGCATCTAGTAGTTGTAGTAGTTAGTAATTTTTATATTCAATAAAGAAAACCTTATTAGTGATGTTGATTGTGTTATTACTATTCCGATGTGCATTCAATCAATCAATGTTACTCACACCCTAGTTGAGTCCTGATTCTTGGATTCTACAATTGGTATCAGAGCCTCGTGGCTCTTGATCTAGGGTTGATAAGGTTTTCCTGTAATTAGGGTTTATGCAGCAGTTATGAAAATAAAAAGAGGTAGCAGGAAGAGTCGGTGACATCAAAGACTGGAGGGACAGCAGATCTGAGTACTGGTTATTCATTTATGATTCTTTTTGTTGGTCACGTGTAATTATAATTCTGGTATTTCGTTTATCACTTATTTGTACAAGGTTATTTGAATTAAGGTAACCTTGTACTGAATTTAATTATACTGGTTGATTAGTCAGTATAATGTTCGAGTGATTTTTTTTAACCCATGTTTTCAAGATCTATGTTTGATTGGTCAAAGATAAAGTGTTTCATTTGACTTGACCAATAGATGGGTATATTTGTGGGCGATGGGTATCACGTGGGCATGAATTGTTTATATTGATCTCTTTGATTGGTGGTATTCATGTGGGATCAAATTACATGGACTGCGTATTTAAATTGATGATTATATGGTACCACGTGTGTTGGTCATTCGAATTGATGGGATTTGATGTTATTGTTATGGTAGTCTCGTGATTAGCTCGTTAAGGGATGGTCACGTGGGTTCCTTACTTCATTTTCTACTGATATTGGTCCCCCAGCAGAAATGGTTCCCATTGGTTTCAATTTTGCTATTTGATTACATGAGACAAGATCACGTGGTGGTCCCCATGTTCACGTTAATGCTGTCACGTGAGGCATGAATATCTTCATTGCTGCTGATTTCATTGATCCCACGTTAACTGCTTAATAACGAGAGGTATGATGCCTGGTCCCCACTATTTTATTGGGCGTTGATTATGTGATGATTTGTATCTCTCGGCACTGTGGGTCCCTTGTACTTTTAACTGCAACAATGGTGATTAGGTATTGTTTGTATATTATGAATACCGGTAAACGATGGTTTATAATGGCAGCGTGAGAACTTAATTCTGGTCGGATAACATTTATACTGTTCATGATCGGTTGTTGTACATGTTTATTCCAGTCTTGACAGTTGTTCTTCTAATGTTTTACTAGTCTTGGTAAGTTGAATTTTAATTCAACAATGAACCCTAGTAATTAACATACTTTCGGCTTGATTTGATGTTTCTACTGGCTGCATATTTTGATTCGTATTGGTTTCTACTGACCGGTTTCTGCTGATAGTATCGTTCTTTGCGATCGGTTCCTCTCCGATATTGGTTCATCTTGGTCGGTTCCTGGCGATTGATTTGGTTCTACTTGGTAATATTGGTTTCTGGCGATCGATTCTTCTTTGGTTATTCGGGTTCTATTGGTTGATCAGTGCGTGTCTTATCATATCTCAAAGTGGCGGGAACACTTTTGAGATAACTTGTTCATACTTTAATGGTGTGACAAAGACTTGATAAATCTAGCGAAGGGGTGAGATCTATAGATTAAAAGTACTTAATGCGCACATTTGCTAACACTTTAAGGAGTTACGTTATAGTACTTAGTGTTAGTGAAGGGGTGTGATCTACAGATTGAAGGTGCTTAATGCTCACATTTGCTATCACTTTAAGGAGTTACATTATAGTGCTCAATGTCTCATATTATTTGAGGATTTATCAAGATTTGGAGTCACATAGATAGTGCAAGATATAAGACGCCTATGTTGGTGTTTCTATTGGTTCTCCGTTCCTACTGGTAGAATATGTTGATTATGCTGCTGATTTGATTTTTCTGTTGCTATGCTTTATTTCTTTTGTTGTAGTTAAAAAAAATTCGAGATGGTTAGTATAATTTTAAGGGGAAGCTTATGGTTTATATACTTACCATCTACATGCATCACTTGAGGGGAAGGGTCTAAGAGTTGCACAAGACCCCTATTAGAAAAAGGGGAAGAAGATTCATAGTGTACAGCTTATTATTGTGATGACATGTTTTAGCATTGTTTCTTTATACATGTTGTTTTGTTTTATCAAGAAACTGGAACTTAACCTAGTCAAATTACAGTTTAGGGGAAGATTGTTGGGAATTGCAGATTTGAATATTACAAAACCACGAGCAAGAATGAAGAAAGAAGAAACAATGAGGGTCTTAATAGTAATATTTAATAGTAGCTTTTCTAGTAAGCTATGTTTAGGGTTTTCATGTAACCTCACTCTACTATATAAAGAGGGTGGGCGTCTAGGGTTTAGGTATCCCTTTCATTAATCATTTTCATTTCATTTCATAGTAGACATCTCCTAATGAGAGTCTAATTAACGCATAGAGCGTCTAGTAGTTGTAGTAGTTAGTAGTTTTTATATTCAATAAAGAAAACCTTATTAGTGATGTTGATTGTGTTATTACTATTCCGATGTGCATTCAATCAATCAATCTTACTCATACCCTAGTTGAGTCGTGATTCTTAGATTCTACATGTGATAAAAAGTATAAAGTACTATTTGAATAAAATGGTAGTAAAATACTAAAAGATGGTATCACCATAGCTAAAGGAGTTAGGAAAAATAACATATACATCATGAAAATAGATAAAAATCTAATGACAAACTTTGCCTAACAACCTTAGATGATAACTCGCTGCGTGGCATAGCGATTAGGTCACGCTAATATGAGACTCATCCAAAACCTATCCTCAAAGAGCTAGTTAGAAACCTACCAAAATTAAAATATGACCAACATTTTTGCGCTTGCAAAATTGGCAAACAAACTCATAGTAGCCATAAGGCTAAAAACATGGTGTCCACATCTAAGTGCCTAGAGATTTTGCATATGGACTTGTTTGGTCCATCCGCTATAAGAAGTTATGGAGGCAACCTATACACCTTGGTCATAGTAGATGATTACTCAATGTTCATGAGGAAAACTAGAAGGGGGGTTGAATAGTTTTACCAATTAAAACTTCCTTTTAAACTATTTAGATCGACTTGTGTCAATCTATTTGGTTGTGTGTATTGGATATTGATAAACAAGCATATAAAGATATGTAATGAAAAGATAAGAGTAAAAGCACAAAACCACAGCAGTATTTATAGTGGTTCGCTACAAGGACACCTTCCTTGCCCTACTCCACTCCCAGTCACCTACTCGAGGTTCAGAAACACTACACCAATCTCCTTATGGCGGAGAAGCCTTCACAGCGTCGCCTACCCTTTTTCGGTGCTAGGCTAACCACCGGGTTCTTTCACTCAAGGTGAACCAAACCTACACAACCGCCTACCCTTTATAAGGTACTAGGCTAAGTACCTAGTTCTTTCACACCAAGGTGAACTACACCTTCACAGCGTTTCCTACCCTTTATTAGGTACTAGGCTAAGTACCTAGTTCCATTGCAATGGAGGAACTACTACCACACTACACCAACGACTAATCCCAAAGGAGATCTACTCCTTTACAACATCATCAAGGACATCAATATCCTTGGATCTAATGCTAGTCTATCTAGTACATCGAAACACACCATATCGAATGTACATCTAAGGCACCTTTCGTTAATGCCTTTGACTAGATCTACAAGACACCTTTCACTAATGTCTTGTGTCTTCACTTCGAAGCACCTTTCACTAATGCTTCTTGTCTTGACTTCTAAGCACCTACCACAAGTGCTTATGCTATATACGATAGATACTCTTCACTAATATCTTCGTCATGACACTTGAGACACCTTTCACTAATGTCTTCAACACTACACTTCTTTGAAGAAATAAATGAATCATCAACAAGAGGACTTGATAGCCTTGATGATGAGGAAGCTTGGCAACTCATGGACTTGAGCTTGCTCGACTTCAAAGGTGGTGATCTTGCCTTTAAGAGGAACCTAAAGATCACACAAAAATAAAGCGCAAACATAGATCTCTTGGATTTAAGGTTAGTGAGATTTAACTCGGGGAGAAAGTGTGTTAGAAAGGGTGAGTAATAATGAAGAAATGGCTCACTATTTATAGAGGAAAAATCCTACTATTCCGGATCCCACGGATCCTACCACAGGATCCGGCTAGCACAAAGCTAGGGATCCGTGGAACATCCTCTTTGCCCATGGGTATTTTGGTTATGGGTCATGGGTCATGGGTTGAACCATGGATCTTTGGCTAGATACAATGTATCTTTGAGTGCAATGCACTTAGTCACTTAGGTATGGGTTGATCCATGGGTCTATGGATATTATCCATGTATGATATAAGCATGATGTCATGCAATGGGTTATGGGTCAAGATCCATGGGTTATGGGCTTTGGCTTGTACCCAACTACATTCAATGTATTTACCCAATGGGTTGTGATACTTAAGTTTCTACCCATTTATAATACCCAATATACTACATACTAGTTATGTGTATATTTTACCCAAATATGTAAACACTAGTTGTTGTACATATGTATTACTAAATCATAAAATCACTTATACTTATTTTAGTGTTTTATGTGAAAATGTGAATATGTTAGAAACTATTAGTTCAAACCATTTACGTATTTTATTTGTTTCGTTAACATGATTTCGTTTGTTATTGACAAAACATTAGAAGATCGTAAAATATAAATAAGCGTTTTACGACATATGTATTAACAATCTCCCCTTTTGTTGATGACAAAACATAAAATTATTTTAACAAAAGCTAAAATTAGTAAAGTTTGAATTTGTAGTTTTACTTTCTTCTCCCCCTTTTTGTCGAAACAAAAAAGTGTTTGAAGAAAAGCAACACATCGTTTTTAAGAAAAAAAAACATGTGAAAGAAATAAAAGTAAAAAGAAATAGAGAGCAAGTAACGGGAAAGGATATCGTCGTTACTCCCCCTTAATGAGTCCATCCCTAAGTAAGGGCGTCAAGAAAACTAATTCTAATCTAGTTCATTTGCAATTAACTTTTGCAAAAGATTACGTCTATGTGACTGGTGTGCTCCCCCTAGATGATTGCAATTATGCAACGGGAAGTCATGAAATATAAATCTAAGATTGTAAGTAATTTGCAATGTATTGCTTTGACATAAAGCTCCTCCTAGCTTTAGGATGTCAAAGTCTTCATGTGTAAATTGAATAACTACAAAACAAAGATTAGAAAGCAAGTATAATTCACAATTTCCTGCAAATGTGATTTAAGTTAGTAGAAAGAAAACTTTATGTCTCACGGATCCCACGGTTCCCTCTAGTAGGGATCCGTCTAGCAATCTTGAGGATCCGTAGTAGTGATTAATTTCGATAATGGTGATATAACAAGTAATGTTATCACAAAAATGAGATATGAATACAAGGTAATCATATGCTCAGAAAAATAACAAGTAACATGTAATTCCATTTAATAAAACAAGAGTTATGATATACATGACTCTAAAAATAAGAAAATAGACAATACATGACTAGGAATTTCTAGACTAGCTAACGCTTGATGCTAGGACACCACTGAAATCTTCTAGCTCAAGTTTTGTTTAGGTTTAATCTCATCAAAACGTTCGAGGAGATGATAGAACATGAAACGTTGGTCTTCTCGTACTTCATGTATCAAACTTTCAACATGTTGACAATGATAGCAATCTTTGTCATGGCTAGGTAGTGGTGGTGGAAGAAATGAAATGGCTTGATGCGAAGGATCAAGTGAAGCGGCTTGTGGAGCTTCAAGCGATGGAGGGATTGGTGGAGGTACATTTGAGAATGACTCGACCAAGAATGATGGTGGTGGTAGAAGTGTCAACTTCCATATGATCGGGTGGTTGACTTTGATGATTTCTCATAATCCAAATGGGATTATATGATGGAAAGCGGCGAAAAGGAAGCGGAGCAAGTGTTGACTCAACACCTTGATTTTGAACCATTATTCCTCTAATGAGGAGAATGTTGTCGGTGAAGCGGGTGAGGCGGCCTAGGAGGCAAGTCCTCTAAATTGTAGAGGTGTGGTGATGATAGTGGGGATGTAAATGAAATAGCTCTAGGAACCAATGGTGATGGTTTAGTGGAGATAATATTGTTTGGCCTAGGAGGTATGGTGGTGTTTGGCATTGGTATTTTTGTGGGTACTATCCTTTTAGGAATTGGTTTGATTGGATGAGGGAGGATCCTATCATTTGTTGGCTTGACCGGAGATGATTCGGTTGAAGAGATTTCGTGTATAACACGAGCCTTTTTCATGAGTGGTTCTTTGGTGGATAAGTTACTACTTGGGGTTTTCCTCATGATGAGATGATTTCCAGAGGTTGCAAGAGCTAAAAGTTAGGATGAGAGTGATGACTATGGAGGTTCTAACAAAGTGGTTTATAAACCAAGAGATTTGGCAAGTGCATTTAAGCCTTAAGCCACTAGAGTTCATTGGAATGTGATGATTAACATGCACAAGAGTTAACCGAGGTTGTCTTGATCTAGGAATTCATTTAAGATGAGATGGAGTGTTTGAGTTAGGAAGATGAGTTGAAATGATTGTTTTAGCAAGATTTGACATAAAGCGTCATCCGGATCCCACGTTCCTTCCTTAGAGGATCCGTCTAGGCTAATCCTAGGGATCCGACTTTCAGATTATGAAAGAGTGGAAATGATGTTTCTAAGATCTAATACCTATATCATCTTGAGTGTTTCAGTCCTCCTAAGTGTTTTAAATAAAGGGGTGCTTGAGTACTTGAAGGTAATGAATGATGTAGCTAATGATTGTTATTTATGGAAGTATTTGGCACTTTCAAGAGTACCAATGGATGAGCAAGGATGAAACTAAAGATTTAGAGTGTCAATTGAAGCTAAATAATCCTAGAGATCAGGTTGTGTCATAGGATAGTGTTTTTAGAAAGTATCCTAGAAGCTTTGAGATGGGAAAACTAGATTTTGATCAACTTTGATCAATTTTGAGGTGAGGATGATTTATGATCAATTTTGGTCATAATCGAAAGATTTCTAAGACTAGATGTGAGGGATCAAGTAAAAAATGAAGTGTGAGTTTAAGAGCGGAAGAGTAATGGATTAAAAACGAAATGGTAGATCTACAAGCTTCTTAGAGTGTGATCTAGGTGAGTTATGTAGAAGATCAACCTATCTTGATAAGGACTTAATTTACCTTAAGACACTATGTTTAGCTTAGTGTGAGGTGTTCTAAGGATATGGTTGAAATATAATGCTTGCAATTGCATTTTCTGTTTGCCGGATCCCACGGTTCCCTAAGTGTAGGGATCCGTCTAGCACAATCTTTGGGATCCGCCTATCTGCTTAGCAGGACCTTTACTAAAGGTATGCAATGATCTTGACAATGCATTATATCTCAAGGATAGTCTAAAAGGAGTTCTAATACTAAGATATCAAATGTAAGATGTTTTATTTCATGAAAGAAATTGGATTACATTGATAGAGCACGAATACAAGAGAGTTGATCCTATTTTGGAATACTACTAGGTTTCTTGAGTGTTTTCGCTAGGAGGATCATTATGTGATTGATGAGTGTTGGTGGAATCAAGAATGAAGAAAGTCTTCACGAAAGATATGTTTAGCGGTTCCATCATCTTGTTCACAAGTACGTACAACGGACTTTGAAATTGAGGATGGAAGTGCATAACATTATGATAGAGGCGTGTCAAGAACATTCCATAAGGGATGAGTTTATTCTTTGAGCCTTGAAGATTTGCAATTACCTTGCGAAGAAGTAGGCGGATTGTATGGTTGTTGTGTTAGCAAGCGATTACAACATGTGAGCACAACAAGCGGGAAGAATTTCTCGATTTCCCTAAGACTCCAAACATTTTCACGTGGGATGAGTGCAAGAGGCTTGTACTCTTCTCGGATATCCGTGGTAAAGATAATGTTTGGATCAAGTAATATGGTCGAGGTTTGCATATTATGCGATTTAAATCTTCCGGAGAGGGTATGTGTGAACAATATGGACTATTTTCTTCACGAAAGTTGAAGAGAATCAAGAGACCAATCTTGGTGAAGCACATTGTCCATGATTTAGAATCCGGAGGATGTGAGCAAAATGCCCAAGGGTTAGAGTGAACTTTTGGTTTTGATATAAAACCAAAAGATGAAGAGCGATCCTCGTTACGAACAAGCTCGACTTGACGGAAGAATTCCATTATGAACCTTGGACATATCTTCTCGTTGATTTCAAGAAGACATTCTAGTCCTATGGCTCGGAAGGAGATATTGATACCTTCTTCGAATTGTAGAGAGGTGTCTACAATAAGTCCTTCATGGAAGTGACGGTTTTCAAGATTATTGAACCCACGGACATGATTGCCAGGTATGTTGGGTTCGAGAGAGATGTTCGGAGTGTAGACGCTAGTGAGTGAAAACTCAAACTCATATTCATGCGTCATAGTTGAACCTATAGAAATGATGGGTTAATGAGAGGTGATGTTTATGGTCGGCCTATAATTATCTAACGTTTTTATTAGATTTTTATTAACAATGGTTTTTAAACAAGAAAGACACTTGACTCACTTATGGTTTTGACATTCTAGTGGAGTATTACTTCTAGAAGAAAATGGTTTTAATTTGCATGAAAAAGCGTTCTCCGATGGGACGGATCCCACGGTTCCTTTTCAAAAGGGATCCGCTAGTATAACTTCGGGATCCGTGGATCTGTAGTAATAAAATGCAGTTTGATAAAACATAGGTTTCTGGTTTTATACCACGAGAAGTGTTTCATCCTACATTTTCTTTTAGCATGCATTCATGACTTCTAATGTATCACGAAACACATAAATCACAAGAAAATAAATAATAACAAAGATAACAAGATTATTAGTAATATTGCATTTCAATGCTAGGGATGATACAAAGGATTGGGTATATGATCATAATGTAGATTAACAACACAAAGTAAATGTCTCCATATGTGAACTTCATCATAGGGAACACAAGTGCGATGAGTGTTAGGGCGATGAGCACGAGTGCGATGTAAACCATGTTGATGGCGGATCTTCTTGGTTTCGGTTGAGATGGAATGAGGAGGAAGATGAAGTTTTTGAGTGAGAGAAATTTTGAAATTGGAATATTTGAAAAAAGTGAGGATTTGATAGATAGGTCGACGGTGGGAGTTTTTATAGGGAAGGAGGAATTTTGAAATTCATGTTTTGTTTTATTGTTGGTGATCATGCTAAACCAACAAGTCTAATCACACAAGCTAGCCACTTGTGAATGGCTAACCGTAATAGACTTAAAGCGCTTAAAACACAAATACAATGAAGTCTGGAGAATACAATGAATTCAGGTCGTTTAGTCCCACGGAGACTCGATGGTGTGTCAAACGATTCGAGATGATGGAGTGATCACTAAGGATAGTGATCAGTAAAGTTTTGATTAGAAATATTACACTCTTGATTGCTTGGAAAGGAATTGGAAGCAGAATAGAAAAGCACAACAATCGGATGAAAGAAGCGTGGCGTAAATTTTAAAAACTACGTTATCGTATAAAATAAAAAGTGAAAACTAAGAAATAAAAGACCTAAAAATATGAAAATAACATTTTGAAATCCTAAAATAAAAGAAAATTTTTAGAAAAAGAAAATTATTTTACAACTAATTATTTAATTATTATTAATTAAAACCTATTTTAACTATTTAATAAATACTCTAAAATAGAAGAAAATGCAAAATAAGGCTAGAAAAATAAAATTATTATTGAGAAAAATCTAAAATATTATAAAACTTATTTTAAAATTAAAAATATATTTTCACACTTTTTATCTAATTATTACTAATTAATTATTATTTAAAATACACTTAAATACTAGAAAATATAAAATAAAACTGGAAAATGAAATTTTAATTTGGAAAAATCTAAAATATGATAAAACTAATTTTAGAACTGAAAAGATATTTTTATGCTTTTAATTATTTATTACTAATTAATTACTATTTTAACTATTTAAAATTATAATAAATACTAAAAGATAGAGAAAATATGAAACTTTTCTAAAAATACTATATGATGATGAAAACTAAGAAAATAGAAAAACAAGATTTGCTTATTAATAAGATGAAAAGAAAAATCAAAAAGCTAAAACCTATTAAATAAACACTATCACCGATTTTTAATTGATCTTTTCTGGATTTTCTTTTGAAAACTACTTTACTACTCGATATTATGAAACTTTAACAAAGACAAAAATTTTACAAACTTAGAATAAGCTGTTTGAGGAGCTTATGAGCAAACAGTGGGCTTAAGAGCTTATTTTGTGGAAATAAGCTCAAACAAGCTTGCTAGCTGAAACAGAAGCTCAAAATAGATGCAAACAAGCTATTTGAATAGAAATGAAGCTAAGAGATACAAATAAGCACACTGAAAAGCTATTAAAAAGGTAATAAGCACTTATTGACAACACAGAAATGGGACAAACTTAGAGCTTATTGCAGCCCTACTAAACAAGCTTCAAAATGAAAACAAGGCTTGATACTTCAAGATGGCCAGTTGGCTACCCAAATAACCAAAGATCACAAGATTTGACCAACAAATAAGCTCGTGCAAGCTTATCAAGATTGTACCATTCATCGTACAGGCACTTTTTCGCAACGGTATCCACAAAAAGCTAGAAAATAAGCACTTAACAAGTCGATTCCAAGAGATCTAGTATTTTATATTTTTGTTTAGCAACTCGATCTTTAATATCCCAAGAGCTTTTAAGCTAAAACTCGAGATTAAACTCACACTAAAATTACCTTTTTATTAACGACCACCAGTTGGAAATTTTGACTTTTCTTAAAAACAAAAGTTGACTAATATGAACTTTGAGTGATCCTAAGCAATCGATTATGTTATGTTAGGTTGAAATAAAACTTGTTTGATCAATGATAAAATTTGTAAACACAAAACAAGATCAATGATCATGCAATCCAAACGGTGAGCAACCAAGAAATGATCAAAAGAGATTTTGACTTTTGTTTAGAAAAGATAGGTTTCTTGATCGATATGAGTTATTATACACTTATGTGACACGAGCAATCACAAACAACAACACAAACAATATCTATTGCGGTCTAAGCAAGCAAATCCAAACACCCTTTACTTATTTGTTTTGATGATTTTCAAAGCAAATCATAGATTTAAACCATGAACTTGACTCATAAACTTAGATTATCATATATTAGGACTAAACAAACATGAAACAACAACAATAACAACATAAAACCAAGAATCTAGACCTAAGCTAGTTTAATCATTAAAATGAAATTTTGTTAACTACTATTTTAAAAGAACAAGAAACCGATATTAATGATTAATTACACTTAACTAAAGCTAATGAACATAAAAACACAAAGATTCAAGCTACTAACTAATTAAAGCAATGAATTGCAAAAATTAAACCAAAGGCTTACAAATGCTTCCAAGCTTAAACCGAGAACAAGAACCAATGAACACCCCTATTAGCTTACCACTAAGCTTCTAACCTAAGGCCATCCATAATTCACCTTTGCTCCATTGTGAATGCCATTTCAAGTGATTTTGATTTTTCACTAATTAATTTGTATTTTGGTGATTTTCGATTTTGCTTCTAAACCGAATTTTAGTGTTTCTAATAGCTTAGAAAAGCTATATGGGAGCTTATGTGACTTACTTAATCCAAGATAACATCTTAAAACAACAATTGATTCATATGAGATTTTGAGATTCAAAGCGCATAAACCGAAATTTAACTTGATACTTGGATTGAGGTTTCACAAAGCTTTATTATAACATAAGAACTTGAAATCTGAGTTTTAAGATTAAAACATACACTGAAATTGAAAATTAAGCTAAAAAGACTTAGAAATTTAAAGATTACACTAGATGATGTGATACATTCCATCTCAGCTCCACTTTATAGACTTTTATGAATCTCTGATGACTTCTGATTGTTTCCCACCAAATTCCAGCCCTTGATCTCTAACTCATCAAAACCGTCCACTTGGATTTTTGGCGCCAAATTCTTCAAGGCGGTTTTGCTATTAATGGAGTTTGGTTTCAATAAATTTAAGGTTTTGGTGTTAGTGGAGGTGGAGGGACAAGGTGGGGGAGGTTGAAGAAAAATGGAAACCTGCTGGTTTTGGAGAATCGAGGTGGGAGAGGTAAGTGAGCAGTGGAGGCGGTTTCTTTGCTGTTTGACTTTCGTTGACCCGTGGTTAATAATACAAAGGGGTCGGGTCAAGGGTTTGGGCCACCGGTAAGGATTGGTTGGGCCTAGTTTGTGTTTTGGATTTGGTATAATATAAGGGTCCGTTTGTTGTTTAGTTAAGCACAGGACCAAACATGTAATTCCACCAAACTTGAGGGACCGAACTTGATGCTTTTTCCAATGTTATTACAAGGACCAAACTTGACAACTTTGATAGTACAAGGATAACTTTGCATAAAATTCCATTTTAAAATACCCAGGACTACTTTTGCAATTTTCAAAGTTTAAGGACCTTTTACGTCATTTGACCAAAAACTCATTCAAGGATTATTTTGATAACTTAGAATACTTCAAGGACCTTGAATGATATTTTCTTGATTTTTGAATTCGAGGACTAGATTTGACAATTTTTTAAAACTTGGGGACTAAAGCGCCAATTTTGCAAACTTGATACATTTTTCATCGATTTTGATCTTTTGCATTTAAAACACATAAAACAACGATTTGTGATATTTTGATCATTTTGATGTGTTTCGAGTGTTTTCGATGATTTTGCGCTTTAAAGGTATAAAAATGATGAGTATTTAGACACTCATCAATCACATCGAGATATTCTTAGTCCCTCAGCAATGATTTAGATCTTTAATGGATTTTAAAACTCTTTACCAAAAGCCATCACTCGGGTAGCCAAATGTTTTGATTCAAGTAAGAACCTTGTACTGATAACCAAATGATTTTGAGCAAATCATAAGTCGTAACTGATTTGATTTGTCTTTACCGAGCCGTTTGCTCGGACTAGCCAACTCTTAGATAAATTATCGAATTATCTTTGGTGAGTGAATACCAATTATGGATTTTCCATCGCCTTTACCACAAGCCATAACCTCATGGGCTAGTAACTCTTCACTTTTTAGGATATGGTGAGTTGAGAACTATACAATTTTGGGCAAATTGCAAGCCATATAAACGGATTTGAGAAATCTTTCTAAGAGCCGTTTACTCTGGATTAGCTAATCCTTTTGTCTTCTGAGATATGGCGGATGATAACCAAGTGAGTAAGTGAAAACAATTACTTCAAAAGAAATTTTTGGCCAAAACAGGAATTAGGCGGATAATATATGAAATTAGTGAAATTCCCACACTTAGAAATGAATATTGCCTCAATATTCAATCACCGTGATTATCTTAGAAACAAAGAACGTAAAGGAAATACTACGCCATTATTATGAAAGATTTTTTTTTTTTTTTTTTTTTTTAGAACATGATTTTATATACAACGGTGGGAAACTCACGATTCGTTAAAATAAACACAAATATCAATATATCAAATTACTCGTGAAATTGACAAATCAACCTTTAGGAAAAAGGTTAACGTGCAAACCTCACGAATGTGATAAAGTGATACCGGAAAGTGATTTCCCGGGTGGGTATCCAACGAGGTGTGAAATTGACGGCTTGATGAGTTTCGTGATAAGGACTTGAATTGGTTAAGCGAATTTTTGGAATTGCGATTCGTATTCTACAAAATAAAGAACGGAAATGAAAATAAAGCATGTAAAACAAAGCAAACACTAAATAGACTACTACTAAGCCTAAGAAACAATAAAGCAAAGCTAAATTACATCCTAAGGTATTCAAACTAAAAAGCGAAACCCAGAACGCATCGAGCCTAAAACGTGAGAATAATGAAATTTAAGGCCTCACGGTGCAAAACCAATTTTCCTACGTTCTACATGACCAAAAATAATTTTAGGAAAAAGCGGAATATTTTTGAGTTTTAATTTATTTATTACTAATTAAAAACTAATTTAAACTAAATTAATTATTAAAAATACTAAACATTTTAAGAAAATTCTACAAAAAATACAGAAAATACTTTGAATACCAAGGAATCTAATAAAAATATAAAAAAAACTACACTAGTGATTATTGAAGCAGGCTGTTAAGTAAGCAAATAGGTTAATAAGCTAGAACTAAAAAAAACTGGTTATATATAATTAAGGTGCAAGATCAATCACAAAAAGGCCCAAGGGCTTATTGGTAGTGGAGGGTGTGTTCTGAGGCGTGGACTACTGGGCAGGAGGTCTTGGGTTCGAATCCCACCTCCTCCTTATGCTCACTTATTTATTTGATTTTTGGCTTTTGGAAATTAACAAATAAGTAACTCTAACTAATTGTTAAATAATTAAAAGTGCAAAATATAAACAAAAGGACCCCAAGAACAGTTGGGTTTGTGGTGCAGTGACTGTTTGTGGGTCTGCAAGTCCTGAGTTCGAATCCCACTTCCTTCCCTTTTTCGCTTATTTTTCTTTCTTAACTGAAACTTAAGTTCAAAACAAGAATTTTTTTTCAAAGACTTCACTTACAAACTGCAAAATAAGCTATTAGGAAAACAAAAACTAAAGAAAAACTTGCTTATGGGCTGTTTGGGACAGGGGATAACTAAGGGATTAAAGGCTATCAAAGAAGCTTGTAAAAGCTAGATCCTATGAAAATTAATCTATAACATACAATGAGCATCTAAGGGAACCTAAGGGAGGACAGAAATAAGCTAAAAGGAAAACATCAAACGGAAAAAAAAAAAGCTACTGATTGGCCTGCACAGTTGCTGTTTACTGTTGCTGGACAGAGTCAAAATGGGTACTTTGTGCTTAAGAATAAGCACTAAGAAGGGTTCTAAAATCCTAAATAAGCCTACACATATAAGTACTACACTACAATGATCCAGAAAAAAGCTAAAAGGGCAAGTAGTGGGCCCTTGACAGCTTATAAATAAGCTGTCAAGGTGGTGTTTGGGCTGCTGAGGGCTGCTACTAAGGGGCTGTTTGGACAACTAAAGACACAACAAGCAAAAATAAGCCTACAAAAAGTTGAACTATCCTAATCTAATTTACCTAACAAGTTATAAAGGGACTCTAATAAGCAATAATTAAACATCAAATAGCTGGAAAATGAAATGAAACAGGTCTGCTGTTTTGCCACTGCTACAGGGGTGCTTTTGGGAGTAACACCAGCCAACGATTAAGCTCCTATCTAGCTCACAAAGACAATCCAAAGGCTGCAACAGATTTAATGGGAACTCATTCAAACAACTTATTTCGCAACTGAGACTATTACAACACTCTAGTTAACAACTATTACAACACTCTAGTTAACAACTATTACAACACTCTGTGACAGCATCCAAAAGAGAATAAGGGGGCAACTTTGCAGCTAATAAATAAGCTACAACCTGACTTCCAAAATACACATTAAGCAAAGAAATATACTATTCAATCATCTAACTTAATGTAGAACCAAAATCACGTCCTAAATCTAGTTCTACCCTATCTAAAATCAAGCTTAAAGTATGACAGTTAGGCTATTTTGACAGCAAAGATTGATTTTTTTTGAAAACTTATATCAAGTCTATTTAGCAAACTGAAAATGCATGTAATCTCTTAAACATCACTTACTTTGACTAAACTAAAACGCAACATGGGTCAAAACACGAATTTGACCCACAATCAATTCTATTCCAAACACTCACAGTGTGAAGCGGTTTTAAAAAAAAATGGGTTGAGACTCTTAAAACTTGACAAGAACAAGAATTTTTGCACTCCTACAAAATCTCAAAGAAGCTTAAAAAAAACTTCTCTCAATACTTAAACAACCTTGATAATGGTAATGGAAAAACAGATTCAAGGATACCTTTCTAAAAAATTCAAACTTATAATTAAAATGAGCTTAAATTAAAGACAATACATTAAATGTAAATTGCAGAAAATAAATTGAGGACTAGAACTTGGAAAAAATTCTAGACAAAATGTATACTGATCCTAAGAAGCCTATTTATACAGGAAAAGTAAAAAATGTCTTATTCTCTTTCTCTGTCTTGTGCTTCTTCTGTGAGACAAACCAATCAACAAACATCTTTGTGCTTCTTTCATATAATCCCAGCCGTTCAATTGGAAAGCACCTTGCATCTCAGCCTTAGAATTTCTACTTTTGTTGTTGAGGATTGCCACAGTGGCAAGGGTAACACGTGAAGGAGGGAGACATGTGAACGTTTGTTGGATTCTGGGATTGAAATAGATGGGGAGAGAGGAGGGAAAGTCTTGGCGCCATTTTCGGGTTATGGGTTTTATTTTGTGTTTCTTCTGGTTTGCTGGATTAAAGAAGGAAAGGGGAAGGGTAAAGGTATTTGAGGGTCACGGGATAGAGGGTTCAAAAGGGCAAGGGGGGTTCTAAAATGGGAAAGGTGAAGGGTCAAAATTGGTTGTATCAAAAGGACAATTTGGATATTTGGGTATCGGGGACGGGTGAAATGGTGATTTTGGTTTCGGATTAGGTTTTAAGGTTTGTTTTCCCTTGCTCACTCCAAAACGCGCGTCCGGCTCAAAAATGTAGAAAATCTATTCCGGCTCTGTCTGCATCTGTTTTTATCGATTTCATTGCGTTTTTCTCGTTTAGCTCTGCTTTTCAATCCTTTTGTACCGCAAGACACAAAACACACTTGAGGATATTTTAACATATATTGATCATATTTGGGTGTTTTGGTCATTTTTGAGGTCTTAGGCGGGTAAAAGCGATGAGTGAATAAGCACTCATCACTCCCCACACTAGGGTGGTGAAAGAGGGTAAGAAGACGTAAATATGGGTGAAAACCCATATGGTGCGTGCTAATGTTTTTGATTCCCGAGTCACTAGCTTAACTCGATCCCGCATTCATTGGTTCATGGGAAAGTTTGTAGATCCGGACAATCATGCGGGAATGTCCTCTCCAAAGTAGTGCTTCACCGATGACCATTCACTTTAAAATTAGGACCATCGGTTGAGATAACTCAACGGTACCATAGGGATAAACCTTAGCGATAGTGAATGGACCGGACCAGCGGGACTTGAGCTTTCCCGAGAAAATCTTCAATCTTGAATTGAAAAGAAGGACTCGATCACCAACGTTGAAAATGCGCTTGATCTTGAGTCATGAATCTTCTTTGTCTTTTGTTTATAGATCAAAGAGTTCTCGTAAGCTTGATCACGAAGTTCATTTAATTCATTCATTTGAACTTTTCTATGATCACCACCGTGTCAGATATCGAAGTTTGCATGCTTTAAGGCCCAGTAAGCCTTGTGCTCTAACTCAATCGGAAGATGACATGCCTTTCCGTACACTAACTTAGATGGAGTACACCGATGGGTGTTTTGTAAGTCGACGGAAGGCCCGAGTGCGTCATCCAACTTATCCGACCAGGGATGCACGATTTTCGCCTCTTGTCCTTTCAAGAATACTTTTAATACCACGGTTGAAACTTCCACCGCCCACTTGTTTGGGGTGGTATGCGATGAGAGACTGGTAACACCATACTTTGCATGACTCTTTCAAATTGGTCATTGCAAAAATGTGTACCACGATCACTAATTATTGCTCTCGAGTTCCAAACCCGCAAAAAGAGATTTCAAAAATTTCAAAACAACTCGGGCATCATTGGTGGGTAAAGCTTTTGCTTCACCCATTTTGACAGATAGTCAATGTACCACGGTATGTACTTGTTTCCACGAGACGAAGGAAATGGCCCCATAAAATCAATACCCCATATGTCAAATATCTCACAAACTTGAATGGTATTTTGTGGCATTTCATTTCTTTGAGATATATTTCCGTGACGTTGACAAGCGTCACGTGTTTTGACAAATTCGTGGGCATCCTTATAGATTGTGGGCCAATAAAACCGAATCAAATACCTTTTGGCGGTGTAGTTTGGACTATGATGGCCCCAGTTGGTCCGGCATGGCAAGTGAGAATGTCAATAGCTTCTGTCCATAAACACACCGTCGGATGACTTGATCCGCACAGATCTTGAATAAGAAAGGGTCGTCCGAAATAATGTTTAACATCTTTGAAGAATTTGTTACTGTTGGGTCGACATCCCTTTCACAATGAAGTTACTCGCATGGTAATTTGCAAAGTCAAGAAACCATGGGGTGGTAGAATTTCCACGAAAAGAAACCGCATTGAGTGTCTCGAGAGGAAATGTTTCATTTATTTCCTTTTCTCGAAAACATCTTGGTGAGGGTTTTCTAATCGTGACGATGATCGCTGACTAGATTCTCGGCTCCTTTTTATCACGATGATGATATCAAATTCTTGGAGGAGGAGAATCCAACGAAGCAATCTCGGCTTTGCATCTTGTTTTGCAAAGAGATATTTGAGAGTCGAGTGATCCGTATACACCACGATTTGGTCAAGATCAAATGCACGGCGAAACTTCTCAAATGCATACACCACGGCTAATAGCTCTTTTTGTGGTGGTGTAATGAGTTTGAGCTTGGTCATAGTTTTACTTGCGTAGTGAATAGGTCGAAATGCTTGTTTCTTCGTTGCCCTAAGAATGCACCGATAGCAAAATCACTTGCATCGCACATGAGTTCAAAGGGTAGATCCCAAATGAGAAACGAGAATGGGTGCCTCGATAGCTTTTTCTTCAATGTTTCAAAAGCTTCTATGCACTCGGGTGAGAAGATAAAAGGAGCATCCTTTTCAAGAAGATGGGTCATAGGTCGGGTGATTTTGGAAAATCTTGTATGAATCTACGATAGAAACCGGCATGACCTAAAAACTCCTAATACCTTTGACGGTAGTAGGATGAGGTAATTTAGCAATAACATCGACTTTGCTCTATCAACCTCAATCCCGTTCTTTGAAATTTTATGGCCAAGGACTATGCCTTCTTTGACCATAAAGTGACTCTTCTCCCGGTTTAGACAAAGATTGGTGTCTTCACACCTTTGAAGCATTTTTCTAAATGGGAGAGACATGTTTGAAAAGAATTCCCGATGACCGAGAAGTCATCCATAAACACCTCCATTGTTTCCCATCATGTCGTGGAAAATGGCCATCATACATCGTTGGAGCGTGCTGTGAGCATTACATAAGCCAAAAGGCATACGTTTGTAGGCAAAAGTTCCGTATGGGCGGTGAATGTTGTCTTCTCTTGATCCCGTGGATCAATGGAATCGAAAATAACCCGAGAAACCATCAAGGAAACAATAGTACTTGTTCCCTGCTAATCTCTCAAGCATCTGGTCCATGAAGGGTGGAGGAAAATGGTCTTTACGGGTGGCTTCATTTAACTTACGATAGTCAATGCAAACACGCCATCCCGTAACCAATCGAGTTGGAATTAACTCGTTATCTTCATTGTGACAACAAGAATGCCACCCTTTTTCGAACACAATGAATTGGGCTAACCCAAGGACCTGCGAGATAGGGTAAATCAATCCTGCATCAAGAAGTTTGATAACCTCCTGCTTAATAATATCATGGATTTTGGATTCACTGCGTCTCGATGTTGAGCTGGCGGTTTAAAGTCATCCTCCATCAAGATTTTATGAGTATGAACTCGGGGTTGATACCCTTAATGTCGGAGAGTTTCCAAGCAATTGCTTGCTTGTGTGACTTCAAGATTTTTATGAGAGCGACTTTTTCATCTTTACTCAAATCTCGAGCAATAATGACGTAATTTATCATCACCTTCTAGAAATGCATACTCGAGATGAGGAGGTAAGTCCTTAAGCTCAACCTCGGGAAATTCTTCGATTTTCTCAACCGACTTGACTTCCTTATTATGAAGCTCGACGGGAGGAGAGGAGGAGAAGTGTCGGTTTAACAATTTCTCAAGAAGAATATCTCCGGATTAATCTCATTTTGATTAATCTCATCGAGAATTGAATCACTAGTGTGAGGGGTTGATGATGGATCATCATTGAGCAACTTCTCAATAAGTATGTCCCCTCAATATCAATTGGGCGTGATCAATTTCCCAAGGAATGTAATCACTAGCCAGTATGCTTCAATCTCATCTAAGATGAAGTCGCCTTCAAACGGAGTGAGGAAGGAGTAGAATTGGCTATGATAGGTTGAGAAGATGTGGTGGGATCCCACTCACGTAATTATTAGAAAACCAAGAACTTCTTGAGAGTACTCTTGAAGCAACATCAATGATATCTATTCGGTTAACCGATTCGTAATCATAGTTCATGGAGTACCTCGAGTTTGATCAAGGTTAAGGTGACAACTTCATTACCAACACGCAATGTGATTTCTGCTCAAATACATCAATGAGAGCACGGCCCGCTCGTGAATCCTCGACCAACAATGAGAGGAACCCGATGATCGGCATCAAAATCAACAACCACGAAGTCACCGGAAAATGGAACTTTCCTACTTTCAAAACGTCCTCGGCAATGCCAAGAGGACGGATATGGAAACGATCCGCAAGCTCAAGAGTCATGCATGTAGGAGTGAGTTCCTAAAGAAAGTTTCTTCCATACTTAATAAGGCATAAGATTGATGCTTGCACCAAGATCTGCTAGGCAAAGCATTCAACCATTCACGAAATACACAAGGTAAGAGAAATTTTCCGGGATCTCCAAGCTTTCTCGAAGCTTCTTCAGGATAACTGCAGAGCGATTCTCGTTAAGAGGAGTTTTGCCATTTCAAACGACTTTTCCTTGTTGCTTAACATGTGTTTGAGTCGATCGAACTTGGGCATTAGCATGATAGCATCCGCAAAGCTTATGTCAAAGTGTAATTCTTGGAAAATTTGGAAAAATTTGTCCATTTGATGACCGCTTTCTCATGAGCTTTGCTCATTCAAACGTGATGGGTAAGGAATAGAAGATTTGGATTCGATTCTCAACAGAGCTACGGAGGTTCAAAACAACTCCTTGATTTGACTTGGGTTTCGGACAACGAGGTTGGACTACCAAGGTAGGGCGTGTGCTGATACCGTGGGCTAGAATAATGCACCTTGTCCGTTGTTTCCTGGTAACTTGACTCATTGCCACGAGAGGGGAGGCATTGGGTCGTGGGTCCATTGTGTCGGAGGTTCACTTTCCACTACCTTAGGGAGAGAAGAAGAAGAAGAGGTAGTAGGAACAGCGGGTCCATCATATGAAACACCACTGGTTGTGATCGCCTTTGCATCGCCCTCGGGTTAGCGATCGTGTTGCTCGGAAGTTTTCCGAGCCCGAGGGTTGATCATTTAAAGACTTCTTAAGATCGACAATCGACCGACCAACAACTTGTTCATTTCATCTTGGGACTTCATGAATTGCTTGATAACTCATCGATGATGGTCTGGAGGAATAATGGCGGAGGAGGCGGAGGGACAATTTGAGGCCGTATGTTTTGATTATAGCCAAAATTCCCTTGATTAGGATACATATTCCCATGAAATTGATTCCCCGATTGAAATTGTTTTATTAAGGTTTCCTGATGTTGGAAACCTTGATTGGGTCCAGATAGAAATTACCTTGGTTTTGATAACCTTGGTTCATTCTTGGTTGGTTCGATTCGGTTTTGCATGTTATGATTTTGGTTAAACCCGGGTGGTGCACGATTAGTGTTAGCACGGTAGTGTGGTTCATTCCGAGGACGGTATTGATTACCTCCTTGCGTGAACTACCGCTAGAGCATTGGCTTCAAAAGGACTACCATCGGTGGCGGTACAATTGTAGTATGCATGAGGACCACCACAAGTAACACAACTCGACTTTCTTCACTTCACCATGTGTTGGTGTCGAGTGAAGGTCACTTTCTTTGGTTAGCAAGAACCAAAGCTCGAACAATGTCTCGTGAGTTTGTCAATCTTAGCATCGGTGCTAGATGTACTCACGGGAGATGAAGAAGAAGAAGGTCCAGATTAGACCGATATGTCTTTGCTCGGAAAGGACGGACTTGAGATTTGTTCTCAATGATTTGCAAGGCCTCTTTGGTAGTCTTGCTCAGAAATTACCTCCGCGGAGGCATTCAAAGAGTCTTGATTGGTCCGATTGAGACCATTGTAGAAAGTATCCATTTGCATTAACTCGGTAAAACCGTGATGCGGACACTTGCGCAATTCTTTATAACGGTCCCATGCCTCCCGAATGATTCATCAAATCTCCGAGAAAATTTCATTATCTCATTCTTAAGACTTGTGGTTCGGGATGGAGGATAGAACTCGTTAACGAACTTGGTGACTAGATCTTCCCATGTCTCAATAGAGCGAGGGGTTGTTTCTCAAGCCATTCCGGGCTTGTCCTACAGAAAATGGGAACAGAAGAAGCTTGATAGCTTCATGTGGGACATTCTTGTACTTGATGGTAGATGCAATCTTGTTAAACCATCGAATGTGTGCATGAGGATCATCCCGCTCAAAACCATAGAATTGGCTTTGGGTTACAGTTAAGCAACCGGTTTGAGCTCGAAAGTGTCGCCCACGATGGTGGGACAACAATGGCATCTCCGTAACCCTCGATGGGTGCTTGGAGAAGCTCATTCATAGGTTTGTCTTACGCCATTTCGGCGGGGGTGGTGGTGGTAGACGTTCCTCGATCACGGTGAAGGAGCCGAACGTCCTCACGTCTCACGAGGAATGTTTCCAAGTTCGTAAAGTGGACTTGTAGAATCGAAGAACGAGTGCGCATGCACTAAGTATAAAATCAATTTTCAAAACAAATGAGGCAAAGCGACAAGTGAACTTAACCAATAATCACAAATGAAATGGCTTATTTGAAAAAGGTACACCAAATCACAAGTGACACAAAGGCAAGTTTTAAATCGATGTTCGGAACTTATTATGGTCACACCCCAGTTAGTAGGTGTCTTGCCTTGATTTGCGGTGGTTGATTTTTATGTATATTAAGTACCACCGAAAAGACGTAGGTAATGATTTGTGCAAAGGGTTCAAAACTTTTGGACAATATTTTTGGTATCGTCTCGTTTAACCAAATCGTCTCGTTTTAAGAATCACCTTAAAGACAATACAAGATAGAAAACGTTACGATTGTTTTGTTGTTTTATATTTTTTGGTGTTTTAACACTTTAGGAAAAGTGCTAATGAACTTTTGATTTTCTTATAACTTTACAAAAACTTTTTACAAATGGTGGGTTATGTGCAAGAATGGGTCCGAAAATGGCTAAACACACGCTAAAGCCTCCCGCAAGCGCTAAATTTGATATGTGCTAAACCAGTCAAGTCTAATCACACAAGCTAGCCACTTGTGAATGGCTAACCGTAATAGACTTAAACCGCTTAAAACACAAATACAATGAAGTCCCGAGAATACAATGAATTCTGGGTCGTTTAGTCCCACCTGAGACTCAATGGTGTCAAACTGATTCGAGATGATGGAGTGATCACTAAGGATAGTGATCTCGTAAAGGTTTTGATTAGAAATATTACACTCTTGATTGCTTGGAAAGGAATTGGAAATGAATAGAAAAGCACAACAATCGGATGAAAGAAACGTAACGTAAATTTTAAAACTACGTATACGTATAAAATAAAAAGTGAAAACTAAGAAATAAAAGACCTAAAAATATGAAAATAACATTTTTGAAATCCTAAAAATAAAAGAAAATTTTTAGAAAAAGAAAATTATTTTTACAACTAATTATTTAATTATTATTAATTAAAAACTATTTTAACTATTTAATAAATACTCTAAAATAGAAGAAAATACAAAATAAGGCTAGAAAAATAAAATTATTATTGAGAAAAATCTAAAATATTATAAAACTTATTTTAAAATTAAAAATATATTTTTCACACTTTTTATCTAATTATTACTAATTAATTATTATTTAAAATACACTTAAATACTAGAAAATATAAAATAAAACCGGAAAAATGAAATTTTATTTAGGAAAAATCTAAAATATGATAAAACTAATTTTAGAACTGAAAAGATATTTTTATGCTTTTTAATTATTTATTACTAATTAATTACTATTTTAACTATTTAAAATTATAATAAATACTAAAAGATAGAGAAAATATGAAACTTTTATAAAAATACTATATGATGACAGAAAACTAAGAAAAATAGAAAAACAAGATTTGCTTATTAATAAGATGAAAAGAAAATCAAAAAGCTAAAACCTATTAAATAAACACTATCACCGATTTTTAATTGATCTTTTCTGGATTTTCTTTTGAAAACTACTTTACTACTGATATTATGAAACTTTAACAAAGACAAAATTTTACAAACTTAGAATAAGTCGTTTGAGGAGCTTATGAGCAAGCAATGGGCTTAAGAGCTTATTTTGTGGAAATAAGCTCAAACAAGCTTGCTAATGAAACAAGCTCAAAATAGATGCAAACAAGCTATTTGAATAGAAATGAAGCTAAGAGATACAAAGAAGCACCTTTGAAAAGCTATTAAAAGTTAATAAGCACTTATTGACAACACGAAATGGGACAAACTTAGAGCTTATTGCGTACTACTAAACAAGCTTCAAAATGAAAACAAGGCTTGATACTTCAAGATGGCCGGGTTGGCTACCCAAATAACCAAAGATCACAAGATTTGACCAACAAATAAGCTCATGCAAGCTTATCAAGATTGTACCATTCATCGCATGTGGCACTTTTTCGTAATGTATCCACAAAAAGCTAGAAAATAAGCACTTAACAAGCTGATTCCAAGAGATCTAGTATTTTTATATTTTTGTTTAGCAACTGATCTTTAATATCCCAAGAGCTTTTAAGCTAAAACTCAGTATTAAACTCACACTAAAATTACCTTTTTTATTCAAAAACGACCAAGTTGGAAATTTTGACTTTTCTTAAAAACAAAGAAGTTGACTAATATGAACTTTGAGCTGATCCTAAGCACTGATTATGTTATGTTAGGGTGAAATAAAACTTGTTTGATCAATGATAAAAATTTGTAAACACAAAACAAGATCAATGATCATGCAATCCAAACGATGAGCAACCAAGAAATGATCAAAGAGATTTTGACTTTTGTTTAGACAAAGATAGGTTTTCTTGACTGATATGAGTTATTATACACTTATGTGACACAGAGCAATCACAAACAACAACACAAACAATATCTATTGCAGTCTAAGCAAGCAAATCCAAACACCCTTTACTTCACTGTTTTGATGATTTTTCAAAGCAAATCATAGATTTAAACCATGAACTTGACTCATAAACTTAGATTATCATATATTAGGACTAAACAAACATGAAACAACAACAATAACAACATAAAACCAAGAATCTAGACCTAAGCTAGTTTAACTGTTAAAATGAAATTTTTGTTAACTACTATTTTAAAAGAACAAGAAACTGATATTAATGATTAATTACACTTAACTAAAGCTAATGAACATAAAAACACAAAGATTCAAGCTACTAACTAATTAAAACAGTGAAATGCAAAAATTAAACCAAAGGCTTACAAATGCTTCCAAGCTTAAAAGCGAGAACAAGAACCAATGAACACCCCTATTAGCTTACCACTAAGCTTCAACCCAAGCCATCCATAATTCACCCCGCCCATTGTGAATGCCATTTCAAGTGATTTTGATTTTTCACTAATTAATTTGTATTTTGGTGATTTTCTGATTTTGCTTCTAAACTGAATTTTAGTGTTTCTAATAGCTTAGAAAAGCTATATGGGAGCTTATGTGGCTTACTTAGTCCAAGATAACATCTTAAAACAACAATTGATTCATATGAGATTTTGAGATTCAAAACTGCATAAACTGAAATTTAACTTGATACTTGGATTGAGGTTTCACAAAAGCTTTATTATAACATAAGAACTTGAAATACAGAGTTTTAAGATTAAAACATACACTGAAATTGAAAATTAAGCTAAAACGACTTAGAAATTTAAAGATTACACTAGATGATGTGATACATTCCATCTCGACTCCACTTTATAGACTTTATGAATCTCGATGACTTCGATTGTTTCCACCAAATTCCGACCGTGGATCTCTCTAACTCATCAAAACCGTCCACTTGGATTTTTGGCGCCAAATTCTTCAAGGCAGGTTTTGCTATTAATTGGAGTTTGGTTTCAATCAATTAAAGGTTTTGGTGTTAGTGGAGGTGGAGGGGACAAGGTAAGGGGGTTGAAGAAAAAATGGGAAAACTGCTCTGGTTTTGGAGAATCAGAGGTGGGAGAGGTAAGTGAACAGTGGAGGGCGGTTTCTTTGCCTGTTTGACTTTCGTTGACCCGTGGTTAATAATACAAAGGGGGTCGGGTCAAGGGTTTGGGCCAGCTGGGTAAGGATTGGATTTGGGCCTAGTTTGTGTTTTGGATTTGGTATAATATAAGGGTCCGTTTGTTGTTTAGTTAAGCACAAGGACCAAACATGTAATTCCACCAAACTTGAGGGACTGAACTTGATGCTTTTTCCAATGTTATTACAAGGACAAAACTTGACAACTTTGATAGTACAAGGATAACTTTTGCATAAAATTCCATTTTAAAATACCCAAGGACTACTTTTGCAATTTTTCAAAGTTTAAGGACCTTTTCTGTCATTTGACCAAAAACTCATTCAAGGATTATTTTTGATAACTTAGAATACTTCAAGGACCTTGAATGATATTTTTCTTGATTTTTGAATTCCAGGGACTAGATTTGACAATTTTTTAAAACGTGGGGACTAAAGCGCCAATTTTGCAAACTTGATACATTTTCATCCGATTTTGATCTTTTTGCATTTAAAACACATAAAACACTGATTTGTGATATTTTGATCATTTTGATGTGTTTCGAGTGTTTTCGAGATGATTTTGCGCTTTAAAGGTATAAAATGATGAGTATTTAGACACTCATCGCTTGGATTAAAAGAAAACATAAGTTTTATATACCACGACTTTAGACGAGAGATAAGACACGTATGTAAGAAAAAGGCTTCCTAATGAAGCTTCATGTAAAACATGTAATTTGCACAAAAGATAATCATATAAATACCTAAATAGGTATACGTAATTATCAAGCAAAGTAAAAATAGAATCGTACCTTTAGCGACTTAGAATGTCTTTACAAATGACACAACAAATGTCACTTAGACTATTCCTCGCTCCTTTATGCTTAAGATACCTTCTTAAGGAAGGTATTCTTGTTACCAGCGACTCCTAAAGCTTGGTGGGTATGAGCTTGGACTAATCAACATGACAAGGAAGATTAGTGCAAACAAAAAATATATAAAAAAAATGTTGTTATTAAATCAACATCCAAACATATAGTTTTAAAAGACATGGTGTTTGTTTTTATGAAAAACCTTCTTTGTAGTTTTCAATTAACCATGGATCGTATTAAGTTTTTAAAGTACAATATACTTCAAGAAACTTGGTAACGAAACTCTGATGCCAATTGAGGAAAACTAGAAGGGGGGTTGAATAGTTTTACCAATTAAAACTTCTTTTTAAACTATTTAGATCGACTTATGTCAATCTATTTGGTTGTGTGTATTGGATGTTGATAAACAATCATATAAAGATATGTAATGAAAAGATAAGAGTAAGAAGCACAAAACCACAACGCGAGTATTTATAGTGGTTCGGCACAAGGACACCTTCCTTGCCCTACTCCACTCCCGAGTCACCTACTCGAGAGTTCGTAAACACTACACCAATCTCCTTATGGCGGAGAAGCCTTCACAACGTCGCCTACCCTTTTTCGGTGCTAGGCTAACCACCGGGTTCTTTCACTCAAAGGTGAACCAAACCTACACAACGTCGCCTACCCTTTATAAGGTACTAGGCTAAGTACCTAGTTCTTTCACACCAAGGTGAACTACACCTTCACAACGTCGCCTACCCTTTATTAGGTACTAGGCTAAGTACCTAGTTCCATTGCAATGGAGGAACTACTACCACACTACACCAACGACTAATCCCAAAGGAGATCTACCCTTTACAACATCATCAGGATATCAATATCCTTGGATCTAATGCTAGTCTATCTAGTACATCGAAACACACCATATCGAATGTACATCTAAGGCACCTTTCGTTAATGCCTTTGACTAGATCTACAAGACACCTTTCACTAATGTCTTGTGTCTTCACTTCGAAGCACCTTTCACTAATGCTTCAAGTCTTGACTTCTAAGCACCTTTCACTAATGCTTCTTGTCTTGACTTCTAAGCACCTACCACAAGTGCTTATGCTATATACGATAGATACTCTTCACTAATATCTTCGTCTTGACACTTGAGACACCTTTCACTAATGTCTTCAACACTACACTTCTTTGAAGAAATAAATGAATCATCAACAAGAGGACTTCAGTAGCCTTGATGATGAGGAAGCTTGGCAACTCATAGACTTGAGCTTGCTCGACTTCAAAGGTGGTGATCTTGCCTTTAAGAGGAACCTAAAAGATCACACAAAAATAAAACTACAAACATAGATCTCTTGGATCTAAGGTTAGTGATGAGTGTCTAAATACTCATCATTTTTGTTCCTTCTACACTGCAAAAACAGTCAAAAAACACTTTGAAAAGTCTCAAAAAGACAGAAAAAATATTTAGACTGTGTTTTATTCAATAATTGTAAAAATCTAGTCTCTGGTTATTCAAAACATGTAATTTTTCATAAAATGCCCTCGTGGATTTTCAAGTTGTCAAATTAGCCTTATAAAATTCAATTTTGCAAAATGGCAACTTTAGTCCCCGAATTTCAAAGATTGATGATTTACCCTGGACATTTTAATTTAAAATTATTATTTTGGTCCTTGGAAACTTAAACTTGTCATAATTGGTCCCTATAATAAACTTTGGAAAATTAAAGATTTGGTCCTCAAGTTTGGTGAAATTGCAATTTTGGTCCTTGTGTTATTAATAAACAAACCCAACCTTGAACCCCAGCCAAAACAACCCGTGACCCCTTTGTGAACCCTCCCTATTAATAAACACCCAAGTCAACCCGGTCAAACCCTTTTCCCTCCAATACCACCGCCTCCTTCACCCACTTCTCTGCAACCCACTCTCTCCCACGCCCATTTCACAAACCCACAACCTTATCCTCCACCTCACCTAAAATGACCAAGAATCATTAAATACATCATGCTCCTTGCACTCAATCGTAACCAAGTGGTTTAGCCACTTTACCGCTTTTCCGCCAAAATGAGTTTCAACGATTAAGATGATATCAAAGCCTATCCAATGGTGGGATTTAATCGAATTGATCAAGGATGCTTTTGGATAGCTATATAAAGACCGAAGACACCAAGAAATAGTTGTCACCGCTTTAGACCACTTTGTAGTGTAAAATTTATTTAATGTCCATTCCAGTTTAAATTTAAGTTCTCGATGTAATTTCAAGTTTATTTCAAGTTAACTATCACTTTTGTATTGTAATTATTCCAAGTTTGATAAGATTTCAAGTTTTCATGTTTCTTGTTAATTCAGATTAAGTCATATATACCGATTAGAAGTCACACAAGCTCTTTACCCTTCATACAAGCTCGGATAAGCTTATTGTAACTTTTCATGAGCCTCTATTAGACTCTAGTAGTTTAATTTAGAAAACCGTAAAAGTCAACTAAAGTCAAACGGGTCAAATTTTGAAAGTCAAATCCATTTTAGTTAGAATCGGTTTAAGTGATTTAAATAATGAGATTAGTGATACTTCTTCGCTTTTTGATTATGTTTTAGTCAAATCCTTGTAGCTCGATTTCATATGCACTTTGGTAGTTTTAAGGAGTGTTTGGTTTGAAGCTGTTCTTAGAGTCTCACTTATATAGATTAATAGCTTTTGGTATATTTGGTATTAGTTTCTGTTTTGAGAGTGTTATCAATCATAGTTTCAAGTTTCTAAAGTCTAAAATGCATTTTCAAGTGTTTCTTCAAATCTGTTTTATTTGTCCAAAAGTAGTTTCTGTCAGATTTCTCAATCAATCTATGTCATTTAAGTAGTTATAAAAATTGTAAAAATAAAAATCACAAGTTCTATTGTTGGTTTAGTTATCTCAAAAGGAAAAAATTGAAAAATCTCTAGCTAGTTTTGTTTGTAGCTCAAAGTGGGTAGTTTGGTGAAAAGGTGCCTGCACCACGTTGAACTTCATCGGGTTCAAGGTTTGTTTAATTTTCTTTCACTTGATTTTAGGTATCCTAGTTTAAATGTTTGTAGTTTAGTTCAACTTAGTTTCATTTCAATTGCCATTAGGAGCCTAAGTTCTAGCTTTGAAGTTCCCATTTGTGCCCATCAAACCTCCGATGCAAAGAGACCTCATAAGTGGATACATATTGATTTTTTCTAGTCACTCATAAGTAAAGAGGTTATTTAGGATTAGTATAGGAATAGTTTAGATGAATTAGATTAGATTTCGACTTTGCTAAGTGCTTAATCGGATCTGTACAATTCTTATTCCTTTTCTCATGTCCGTGCATCGCTTACCAATTGTCCCAAGTCGGCTTAGTTTTTGATTTTAAAATCTTCAATTTTAGTCCTTAGGAGCTGAAATTTGGGATTTAAGCTCTCTGGCTGGTTGTCTTCTGCATGGTAATTTTAGTTTGATTTTAGGAATTTTATAAGCTTGTGTAATCAGGGCTTAAAGTAGGGCCTTAAGGGCTGTTTGGCTTATTATGGTTTGATCTTGCTTTTGTGCTTAAATGCTTCTATCCTGTGCTTTTAGGGTCCCATTCAGTTGCATTAGCATAAGTTAGGTTAGATTAAGGCTAGGGTAGCTTATAGTAGCTTATGGTTAGATTTTAGCTTATTTACATGTGCTTATTTCTTTAGTTGTGCGCCCAAATCATTGTTCTTGTGCTCCAAAATAGTTTCTGTTATTTTTCCTGGGTTCTCAATATTATTTTATCGTTGACTGGAAGTTTTCATATTTTCATTGTTCATTTACTAATTTTCGCATTTTATGTCATTTTCTAGCATTTTTAATTAGCATTTAATCCAAATAAATTAGAAAAGATCGGAAAAATACAATTTCAATTTTATTAGTTTTAGAATATTCAAAATTCATAAAAGTATTTTTCCTGAATTTTCTTAGTTAAAATAGATTTTCTAGCATTTTAATTAGTTTTAAATAGTTTAAATTCATAATAAATAGAGAAAAGTCAAAAAATGTGATTCCGCTTTCTAAAATTCTTTTTAGTCATTTAAGATTTTCTAAAAATAGTTTTGTAATTTTCTAGTTTATTTTCCTGATTTTTAGTATTTTAAGTCTATTTTAAATATTTAAAATTAGTTTTAATTCAAATTAAATCAAGAAAATCCAAAAAATTAGTTTTAAATTTCCAATAATTTTCTTGCATCATTAGGATTGTAAAATGTATTTTCCATATCCGTAGGTATTTTACTTCTTTATTTTCACGTTTTATTTCGCACGCGTTCGTAATTTTATTTAAACGCACGCTTTAGTTTTTAAACGTTAATCGATTTTAAATATAGAATTAAAATGACTTCAAAGTCTTTATTAGATTTAATTTCCTTAGTGTAAAATCAATCATAACCCTTTCCTGTTCAATATTCACCCCATCACAGATTCGTTGTATTACAGTTTACACACCTCGTTGGGACTTAACGACCCGGGGAAACACTAAACTCCTCTGGACTTAATTGCATTGCATTCTGAGTTGTTTGACTTTTATGGTTGACCATTCACAAGTGGTTGACTAATAAAAGATAGACCGTTTCTGGACGAATCAGTTAGTGAGATTTAACTCAGGGGAGAAAGTGTGTTAGAAAGGGTGAGTAATAATGAAGAAATGGCTCACTATTTATAGAGGAAAATCCTCGCTCCCGGATCCCACGGATCCCTACCACAAGGGATCCGGCTAGCACAAAGCTAGGGATCCGTGGAACGCTCCTCTTTGCCCATGGGTATTTTGGTTATGGGTCATGGGTCATGGGTTGAACCATGGATCTTTGGCTAGATACAATGTATCTTTGAGTGCAATGCACTTAGTCACTTGGGTATGGGTTGATCCATGGGTCTATGGATATTATCCATGTATGATATAAGCATGATGTCATGCAATGGGTTATGGGTCAAGATCCATGGGTTATGGGCTTTGGGTTGTAATGACTACATTCAATGTATTTGCCCAATGGGTTGTGATACTTAAGTTTCTACCCATTTATAATACCCAATATACTACATACTAGTTATGTGTATATTTTACCCAAATATGTAAACACTAGTTGTTGTACATATGTATTACTAAATCATAAAATCACTTATACTTGTTTTAATGTTTTATGAGAAAATGTGAATATGTTAGAAACTATTAGTTCAAACCATTTACGTATTTTATTTGTTTCGTTAACATGATTTTACGTTTGTTATCGACAAAATATTAGAAGGTCGTAAAATATAAATAAACGTTTTTACGGCTTATTTGTATTAACAGTTCACTTGGACATTATTTTTGAAAACTAAAAATGAAGCTTTTGATAAATTTGAAATACTTAGTAAGAAAATTCAAAATCAACTAGGTATCAACATTGTGTCAATCCGGACGGATCATGGCCGCGAATTTGACAATGAAACACAATTTGGAAACTTTTGTGATACAAATGGTATAACAGATAACTTCTCGGCTCCTCGAACACCTCAATCTAATGGAGTTGTAGAGCATAAAAATATAACTATTTAAGAAATGAGTAGAACAATGCTTAATGAACAAAACATACCTCAAACGTTTTGGTGCAACGCTGTTGATACTTCTACATACATTTTAAATAGAGTTTTAATACGTCATTTCTTGAACAAAACACCATATGAATTATATAAAGGCAAAAAGCCGACTTTAGAATATTTTAGAGTGTTTGGGTGTAAACGTTTCATTCTTAATACCAAAGTCTATCTCACCAAATTTGACCCAAAGTCTTATGAAGGTGTATTTCTAGGTTACTCACAAACTAGTAAAGCTTACATAGTTTTAAACAAAGAAACAATGAGAGTCGAGGAATCGTTGAACATAACATTCGACGAAAGTCCACCTCCTTCTAAGACATCAACTTTTGTAGATGATGAGTTAGTTGAAAGTCAACTTGTAGAAGGTCAAGAAATAATTGAAAATGTCAAGGAAGATGAACCATTAAATAATGAAATTATAAACATAAAAGAATCCAAAAGTCATCCTTTAGAAAAGTCATAGGACAACTAAATCAAAGAATGTTAAGATCACAAGCCCAATGTTAGGAACATGTTTTAATTATCAAGTGTAGGTCATTTCATTTGTAATAGGTCGTTAATTAATATGGTTTATAAATGTTTGTATTGATTTCACGTTAATTAATATGGTTTATAAATGTTTGTAATTGATTTCATGTAGTAAGCCCATGAGTCGTGATAGAAGGTTCTTCTAGAACCAAGGGAAACACCCTACTTATGTAAACATTATAAATACCCCTCCCTGAAGGGAGAGGTTGTTGGTTCTAATTACAATTATCATTTTCATTAATCATTCATTAGTTCCTTCCACTTTCTCTCACTAAAACTTTCTCTCTAGAAATACATATTGTTGTGATAAGATGGTGACCTAACAAGTGGTATCAAGAGCCAAGGGATAATTTAGGTTAATATTGATTAGATTTAATAGAAATTGGACTTAAAACGTGTTTTAGATTGAAATTTATGAATTTTTGGACCGAATACGTGTTTCGCGAGTTTCTCATGAGTTTTGGCGAGTTTGGCGAGTTAGCCATGAAGATTAGCGAGTTTCTTTGAATTTCATGAGTTTCTCATAAGTTTTGGCGAGTTTCACTTGAATTTTGGCCATGAAGTTTGGCGAGTTTCTCATGAATTTTTTCGCGTTTCTTTGAATTCTGGCGAGTTTGCCTTGTATTTTGGCGAGTTTCTTGTAGTATTTTGGCGAGTTTCTAGTATTTTGGCGAGTTTCTTGGATTTTGGCGAGTTTCTTGTAGTATTTTGGCGAGTTTCTAGTATTTTGGCGAGTTTCTTGGATTTTGGCGAGTTTCTTGTATTTTGGCGAGTTTCTTGTATTTTGCGAGTTTCTCTCTCATGAGTTTAGTTCTTGCGAGTTTGGTTCTTGCGAGTTTCTTTCTCATGTTTCTTTTTCTTTAGCGAGTTTCTTCTCATGAGTTTGGTTCTTTTGGTTCTCATGAGTTTCTTCTCTGCGAGTTTGGTTCTTGCTAGTTTGGTTCTTGCGAGTTTCTTCTCTCATGAGTTTGGTTCTTCTTGAGTTTGGTTCTTGCAAGTTTCTTCATGAGTTTCTTCCGCAAGTCCGGATTTCGCTACTAATCTACATAAACCTAAACAACATCTATCCTTTAAAGATCCATAACACATCATCAACACAAATTTTCATTAAAAAAAAAAAAAAAAAAAAAAAAAAATTTGGTTAAAAATTTGAGTAAAATTTAATTTTTCGGGAGACTAAACGCTCAATTTTACGAAATTCAAATTTTGGTTTAAGTGTGAAAATTTTGGTTAAAATTCAAATTTTAGGCTCAAATTAATTTTTCGGTCAAATTTAGGCCAAAATTGTCAAACCTCAAATTTTTCTTACCACCTTAGAATTGCATTTTATAGTGAATTTCAAATTTTGGGGAGAAAATTTTCATAATTATTTTTGAGGAAAATTAAAATTCACTATATCAATCAACAACAAGAATGTCTCAATCACCATATCCGAATTACCCTTACCCCTATTATCCTCAACAAGCTCCTCCACAACAACCTCCTCAACAAGGTCAACAACGAATGTCAATGGTTCCACAAATCCTCAACAACAAACTTGGTTTTCTCAAATGTGCGAAGTCATATAAGTCAAGAATCGATTCATGAAGTCGGGTCGGATACTGCCCTCCAATGCTTACACCAGCAATTATGTGCAATGGTCAAGTCGATTTCTAAGGTACATGGAACTCAAGAAACCTCATGGCAAGTATCTAAAGAAGGTGATATTAGAAGGACCGCTTCAAATGCCAATCAAACTGCTCCTGAGATCCTACAAATGCTCCACCGAGACCGATACTATCACAATTGTTCCACTTAGTCGCTTAACACCGTAACAACTACTTCATCTTGAAGTCGATGAGCTTGCTATGCAACAAATACTTCTTGGAATTCCTAATCCGATTTACAAAAGTATTGATGCACGTATAACCGCAAAAGCTATGGGAACAAATTCATCTTTTAATGGAAGGCACCGAATCGAATAAGATCGACATGGAGTCTAAGCTATATCACAACTTTGATGTGTTTACCATTGAGCCCGGGAATCACTTGAATCATATTATCATCGCTTTCACAAATGTGGTCAATGATTTGCATCGACATAAGATTGATCTTCCAACCATTGCTATTAACACCAAGTTTCGAACTCCTTAGGACCGGATTGGCACAAGTATGTTACTTTTGTTCGACAAGTCAAGGATCTTCATGATGTCAAGCATGGGTTATTGTATGATTATCCAAACATCATCAATATGAAGTTCTCAAAGATAAAGAAGCCCGTGGCACACATGGTTTCCTCAACCACCAATTGTCGATCGATTGCTCTCATGGCACATGGTTATCCAACTCCTTACCCAAAGTCAAATCATGCTTTTGATCAACAACAACGCCACTTTAGTTATGCTCCACCTACACCTTCTCATCAACTCACACCAAGGAGATACTAACACGCATACTCGCTCAAATCAATGATGATCAAGTTGATGCCTTTGAAGCATTAAATCATGGAATGGCCTTTATTGCTAAAGCCTTCTCCAAGTTCTCTACTCACCAAACAATCGCCTTCGCTCATCATCAAATCCCAAAAGTCACGCAGCTATCCAAGGTGGCAAAGTTGAGGTTCGTAATGTAACTAGTGGTCGCCGATGATTACAAGTGGGTATTCGCACTCGGGAATGGTCAAACATCGCCAGGGGATCGGGTAATAATAATTTCAAGAGAAATATTCAAGTTGTGGAAACAGGAATTCACCGCTTGTGATCTACTATTCGTTGTTATAATTGCAAAAAGCAAGGACATCTTGCTAATGCTTGTCCCGAACCACGAACCGTAGGAGGAGATTACTATAAGCAAGTCATGTTGATGGCATATAAGGATGAAGCAGAGGGAACTCAAGAAACTCAACAAGGTTTTATGGCGTATACTCTTCGATGATGAATATGAAGATTTGGAAGCAAATGTCGCAGCTTGTTTTGATGGCAAATATGCAAGAACATCATATCACCAAACAATGAATGGACCGGTCTATGACACGACGGTCTATCTCGTGTACCGACATCGATATATGCCTCATAAATGCAATTGTGTCTCAGATCAGATCCGATGAGCAGAATCGTTCAACATGAATCATTATTTAATCATAATGAAGTTGATCAAATTAACCCCGTGGTTACATTTGATGACCTAAGTGATGATGAAAATAATGAGCATATTGAATGAGTGAAGCAATTCATGGTCCGATTCGTAATATCTCAATTCATTACTTCGCCATTGCAAGCCAAAACCGAAAATGTAATGAGATAAACCAAAACCTTAGGGTGAGATTACTTCCTTGATCACGAACTTGAGAGTTGTCGAAACGAATAAATGATTTTGAAACAAAACCATTCGAGAAACAAGTTTTGAAGTGGCCTTTCAAAATCTTACGTTAACGAACAAAATCTTCAACATCAAATGCATGAAATTGTTGCATCAAATAACGAAAAGATTTCTAAAATTGAACAAGAAAAGTCCGAACTTCGTAAAACATTGAAAATCTTCAAACGGAACTTTCAAATACTAAACAAGATTTTTCAAAAGTCGGTCAAATTTTTCTCGAATTCAAGAAGAAATCTAAGAAACGATTGATGATCAAATCGAGGAAATTCTTCGATTGGAAAGACGGTTAAAAGATTTTGGCATCATTGTATATAAGATTGGTCACCAAGAAATGTATTGAAATGTCAACTTTACTTCCGAGTCCCGATGACTCAAAACGCTTTTGCTCTTGGGTATAATCACCCACGCTTTCTTCACACGCCTCAAGGACATGCCCAAATTGTATAGTGCTCAATGTCTTTAGATCCAAGCATGCAACTTGTTGTATTTGATTGTGAGGAACAATGGGCACAAGATGATCAAGTCGCTAAACATGCGACAAAATGGAATTTTACCATATGATTACACAAGAGAAAATGCGCCTTACAAACTAAATGTCATTTCAACACCATCGATAATCTTTCTCGAATTAACCGAGGCATCTTGTGTTGAAGGCCCTGCTCACAATGTTGCACAAATAAATGGTCCTTACCGTCCTCTTGCAAAAGCAACTCATTGCCAAAACTCCTAAATCTTGTTTAGTATTACGGTACTTTCAAACATTTATGGAAGATATTTCGCTTTAGAAACGGCAATTGAGAAAAATTCGAGTTAAAAGCATCTAATTTTCAATGCTTATGCAAGAGAGCAACGACAAATGTTTCAAACCCAAATCTCACCTCATGTCGCACATTTGCGCCTCATGTGCAACACATCGAAAGGGAACTTCAACAAGAGGTGACTTCAATGATTGAAGCTTTTAACACACTTGAAAACTCGTTTCACAAGAACAATGCAAAACCAAGATCTTCAAAATGCCTTTGATCAATTGTTAGAAGATGCTCTTTCGCTAATATTGCTTCGTGGTTATATATTGTGAATTTGCTTCGTGAATGATACCGTGTTAATCACGAGAATCTCAATATGGTTCAAACGTTGAAATGGACAATCGATGTTAAGACATGAAATTGAGAAATTAAAAGAGGAAAATGAAAAATGTTTTCACAAAATGATGATGTCCAATCTAAACTTTCAATGGAGATTTCGAACTTAAACGAAGACTTCAATGGTGTCACTAAGACAATTGAATCAAATTGCTTTACAAAATCACATGGAAAAGGTGTCTTTGGATCACCGCGAATTTCAAAAGTCGAATGTCTTGATGATGAAAATGCATCGTTAAAGTGTCAAATTTTCAAATATGAACAAGAGATTGCACAAGTCAAACAGAATATAAAACGATTTTTGATTCTCTCAAACTGCTCGCTCAAGCGTCAAAAGAACTTGATCACCATGTTGAATATACTCGACAAATGTTGGGTGACCAAGGAAGATTAAATTCCATAATTCAGATCAAAACACATCATCATTGAGCTTAAAGAAAAGCTAGCTAAACATGAAACTAGCAAGTCTAGTAAAACAAAAGTGATTGCTCCCGGCATGTATATAATTGATAAAACTCGTGGAACTAATTTGCTTTCTTCCACTTCTACAGAATAGTTGCGCCTACTAATGTTAGAAGATCCGAGAGTAAGAGACAACAAGAAAATACTAGGATCTCGCAACATAGAAAGAGCACTCGTCCGACATCGTAAGTAGAAGTTCTTCTTAGGAAATCGAATAAAATCATGTTGCATCCGCTTTAGATTCAAATTTGGCAAATTGTAATTCTAATGTCGTAACGAATGATCGATCCAGAACGCTTCAAACGTTAATGCTTCCTGTGTTTTTGTCGTAAGAGTATGATGTCCGTAATCATGTAAAATGTGTTGCAAATTCTCCGTTAGCTCGCTCTAAGAAATCATATTGGCCCTCCTCTAGGTCCACTATAGTTGCAAAATCGAATTTAGGAAGGTGCACATTGTAGCTTCCGAGAAATCAGACACACCCATTATCGCAAAACCATCTCCTAAGAAAGTGTACTCACCTAGTGACTTCACTAAGACCAAAGCGAAAAATAATTGGTTATGGCAACAATGGTTGCAACAGACTCAAGTTTTAAATGGATTCCTAAATGTGCAAATGTGTAACACTAACATAATGGAACCCACTAACTCTTTGGGTTCCACCGCTTCTATCATACCACCCTCTTTGTCTTCTTGTGTTGCGTGATTCAACTCGCTCGTGGATTGTTGATAGCGGATGTACCCGCATATGACAGCAATCTAAAGCTCTTAGTAAATTTTGTTTCAAAGTTCATCGGCATCGCCGATTCGGAATGATCATTTTGTCGCAATAATGGGATATGGAGATTATGTTAATGGAAACATAGAGATCACCGGTTTATTATGTTGAAGGTCTTGGACACAATCTTTTCTCGCTTGGACAATTTGTGATGTCGATTTGAAGTTGCGTTTCGCTCCAACACATGTTACGTACGTGATTTGAAGGACATGATTTACTCACCGCAATCGGAGCACAAATCTTTATACGATTCCTATGTCCGATATGATTGCATCTTCACCGATTTGTCTTCTCTCCAAAGCAACTTCAACAAAATCATGGTTATGGCATAAAAGGCTCTCTCATTTAAACTTCAAAACCATGACCGAACTCGCTCGTCATAAGTTAGTTGATGGTCTTCCAAGGTTCCGATACACCAAATATCATTTATGTTCGGCTTGTGAACAAGGCAAGAGCAAGAGATCTAACTTTCCTTCCAAACCAGAACCAAGTTCTCACCATGTTCTTAATTTGCTTCATATGGATTTATGTGGCCCCATGCATGTACAAAGTGTGAACGGAAAACGTTACATTCTGGTTATTGTTGATGATTATTCACGATGGACTTGGGTCTATTTTTTCCGAACTAAAGATCAAGCTCCAACAATGATTATCACCTTTCTCACAAAGATTCAGGTTCAACTCAAAAACACTGTCCGCATTATACGAATGCATAATGGAACCGAATTCAAAATCAAACACTTCGTGCTTATTTTGAGAAAGTTGGAATCACACATCGACCTCGATTGCTCGTACTCGAACAAAATGGTGTTGTTGAAAGACTAAACCGAACGTTAGTGGAGGTCGCTCGAACGATGTTGATTTTCTCACACTTACCGGATTTCTTATGGGTCAAGTCGTTTAACCGCATGTTTTACTCAAAACCGCTCCATCATTCATACGCGCCATAATAAAACTCCATATGAGATTGTTCACAACCGCAAACCGATATCGATATTTTCATGTTTTGGTGCACTTTGCTATCCAAAAATGATCGTGATGATATTGGTAAACTTCACCAAAGTCGACATTGGAGTGTTCATTGGTTACCGTGAAAATTCGAAAGGATTTAAAATTTGGAATCGCCGAACTCGACAAATGATGGAAACCGCTCATGTCAACTTTGATGAGCTTACCGAAATGGCTTCGAGCAAAATCGCTTAGGACCCGTGATCCAACCGCTCTAAACTTTCCTTCTTCATCACCGTTCCACCCATGGAATTCACTCACAACAATTGGAAACTTTGTTTGCTCCTCCGCTTGATGAGATTCCCGAAAGTAGTGCTCCGTATGTATCGATCGCTTCACCGCACACCCCGATCATAATCCAATACCCGATACACCGCTCCAACAACAACAATCACAGCACCAGATGCACCACTCAATGATTCTCAATCAATGAAGAACACATTGCATCCAACATCGACACAAATGATGAATCACAAAATCATGAAGTACCCGCACCCGCAGATTATGACGGAAATGCTTTCTTCAATCCATTTGCTCCGCCCCAACCATTCCCGACATTGGCGAGTCATCTTCACGCAATTTGGATCCGCTCTAATATGCAGCAACATTCAATCATCATCCTTCGACACATAAATGGACAAAAGATCATCCCTTAGTAAATGTGATTGGTGATCCTTCCAACCCGCCATGACGAGACAACGACTTCATACCGATGTCAAACTTGTGTTTATGCACTCACCGCTTGTCAAGATGAACCACGAAACATTAAAGACGCTATGACATATGACAATTGGATTGAATCAATGCAAGAAGAGTTGAATCGCTCAAACGCCTCAAGTCCGGGAACTTGTTCCAAGACCGATGGGATTTATGTCATTGGACTCAAATGGATCCGAAAACAAACCGGATGTCAAGGCAATGTTATTCGCAACAAATCTCGCCTTGTGGCTAAAGGGTATTCTCAAGAAGAAGGAATCGATTATGAAGAATCGCTTGCACCAAGAGCTAGGCTTGAAGTCGACGGATATTTCTCGCATATGCCGCACACAAGAATATCACGGTTTATCGATGGATGTGAAAACGGCGTTTAAATGGTCAACTCCGTGAAGAAGTTTATGTGGGTCAACCGAAGGATTCGTTGATTCGTATCATCCTAACTACGCAGTACAAGCTCAAAAGGCTCTTTATGGTCTTAAACAAGCCCCACGGCATGGTACGACAAACCGTCAAAATTTCTTCTCGCTAATCGCTTTATCAAAGGAACTGTTGATCCAACATTTTTCATTCAACGTCACGGGAGGATATTTTAATTGTTCAAATTTACGTTGATGATATCATTTTGGTTCAACACATAAAAGTACTCAAACGCTTTTGCAAAATTAATGAAACAAAATTTTGAAATGTCCATGATGGGTGAACTAAAGTTCTTCTTAGGACTTCGTGTTCATCAATCTCCCGTGGCATATTTTTAAATCACCCAAATATGCTCTTGAAATCTTAAAGAAACATGGAATGACCAGCCAGATACTTATAACACACCTATGTCTCGCAACGCTCACCAAAGTCGGATGTCGATTTACATGGGAAAGTGATTGACCCTACAAAATACCAAGTATTATTGGGTCTCTCATGTATCTAATGACCAACAGACCGATATTGTATTTGTCAGATATCTTTGCTCCGCTATCGTCAAGACCAACCGAAAGACACCTCAATGAGGCTAAAAGAATCCTTCGCCACGTAAAGGGAACCATTCACTGGGAACTGCATCCGGGATTCGGTTTTGCACTAATCGCTTTTTCGATGTCGATCACGCAGGTGTTTAGATACACGCAAAAGTACATCCGTGGTGTTCGCTTCTGAGATAAACTTGTGTCTTGGCAACAAAGAAACAAGACCGTACATCCATGTCATCAATGTAAGTAATATGCTGCCATGTCGCATGTCAGTGCTCGATAATTTGGATGAGATCACAACCGATGGACTACGGCTTTGTATTCAACAAGATACCAATGTATCAGTGACTCCAAGAGTGCTATTGCCATCTCCCGCAACACGGTTCAAAGATTCCAAGTCAAAGCATATCGCCTCCGATATCATTTCATCAAAGAGCATGTCGAAAAGGGTACAATTGAATTATACTTTGTGGGTACTCAATACCAATTGGCGATTTGTTCACTAAAGCTTTGCCACCCGCAAGGTTTATCGAGCTTGTCCATCAAATTGGTATGCGGTGTTTGACTCGTAAGATCCGAATCTTTACTCAATCGCTCTTAAAACGTCAAACACCAAAACATCTTTCTTTGTAAATACATATTTCAAAAACAAAATACAAAAATATAAAATCTTTCAAAATCCAAAAGATTTTCTTTTATTAAAAAAAAAAAAAAAAAAAAAAAAAAAAAAAAAAAATTTGTGACTTTGAAATTTTTACATAAACATTCATTGATTCTGCTTTTTCGCTTAAACCTTGAGTTCGAATTTTCATAAGTACAACAACTGATAATATGTTTTACAACGTATTAACTGATTCAAATTGCTCAAGAAGGCTATCTCTCAAATATATTTCCGTATTTGAGGGGAGTACTTTTGTTCAATGAAAACAAAATCTTATTCCACGAAAGGACCCCGTGGTACGCTTCAAAGGCCTCAATCCTAATTAAAGGAGCGAAAGCTTTAACTGCCTTGCAACAAAAATCTTTGTTCGAATCAAATGTTCTTGAAATCCATTTCTTCCCAAATGAATTTTCAATGCCTCAAAAAGCATATTTTAATCAACATGTTTTCAAAAACAACATTCATATGCTATTTTTGAGGGGGAGAAATGTGATTAAAATTGATTGATCAGGAAGTTATGGAATCTCATAACGTGCTCGACTCAGATATCACCAATGAATTGACGAACTTTGAAATGTCAGTAATCGAAAAGACTTGTTTCCAACAAAACTTGTCTTAGTAGAATGTACCAATTCGAGACACTCTTGATTGACATGAACTTTGACGGGTCAAACCTCCTTTTTCAAGGAGTGTTTACATCTTCAAGATAGTTATTAGAGCTAGTTGTCACCTAAAAGCTGACAATGGATCTCTTTAACTATACAACGTAACCGTGTCTCGCGGGGAATTGTCTATCAAGAGTCGATCAATTCAAAAGTGCGAGCTCACCCTCACCGTGCACATTTCACCAAAACTCATAAGCACATGTGAGGGGAGTATTTCAAAACCAAAACTCTCAAGGTGTTACCAAAACATGTTTTTCATCATAAACATCTTGAGAGATTTTCAAGAAAAGGTTTTGTGGCAACATAGGATAGTCATGGAGTTAAAAGGTGACTAAGTTTAGGAATAAACGTCCTATGATCCGCCAGAGTCGGAGGGATCTACCCAAGGACACCACAAATAGTTAGTATTTAGAAGTCCTTAGGTATGATTGAAAAGGAGAAAATGAGAATCGGAGAAAGAAGGAGTTGAAGAATTAAAAGAAAAGTTAAAGAAAAGGGTGAAAAGAAATAGCCTCCAAATTATTCAACTTAGGGCGTATAATCGGGTTCAATTCATATGCTACTGGTTGTCACAAGATGACACCGGTATTGAAGACAAGTCGTCATGGACCCAAAGGACGCAATGCACTAAACCTTCTAAGCCACTCAAGTTCTCTCAAAAGAGCTTGTTTCATTCTCACAGGAACCCTACGTAATCTATCGACTCTCTTAGAGATTGTTGGTATTGAAGAAGGAGACCCTCCCTAGTCTCCGCCAGAAAATCAAAACGCACTAATCGAGTCTAGAGCCATGAGATTCATCAAAAGATCTCTTAGAACACTTATATATTTCATCACTTGTTGTTCAAACAATAAGGACACAAGTGACATTTTTCCAGAGTCCCACGCAGATCTTAGCAATCGCCGTAACATTTATGAGGGATTCACAATTGTGATCCTCGGTGATTGAATGGAAATTCTCGCCAGTGGTCAACATCAAACACTCGACAAGCAGTCACTTCGTAACTCCTCGTGGTTACGCTTAGTGTGTCTCAAACGGTCTACAACAGGGTGATGCTTCGTGTACCTCAACACTCATCCGAATCAGAGGTGTATTTCGCACATCGCGTTATCTCACTTGTGGGACTCAGCTCAGAATGACCTTTGTAAGAATTAGAGATGTGTTTTCACACTATGTCATAACACTCTCAAGTTCAAACTTGTAAGCTACCGGATTATTTCTAACCCATGTTTTATGTTTTTCTTCTTATGGATGCTCACGGGTAGAAAAGATCGCGCACTTTTCACATGCTTCTACCAACATCAACACTAATTGAAAGTTCTCTCAAAAGCAAAGAAAATTTCGTAAAGATTCTACATCAAAGTCAAAGAATCTGCAGTTATGAGATAAAGATCAAAGTTAAAGATGTTGATAAAGGCATATTTCACAACCGATCACAACAACAAGAACAAAGAACAAAGATGCAAAGAATCAAAGACGCCACAAGCCATGAACGCCAAAGAAGTTCAAGACGCCAAACGACCTAAGCAAGACAACAAATGATGACCAACCCTTGGGGGAGATTGTTAGGAACATGTTTTAATTATCAAGTGTAGGTCATTTCATTTGTAATAGGTCGTTAATTAATATGGTTTATAAATGTTTGTATTGATTTCACACTCATGTAGTAAGCCCATGAGTCGTGATAGAAGGTTCTTCTAGAACCAAGGGAAACACCCTACTTATGTAAACACTATAAATACCCCTCCCTAGAAGGGAGAGGGTTGTTGGTTCTAATTGCAATTATCATTTTCATTAATCATTCATTAGTTCCTTCCACTTTCTCTCACTAAAACTTTCTCTCTAGAAATACATATTGTTGTGATAAGATGGTGACCTAACACGGATGAGGAAGGTGAATCTTTCAAGAAGATCCCAAAGCATCACACTTAGAAGCCTTGAAAAGGATATTTAGATACATTAAGGAACGACATGTTTAGGATTATGGTATCCCAAAGGAACAGTGTAGAAACTATAGTGTATGCCGATTTGGACCATGTCGGTGACTATGTCGATAGAAAAGTACAAGTGGTATTTGTACTTTTGTTGGACATTGTCTCACCTCATGGTTTGCAAAGAAACAAACAACTCTAGCTATCTCAACCATCAAGCCGAATACGTCTCACCGGAAAAGCATGTCAACAAGCTCTTTGGATGAAGCAAGCTCGAGATTACGGAATTCATCTCAACGATATCTCTATACTTTGACAACAAAGGAGCTATTGATCTCAGCAAAAATCCCGTCCAACATGCTCGAACGAAACATATTGAAATCCGCCATCACTTTCTTCGCGACAATGTTCAAAAAGGAAACATCTCAATTGAGAAAGTATCCTCCGAAGACAACATTGCCGACATCCCAACTAAATCTCTCAAACGAGAACCATTTAATCTCCTTAGACTTGGCTTAGGATTAATGGAACCAAACATGTAGTTAAAACATAGTCTAAACCTTAGAACAATCAAAACAAAACAAATTAGTTTAAATCACATCGTTCCCACGGCACCAACGACCAAACGGACGGAACCAAAAATTTGGGTCCGTCTGTCCGTGGTGACAACAAAGAGTAAATATTCTAATTACAAAACATCTTCTTCCTCATAATTCACTTTACCAAAACGTATCAACAACACACCTAAGTCATTGTTAAGACTTTTTCTCCCACTAATCACTGAAGAAAACATCATTGTAAGTATCCTAACTACATTACTTCTCTTAATTATGAGTCTAGTATTCTAATTTGTGCACAAAATCATTACATGGGGATTATGTATATTCTTGTACAAAACATGAATTCAATTCAGAAATTGCATAACTAGTTATTGAAATTAGGTACTACATTGTCACATTGCATAAACTAAT